>PVKU01002371.1:152471-231962 GCA_004027475.1 Anoura caudifer
GGAAGGAAGGAAACAGGAGGAAGGGAAGAAGAGAAAAAGGAGATAGAAAGGAGAGAGAAGAAAGAAAAGGCATCAGAGTTTGAAAACTGAAAAACTTTCTAAAAGGAACACCCACAACAATAAAAGGCATTCAAATTGGAAAGAAAAAGTTAAACTCTTAATCCATAAAGACTCCACCAAAAAGCCATTAGAACTAATAAATGACTTAAGTAAATATGTAGGATACAGAATCGCTATACAGAAATTTGTCACATTTCTATACACCAATAATCAGAAGAAGAAATTAAGAAAACAATCTCATTTACAATTGCATCAAAACATATTAAATACCTAGGAATAAATTTAACTGAAAAAGGGAAAGAACTGTACTCTGAAAACTATAAGGCACTGAAGAAAAAAATTGAACAGGATACAAATAAATGGAAGGACATAATTTTCTTATGTATTGGAATATGTTAAAATGTCTAAACTACCTAAAGTAACATATAGATTCAATACAATCCCTATTAAAATACCAATGTCATTCATCTTGGAATTAGAAATAATAATCCTAAAATTTATGTGGAACCACAAAAGACCCCAAATAGCTAAAGAAATCTCAAGTGAGAACAAAGTGGACCCTGGCCAGTGTAATTCAGTGGTTGGAGCATTGTCTCATGCACTGAAGGGTTATGAGTTTGATTCCCATTTGGGTCATTTGCTTAGGTAGTGGATTCAGTTTCCTAGTCCAGGAGTGTGCAGGAAGCAACCAATCAATCTTTCTCCCTCACATCAATGTTTCTATCTCATTTAAAAAGAAAACAAAAGTCCCCTCTCTCTGAGCCTGGTGCTTCTGCTGTCTGCCAGAGTTTCAACTGTATAAAGAAAAAAAAAAAGAAGGTAGGAACTTATCACAATCTCTGATACCAAACTATACTACAAAGCTAAAATAATCAAAACTGTATAGTATTGGCATAAACATACACACAAATATGAAATAGAAGAGAGTCTAGAAATAAATCCTCACTTATACTGTCAGTTTATCTATGACAAGTAGGGCAAGGATATACAATGGCTTAAAGACAGCCTTTGCAATACATGGTGTTGGAAAGATGCATGCAAAAAAAAAAAAAACTGGACCGCTTTTTCACACCATAGAAAAAATAAACCCAAAATAGATTATAGAATTAAATGTATGACTGAAAGCCATAAGCCTTGTAGAAGAAAACATAGGTAGAAAACTCTGACATTGCTCATAACAATATCTTTGTGGACATATTTCAAACAAGGGAAACAAAACAAAAAATAAACAAATGGAATTACATTGAACTTAAAAGTTTTAACACAGTGAAGGAAATCATCAACAAAAATACAATTCAATTAAATAATGGATAGAGAACCTGAATAGATATTTTTTCCAAGAGGGCAAACAGATGGTCAATAGATGTATTAAAAGAAGTTCAACATCACTAATCATCAGGGAAATGCAAATTAATACCACAATGAGATGTCACCTCACACCTGTCAGAAGGGCTATGATCAATACACTGTCAAATAACAAGTGTTGATAAGGATGTGGAGAAAAGGAACCTTTGTGAACTGTCAGTGGGATTGTAAATTATTACAGTCACTGTAGAAAACATATGGAGGTTCCTAAAAAATTAAAATATAGCTGTTATACAATCCAGCAATTTCACTTCTAGGTATTTATTCAAAGAAAACAAAAACACTAATTTGAAAAGATATAAGCCCCTCTATATTCATTGAAGCATTAGTAAAATAGCCAAGATATAGAAGCAACCTAGATATCTATCAAAAGATGAATGGGTAGATATGCATTATATATATTGGAATATTATTCAACAATAAAAAAGAATGAAATCTTGCCATTTGAAAAACACAGGTGTATTTACATAAAGGGAATTATGTTAAGTAAAAGAAGTCAAATAGAGAGACAAATACTTAATGATCTCAATTATATGTGGAATATAAAAAACAGAAAAAAATAAGTGACTAAAGAAAACAGAAATAGACCTATAAATATGGAAAATAAGCTGAAGGCCGCCAAAGGGGAGGGGGTGAGAAGATGGAAATGTAAAAAAATAATTGTAAGGGAAAATGGGCAAAGAATATGAGTACAAAAAATAAGAAAATGTATCTGCAACCCCATGTATTATAATGATGGAAATATAAATGTCCACTGACAGATGAATGGAATGAATGGATAAAGAAGTTATGATTTACATATAGATATATTCATATACATATATATCTCACAGCTTCTTTATCAATTTACATTATGTGTAATGTAAATTAATATGCATTATATGTAATGTAATATTATTCCACATTAAAAAGGAATGAAATCTTGCCATTTGCAACAATATGGATAGACCCAGAAAGTATTATAATAAGTGAAATAAGTCAGAGAAAAATAAATACTGTATGATCTCACTTACATGTAAAAATAAAAGCAAAAACAAAACCCAAGCATAGAAAAATGGATCAGATTTGTGGTTACAGAGTGGCAAAGGCTGAGGAGGAATAGAAGAGAGGTAGTCAAAAGGCCCACACTTCTGGTTACAAGATAAGTGAGTACTGGGTGTGTGTAACATGCAGCATGATGTCCACAGTTAACACTGCTGTGTAATTTATATGAAAGTTGTTAAAAGAGTAAATCCTAAGCATTCTTATCACAAGAAAACAATTGTTTTGATTTTTCTTCTTATTGTATCTATGCAAGATGCTAGATGCTAATTAAATTTACAGTAGTAATCATTTCATAATATATGTAAGTCAAAACATTATGCTGTACACCTGAGACTTACACAGTGACATAAGTCAATTATATCTAAAGGAAATTGAAAAACATAAAATTAAAAGAAATGCAAGTTTTAAAAATTAGTATCTTTGAAGAAGCAATAATATTTTTAAAACTATTAATGTGTGTATTAGCAACACTTTCAAATGTGCATTACATTATCATTTCAGCAAGGTCCTAAACTTTTTTTTTTAAATCCAGCAATTTTAATAGTTGAGTTCCTATGTAATTAGGATTTTTAGGTATTTTTATCATGTGTTTCTATTTCTATATTTTATTATTTTTATTGTTGTTCAGTTACAGCTGTGCTGCCTTTTTTCCCCATTGTTCTCCCTTACCCCACCCCCCACTCCCACAGTCATTCCCCACCGCCAATTTGTCCATGCCCATGAGTCCTCTTTTCATGTCCCTTTGTTTACCCCTTCCTTTCTTTCCCATGTTATCCCCCTCTCCCTTCCCCTCTGGTTATTGTCAGTCTGTTCTTTATTTCCATGTCGCTGGTTCTATTTTGCTCATTTGTTTGTTTTGTTCATTAGGTTCCACTTATAGGTGAGATCATATGGTATTTATCTTTCACCACCTGATTGGTTCCACTTAGTATAATGCTCTCTAGTTCCATTCATGCTTGTGGGAAGGGTAGGAGCTCCTTCTTTCTTTCTGCTGTGTAGTATTCCACTGTGTAAATGTACCACAGTTTTTTGATCCACTCATTTACTGATGGGCACTTAGGTTGCTTCTAGTACTTTGTTATTGTAAATAATATTTCCATAAATGTTGGGGTGTACAGGTTCTTTTGAATTGGTGTTTCATGATTTTTAGGGTACAATCCAGGCAGTGTATTTGCTGAGTCAAAAGGCAGTTCCATTTTTAGTTTTCTGAGACAGTTCCACACTGTTTTCCACCACAGCTGTACCTGTCTGCATTACCACCAACAGTGTACTAGGGTTCCTTTTTCTCTACAACCGCACCAGCACTTGTTGTTTGTTGATTTATTAATGATGGCCGTTCTGACTGGTGTAAAGTGGTATTGCTGTGGTTTTAATTTGCATCTCTCTGATGGCTAGTGATGTTGAACATTTTTTCATGTGTCTAGGGCCCTCTGTATGTCCTTCTTGGAGAAGTGCCTGTTTAGGTACTTTGCCCATTTTTTAATTGGATTGTTTGTCTTCCTGGAGTGGAATGTTGTGAGTTCGTTATGTATTTTGGAGATTAAACCTTTGACCAAGGTATCATTGGCAGATATGTTTTCCTATATGATTGGTTCCCTTTCCATTTTGTTGATGTTTCTTTAGCTATGTAGAAGATTTTTAGTTTGATGTAGTCCCATTTGTTTATTCTTTCCTTTATATTCCTTGCCCTGTGGGATGTATCAGTGAAAATACTGCTGTGCAGGACATCTGAAATTTTCCTGCCTATATTCTCCTCTAGGACTTTTATGGTGTCATGACTTATATTTAAGTCTTTTATCCATTGTGAGTTTATTTTTGGTATAATGTAAGTTGGTGGTCTGGTTTCTCTCTCTATTTTGTTTTTACATATACTTGTCCAGATCTCTCAATACCATTTATTAAAGAGGCTATTTTTATTCCATTTTATGTTCCTGCACCTTTGTCAAATATCAACTGACCATATTGACATGGGTTTATTTCTGGGCTGTCTATTCTGTTTCATTGGTCTACGCACCAGTTCCTATGAAAGTACCACATTGTTTTGATTACAGTGGCCTTGTAATATAGTTTGATGTGGAGTATTGTGATCCCTCCGACTTTGTTTTTCTTTCTCTAAACTTTCTTTAGTTTGCTCAATATTATCTTCCTAATACAAGACTTCTTAAGGTCTACCATATATCTTCAGTATTATTGGACCATAAACTTTATGTTCATTGAAATCAGTGATATAAATGAAGTTCTTTCAATTACATGCCTGAAAAATTGTGTGTGTGTATGTTAGACACATTCTAATTTTTGTTTTAAAATGTGTAGTCACTGCAAGTTTCTCTCATGTTGTGAGACTTTCAATTTAATTAAAATTCTTACATTCCACAGCATATTTTTGTCCCTTTGTATATAGTAAATTTTACTGTGTTTTTCATTTTGTGGAAACAGTTATTTGCATTGTAGAAAATGTAGAAAATACAGATAAACTCCTTAAAAAAGGCAAATCATAATTGTGTATACTTTCACCATCGATAGAATATTTTAGCTTGCTTTCATGTCTTTAATATCTTTAGCACTTAATGTGGACCTGCTCCTCATTTCCTCTGTGCCCATATTCTACATTGCCTCCATCCTGCTACTCTTATCTAACAATGTGATTTTGTCACTCCACTCTCTTTCTTTTATTCTTCCTGTTTTTATCTCTCTGAGCTGGTCTTTAAAATACAATGTAAGCTTTTCTCTCCTTCAGAAAGACTGGTGTTCTTTCATTTTTTTCTGAGCCTTTTTCCTAAATTAAGCAGGGGAACCTTGTCTCAAAGCCAATTCCAGTAAATTTTCCATGAAGCCATTCTTTCATTCCACTTGAATAGAAATGATCCTCATGGAACTTGAGTTGGAGCCTCTCATTTCACACTCAGTGTTCAACTTGGTTTTGATAGTAGAGACTTGGCTTCCACCAGAGGGCAAATACTTCTCACTGCCACGTACATTAAGCAATTTTTCACTCCTGCCTAAGATTATGCCCAGCATTATCTTTGTAAGTTGTAGCGCGGTTCTTGGGTCTCTGAATAGCACGTTTCTTTAAAGGGCACATGCTGATTCCCTGCATGAACTTTCTGGCTCAGAGCATGATGTTATTGATTAAATTTGTACAATCCAAAGGTTTAAATGGTATGTGTTTTATAAGTTTTATTGGAAAGAAATAAAACAATATCAGGTAGAAAACATATACTATCCAAAACATAAGAAAACACAACCTTAATAATTTATTCCAGAAGCCCATAAAAGCTATTAGTACATGTGTTTATGCTTGTGTGTATGTGTTTACTTTAAAACATGTAAAATACCTATTAAGCTATTTTTCTTTCATTAAAAGTTTATAGTAGAAATCTCAAGTTAAAAACAGTCAGTATACTTTATCACAATTTTAAAGTACTGAAATAAGTGTACTATTTACGGCTGCAAAACATGGCATAAGGCATTTATTTCTTTAGTAAAGCTTCAAGTTTTTACTGGTCTCTTTGATGAAACCAATTTGAGAAACCATGGGTACAACACAGAACAACAGAGCCAGCCAAATAGATGCCACTATGGTATTGTTACTCAGAGTTTTGACTTCAGAAAGAGCTAAATGAGCCAAAGGATTAGGGAATCTTGGGTGATAGATTTCTGCCCTGTTTCTGGTACTAATTAGCTCAGAAGCTTTGGGCAGAGGTTAACATGGCGGTGCCTTTGTGTTTCTAATTGTAAAATTAGGGAGATTGACCAAGCGATCTCTAAATTCCATTCCACAATCGAATCCTATGAGTCTGTGATCTGTTTCTATTTTCCGGGAAACAAAACTAACAAGTAGTCCATTAAGGCAAACTTTCATTTCAAGTTGAAAAGAAAGAGGTTTTATGGAGTAGGATATCCTTGTGCCCTGTAGTAACTGTGTGGCCCTGGGTAAAGTGATAAAGACAGTTCAAATGTCAGTGTCTTCACAGGTGAAAGGGAGATAATTTCATGGGTATTAACAACCTCAGCATTCTTATGATGTTGCAGTGAGCAAAAAGAGGTGTAAACATATCATTAATTTTAATTTTCATTGCAATTATGGCATTATAGATATGTATGCACAGATGTATATTTATCAAGTATGTACATGGTAGTGCTTAGTATTTTATCATTAGCTGGTAGCACACTTTCTGCCCTAGTGACTGATTTCTGCATTCTATCCCAGTTACCTAACAGTTGAAGTGAGGGGACAACACTATGTGGAGGCATACTACGCCATGCAGAGGTCTGGACAGAAGGTAAAATGACAAGGTAGTGCCTATGTGAATAAAATAAAAATTTTCGTTTTGAAAGCATGACTGAAACACTGGATTGTTTCCTTGTCTAAAAAATGGAGGGAATTTGACTATATCAGGAGTTGATAAACTATGGCCCACAGACCAAAGGAAGATGCTGCCTATTTTTGTGAAGTTTTAATGAAACACAGCAATGTCCATTCGTTTATATACTATTTATGGTTGCTGTCCAAGTGCAACAGCAGGGTGCTGTAGCTGTGACAGGGACATCACCACTAATATAGTTATCATCTGACTCTTTATTCGGATATGATGCTCACTCTTCTACCACAGGTGGGAAGTCTAGGACAAAAGTTACCTTACACCAGTGACCCTTCAGTCTGCAGGACGACACCCAACCCACCAAGCCACACCAGCCGTTTTCACTCCTGGTAGGGGCACGTGCCTGGGTTGTGAGCCAGGGCTGGCTGGGGGCCTGAGAGGGGCAGCCAACCAATGTCTCTCTCCTCTTACTCCCTCCTTTGTCCTCTCTCTAAAAATATGTAAATTAAATATTTTTTAAAAGAAAAATTACTTCACACATGTGTAAATGGATCACTTAGAGGTGGTTGACAACCATATCCAAACAACAATATCTTCTCTTAAGATAAAAGTCCCCCAACCCCCCATGCAGCTACGTATGCCATTTGGCTACCTTCTGTCCAACGGCACATGTCAGTCACCGTGAATAAAGTGGTGTGTACTTTTTTAATCAAGTCCTTAAAAAGTTGCTGCTTGCCTCTACTCTCTCTTTCTTCCTCCTGTTTTCTGAAAAATTATTACAAACAAATCAGCCCTTAGACTTACAGAGATAAAAGAATACAGGCTATTCTGAAATCTTCTGAAACTCTCACCTCTGGAACATTATATGAGAGAAATAAACTTCTGTGTTACTTAAGCCTCTGCATTTTGGGATGTCTTTGTTAAAGCAGTTTAGCAGTACACTACTATAGTCCCTGCTGCCCCAGATTAATTATTCACAGCACCCCCTTTAAAAAGAGTCCTGGTTGGATGATAAATGATATAGTCACCCTCGCTCTAATCACACAATAAGGAATTATTATATTGTGGGCTCATTCTCCCATCTTAAGAAATGTCTTACCCCAATAAGCATTATCATCGAAGTACTCTGTTTGTTATAAAAAGTATCTGTCACTTTTGAACTACCTGAGGGAAGAAACTGATACTTTTTTATATTTTGAAAGTGAACCAGGACAAACTCCAAAAAGCTTCCAAAGATGAAGACACAGGACAAAAAAAGCAGCTCAGCATAATCTTTATTTTTGAAAAGCATGGCTTTCAGAACTCTATTGTCATTGCAGAGTTGCAGTGCCTTTCAATTTAAGATTATCTGCCTATCAAAAAACAAGAAAAGCCGAAATCTCCATGGGGACAGTGAAGTCAGGGACGAAAGTTAACCAAAAGGGGTGAGGGAGAACGCCAGCCCTGTTCTGGGAGGAGGGGAGGACTTTTAAGTATTAGATCACTTTAAGAATTAAAGCAAATGATTCTTCACATTTGAAAATTTCTTGAAGGTCTTGAGCAAAAGGCAAAAATCCTGAAATGCGAAGCCACAAACCAGAACTGAGAATCAAATGTCCGATGATCTTAGGAGTGCGATGCTGCCCTTGTTTAGCTGTGTCTGGGCAATAACAACATTCCTCCTTCCTCTCCAGCAAGCACCGCCTCGTCACCATCCGCCTCTCCTGATATTTTAGGACCAATCTCTTTGTGCCTCGTATTCTTGTTCCAGTCTAGGAATCCCACATAATCCCGCAGTTTCATTGCCAGTTTCACTCTACTCATATCCTTTTCCGTGTGCTTCTCAGCCAGTCTCCAACCCCCAAAACTTTTCTCCAGTGTGTGCTGGACCTGAGAGTAAGCAATGAGCAAAGCCTCCTATGTTTCCAACATCTCTTTAAACATTAGCTTCACCTTCTTGCTCTGTGACCTTATTCTCCTATGAGGATGCTCTTTCCCTACAGTACTCTCAGTGGTGACTTGCTTCTTCCTTCCACAGCCCTGTTGCTATCTGGAGGCATATGAGCATCCTCCTTGCTCCTCACTGTGGCTTTCATACATCTTCCTCCTTTTTTTCCAAAATACATTTACAGATTTGAAGCTTCATCCTTCAGACTACACCACCTATTATGCATCCTTTCCTCAGTCATTCCACAGTATCATTCCTTGGAGATTTTATCATTTGGTTTACTGTCACTATCCAAAATGACCCATCTCATTTTACTGTGAATTAAGTAGATCTGTGAATGATTCTTTCAATCCCCTGGCCTCTCCATACATTGACTTCCTTTCCTCCAGAGATCTTGTCCTTCCCAAACACAGTCCCTCACTCTCATTGACATTTCTTAGGTCTTGTTATTAGCAACTGCATTCCCTAAATAATATCAATTTGACCACCTCATTCACCAAGCAATACCTATTTTATATATTTTTTCCAGTTTTATTGAGATGTAATTGACATATAACAGTGGGTAAATTTAAGGTCTACAGTGTGTTGATTTGATACACATATATTGTAAAATGACTACAATGATAGCATTAGCTGACTCCTCCATCACATAAGATTACCATTTCTTTTTGGTGGTGAGAACATTTCCTATCTTTTCTAATGTACTCCCTCCAATATGCTCACTCCAACATTTCTGCAACTACAATCGCAATCCTTTGAGCCTACTATTATTTTTTACTCTTCTCCACCTCCCTGTCCTTTCCTCTTCTTTAATGAGCCTCGTTAGATCCCACTATTAATTATTGTAATAGTTACTTTGTATACATGCTCCCTTCCTTTTTACCTCACTCTGTTACTCTTACCTTGCAAAACCTCAACGTTGGTTAAGCCAGATTTTCCATTTACTCAACACTAAAAAATTGGTTACAAAAAACCACAATGTATCCATCAACCTTACTTTTTCATGACCACTACTCTCAGATGGTCTCTTATACTGTAGCCCCAACAGTCAAATCCAGCTCAATGTCTCTTTTACAAATAATATTGTCTACAGCTCTTTTCACTGTAAGTCAGAATTGAGAAATTACGTGAGTCCAAATGGCCCAGGGCCTAAAATATTTATTATTTGATCCTTCATAGAAAAAGTTTGCCAACCTCTTCTCTCATTCAGTCACTCTCCAATTCTTCTAGAAGACAATTTAAATTGTCTCAACTTTTCAACAATACCCCCCCGATCCTCACAGCTGAAGCCCATGTTCCCTATTTTACTTAGAAAAAAGCAGTAAGCATGGGAGATCCACATGTTACCACCACTGCTTTTTCTATTGTCTTTTACCAGTGATTTTCAATCTTTTTCATCTCATGGCACACATAAACTAATTACTAAAATTCTGTGGCACACCAAAAGATATATTTTTTGGCCAGACTGACAAAAAATATGATTTTGGTTCATTCACACTGGATGGCTATTGTTGTATTGCATGTTGTCATTTTTTTTATTTGACAATCTAAGGGGAAAGGCCCCAGACTAAATAATCAGGTATTGCAAGTTTTAAAAATTCTTGAAGTACACCAGTTGAAAATCACTGGTCTATACCAATGTAATCAACAATTTCAATTTTGATTGATAATTTCCTTTTTGTTACTATAGATAAATATGCATCCTCACATTTACTCTAGGTCCTGTTTTTTCTCATCCACTCCTGAATATCACTCTAGCAATTATCACTTTCTTTTTTTAATCTGTGTTGTATTTTTTCTATTACCATTTAGTCCACTTACACTACCCCTTATACTACCCTTATACTACCCCTCCTCCAAATAATCCCCACGCTGTCATCTATGTCCATGAGTCCTTTTTCCTCTTTACTAAGCTTTCCATCTTGTCTCCATATGATCATTCCTACTATAATACAAACATGCTATAAATTCTTTCACCTTCAGAACTTCTTTCTCTGACTCCCACATTTCCTTTTGGCTACTAATTCACTTTTTAGTGCTCCATTATAGAAAGCTTCTCAAAAAAGTCATCACCATCTCTATATTTTCTCCTGAATTCACTCCAATTGGACTTTTATTCCCAATACTCAAGTGAAATTTTTCTTGTCAGAGTCACCAAGAAACTCCATCCTGCTAAATTCAGTGGTCTTTCCAGTTTCTTCTTTGTGTGTGTGTTTATATATATATATATATATATACCTATTCTAATAGCAAAACAGTGCATCCCTCCATTCTCCAGATCATTTGGCAAGCTTCAGGGACACCATACTCTTTGCTGATTTTCTTCCTACTTTACTGGTGTCCTGCAGCAGTTCAAGGCCGGGCAGGTTCACATGGGATTTGGGCAGACAGAAGAAAATCTGTGGAGCTGTCGGGATGCCTGACATGCCTGTAGTCCTGGTGGGGACAAGCCAGGCAGGAGTTGAGACTCCCTTATATACTGAGTGCACACAAGCCGGCAAGGTGCCAACACTGACCTTCTAGATACATGACAGAGCTTCATTCTACACATGCAGGCCCTTACTCAAGGCCACAAGAACACTGCCAAGCCACAGTCACCCAGACATCCCAGGGAGGGAGACTGACTAACTCCATTTTCCCCACAACTGGCTTCTCCTCGTCCAGACTTAAGTGTGCCTGGGGCTAACTTCATGGAACTCAATTCTCTCTGTCATCTCATTCATTATCATTGCTTTCAATACTATCTCTATCCTACGATTCCCAGACCTGTCCTCTGAGTTGCACTCATAAACAAATTGTTTAGAGGCTTCTCAAAATATTGTGTCTAAAATCAAACTCCTGACACTCATGCTCCACTAAAACTTGATCCTCCCAATAATATTCCCCATCTCAGAAGCTGGAAACTCTCTCTGGTTGATTCAACCACAAATGTTTAATTAAGCTTTACCTTCTTATCTCAGAAGCTGAGTCTTCAGTAATGCTCTCTACAATCTGGTTTACAATGCCGCCATGACTCACCTCTGACTCCTCTTTTCCTTGCTTGATCAGTTCCAGCTATACTGCTATTGGTTCAAACTTGTAAATTGTTTCAGCCTCAGGGCCACTGCAGGTATACCTCCTTCCTATCCCCTGCTGACAGTTTATAACTCCCATCCCTGCTTTATTTTTCTCCCTAATATGTACCATTATCTGATGTGCTTTATTTTTATTATGTATTTGTCTCCCTCTACCCACTAGACTATAAATGTCATTAAAGAGTAACGTGTATATATATATTTTTTTCTTCAGTGCAGTATCCCCAGCATCTCAAATAGTTCCTAGCTTATTGTAGGTTTTTAATACATAGTTCTTAAATTTAAAAGAAAAAGTATTAACATTCTTTAAAGACAAGCAGACATTCTTATCTTTAGATAAGATACTAACATTTTTTAAAAATAAGCAAAAATATGAAAATTAAAGAAAGAAAAATAAATAAAAATTTAAAAAAGAGAAAGAATTAGGAGTTTTTCTCATATTCTGTCTTCTCTAACCATGAAATGTTAGTAAATACAATTAGCCACAAGATTGTGTGCATGTTTATTACTTTGCATTCTGTTTAATAAAGTATAAGCTGTCAGTTCTGAGCTTTTGTTATGGGACCTGAAGTGGAAAATTGGCTGCAAAGCATATTTTCCGTTCTGTGAACTGAGTTTGTGAAAAATCCCTTATGATTACACTAAATATGTTCTATTGGGTCGATTACTTACATACTAGTCTACAGCCTTTTATTTCATATTTACTAGTTCAAATCCAACAGCTTTCTAAGATATGAAAGGTCCCATTTTCCCCCCAGATAATATAGATTCTCAATCACATATCTGCTGGGGATGGTCAGTGTCTTGTTCAAAGAAAACTGTGCCAGTAAAGCCCTCACCATCACAGGAAGGGGTGTCATGATACAAGACAACATCCTCTGTCACTCTGTGGTATGAAGGAATCCATTGGAATAACCTAACCATCTCTAGATACAGGTTTATTCTGGGTTTGCATAGGAAATACAGCCCCAAAGGTTAGTAGATAACCATTTTAGCTCAATTAATTCATTCACTCATTAAGTTAATTTTGACTCAATTCTTAAAAAATATTTATTATGCATCTCTCATGTACTATGTGCTGCCATGTGCACTGAGGATGTGGTCATGAATAAAGCTGTAGATTGCCAATATTACTGTGAAGCTTAAATTCTGTTAGACCCAAATCTAACATAGTAGGTGGTGATGCGATAGAAATTTGAGGACTACAGAATGGACAGTGAGGACTCGTGAGAATGACTTCTAATGACAAGATGAAACCTAAATTATGAGAAGTTAACCATGAAAGGGTACAGAGAAAGATGTTTCCTGGCAAAAGGATCAGCTAATTCTGCTACAGAGACTTTTAGGCAAGAAAAAACAGTATATGTGCCTTACGATTGTGTACACTTTATGGCTAACTCACAAAATGACCAGTTCAGAGTTGCTTATTCCATAAAAATAAATTTTATTGAATATTTAATAATAAAGTTAATGAGTAGCTATTATAGAAATGTGGACAATACAGGAAAATAGAAAAAAGCTAAGCAGAATCCATCTATATTCCCACCACCAAAGACTGAACATATAATGTGTTTTTGTATTTATTTCCTTAATATAACAGTGAAAATGCTTCATCATCTATATTCTGAAGAGGAAAAATCCATACATTTTTATATTTAGTATTCATGATTATGATAGATTTATCTAGTAATTGTGGAATTCTGGCAGGAGGCCTATTAACTCTCATCATATAATCATGTAATTTTTTCACTCTGATTTAATTTTATTTTTGTATATATCAACACTTAGCAAGAATTAGTTTTCTTTAATAATTAGGCAGACATGTGCATCCCAAACAGAGCTGATATATCTTAGGCATATATCTTCCTGCCTAACTAGAAAACCTGGATTCCTACTGGTGAGCTTAAGTGTTCAAAGTTACAAAGATTGGCCAAAGAAAGCATTAAAATATTTCTGCATGGCTCACATGTTGTACCAAAGTTGATGTTAGCTATTGAGCTACATAAGGAACATACTATTTATGAATGAACTTTGTGAAATTAAAACTATTCTGGATAAATTAGTCCTAGCTTTAATTATGGTCCAAATGGATCACCATGCTATATTGATTCTATTGTTAATTTGGCTGTTAAGAGAGAAGAATTACTGGCTAAGATCTGAGAGACCTGGGGTTAATCCCAGCTTTTCCAGGCTGAATGATATTGAGCAAGTCATTCAATTTCTGTGACAGAGATCTGTCATTTTTAACAAAACATTAATGATTCTTGTCTTTCAGCACCCAGGGGTGTTATGACAATTAAGTGCAGAGTTTATCTTAATACATCAAATATAGGAGGTTTAATTACTATAGTATATTATTGAATGTGGATATTATATATGATCACATATATAAACATTCTGTATAAGTTTATGATACGCTATGCCTATTTTTAAATATATATGTAGTACACAAGGTAATAATGTACACATACAGTCATTACCAAAGTTTTCTGAATACCATGGTCCATCCATTTAAAATTTTCATTTTTCATCAAAATGTGAAGTCATTCTAGGGTAATGTTTTAGATCATATGGATACTACAAAAGGACTGCAGGTAGGTGTTCATCTGTGATTTCCTTTCACAACTTCATGATTTCAGAAAAAAAAAAAGCCAAAAAAAAAAAGAAAAGAAAACTTGCATGTACTATTTTGTTGTTTGTTCTATGAAAACTTTTTGGCAAATGATTTAATCAGTTGTTTATGCTGATTGGCTAACTAGAATGCATTTAACCAAGTGTAAAATATTTGGTCAATTTCATTGAGTCTATTGTCCAAGTTGACAATTTTATTTTAAAGAACACTGATAACCATTCTTGGATCATTATAGCTAGCCCCAAATTGCCAAATGGCTTGAATTATTCCCTCTTCTCTCTTGGCTTTTGGTAAACCTTGCACAAGCATAAATATTCAGGTTCAAATTATCTATGACATACCCCAAATCTGTGTACATCAAACTAAAACAAAGCCACCAGGACAAGCATGTATGATGCTAAAAACAATTGATTCTCTTCTGGTCCCTTTTGTGGATGGACCTCACCGTAGCAAGGGCAGGGAGCACAAACTAAAGCCACAGGCTTTCATGATTGTTTTAATCCCAGGCCAACTCATCTACCACTCTAGGAGAATGAGCCTCTTGCTTAGTGAGACGATTGTTTATCTCACACAGTGAACAATACAGATAGGCAACCACATGAATTATTAGGCACATGATTATGATTAGCATCAGTGGGAGAAGTGCCCAGATTTTCTCAAATGCATGCTTGAATTTATATATAAAAATTTCTTTCCTTCTTATTGTCTATGAAAATAAGCTTTAAACTAAATATACAAATACATTGTTTCTAATCTCACACTTCTTCTCCTCACCAACAATAATAGAAATAGCTGTATTTAACATGTATTAAATGTTTACATGGTTTATCTCACTTATTATTTCCATTTTATAGATGATGAGATCAAGGCTTAGAGGGGGCTCAGTAACTTTCCCAAGGCCAGAGAGCTATTAATTAATGGAAATGGATTCAAACCCATGTCATCCAACTCCAGAGCAGATATGATTAACTGCTACATTATTACCCATATTTTTCAGACTATAAGATACACCCCCAATTTGGAAGGGAAAGGGGATGTGACTTATAGTCGGAATGTAGCTTACCCTACTTGCTGGGGGAAGGGGGACAGTGGTGGAATGGGGTCACAGGTTATTAAATATTTTAGCACATTTTTTGGTTCTAAGTTTTTTTCCTATTGTCTTCCTCTAAAACCGAGGTGCGTCTTACAGTCTAGTGCACGTTATAGTCCTAAAAACATCATATGTTCATGAGAACAGAGATCTGAAAAGACCAATGATAAAATCAAGAATGAGTGTGACTGTGCTCAAAACCAAACTTCTTACAATTAGACATATCATTATATGCCACTAATGGTTATCAAATAAAATTGTGAAGTCCACTCTATTATATTTTGAACTATTTATTGATATTCCTATCTTTCTCTATGTTGATAAGCTTCTCATAAATGCTCCTAATAACAAGGCAAGGTCATGATTTACTTACCTACTGGTTATCCTTTCTATATCTTGAGCTTTCCAAAAAGATGGGTTATTCTTTATTCTTCTCATGTCTCCAGTACTTGCATAGTCTCAGAAGTACTGACTAAGACTGTTGAATAAATTTGGCAGCTGATCATCAGGAGAATAAACAAGATGACCTTTTGAGTACCTACTAACTTCATTGTTCCTCGACGTAGGTCTTTGGCTATCTAAAACATTGCAACACCTCACTGGTGTAATGCAGTTCAAGCTTTTAGGAATGTTTATTATCTAGCTTTAATATTGCTAAAAAATAACCATTTCTTAGCATGATGCATAGCAGTTTCTATATTTTAGCATAGCGATGGGCTGGAAAAATTAAATATATATACTAATATCCTAACAATAGTATTGCTATTCCTAGGCAAATAGCAGGGCCTGTCGATATTCCAATGCCATGAGATCCTTAAAAACAGTGCATGAGTACAACGTGGCAAAAGAGGCCTCCACATGACGTATATATGAAACCACAAGAACATAGTTGCTGGAAAAATACACTTCGAGTTTAAAAGAGAGAACTACCAATTTTTAGATGTGGCATCTTGGGTATCTTTAAAATTGGGGATAACAAAGGGTCTTATAAGACCTTTGTCTAAATGCTTTAAAGTCATATAAAGCACTGCCAATAAGATCTGGCACACAGTACTCATTATCACTTATTTAATTTCATCTGGTTTATTTATTTAAAATTCCAATAATTCTGAGAATTATCTCTTTCCATGTTTGCTTTAGAACTAGAAAAAATAAAGACAACTAGAACATGGCATTTTTGTCTCAAAATGTGTTTTCTATCCACAGTTTTCTTTTATGTCTGCTTTTAATGAAAGAGAAGCCTAAGAGATCTGCCACCTATACGCAGTGTGTCTATTTACGTTAACTTATCCAGTCATCAAATTGTTCTAATAAATGAGGCTTAGAGAAATCACTTAACTTAGTTAGTCACACCACTTACCAATGACTGAGTTCATATTCAGACTTACTTCTATCTGATTCACAAAACTGGTTTTTTATTCCATGTTTTAGAAAGATTTAGAGATACTGGAGTTATTTTAAAAGATGCTTTAATCTCTTGTACAATAAGTACTATTTGTAAACCAATATGTTATGTATCTCATAAAAATATGAAATAGAGTTTTAGCATGCTGCTTAGAATAAACACAAATGCAACATTTTAATAAATCCACAACATCCTGTGATTATATAGTTTCTCAACCAACAGATCATAAAAAACAAATGAAATTTCATCATTTAAAGAGGTCATGTAGCTCTACTACAGATTTTTTCTATGACATGGGGATAACACAACCAGAGAGGAAAAGTCTTGTTAGAAACTCTATGGAGGACTTACAACAGGCCTAGAGGAAAAGTGAAGCCCCTTTTAGTAGCACCTAGCACCCTGAATTATTACTGAATGAATGAATGAGTGAATAAATATGTACACAGATACATACACAAACAGAAAGGGACCTTTTCTTACAGTCCATGAAGATAACCTAAGAACACTTACTGGCACTTCATTAACAAGGAAACTCAAATATATTTGGCAAATACTGTACTCTATAACCACCTCTTAGAGATTCATCAGGTTCATAGGCAAATTATAAGCTGTAAGACATGTTATGGTATGAAAACCCAGCAATTCCCTAAGCTATTTGATCACAGAAGCCCTTTGTCTCACAACAGGCATTAGCCTCAGACAGAACTAGTTATCTACAGCACATAATTTGGGAAACAATTTTTTGCATTATTCTTATCCATCAAGGTGTCAGCCAGTTCCCTTTTGATACTTCATATAATTAAGTTGTTAAATGTTCTTTTTAGTATTTGAAATATAAGGGGGTAGTTAAGGTTTTTCACAAAAAGGAAAAACACAATTCCTGAAATGAGTCTTTAAATCCCAGAAGCCACCCAAGCAAGACCCCTGCCCTCTGTAATGACAGCTTATGGGCAACCAGGCAACAACACTTCATCTCCCTAAGTGCCCTTTCACTGCCTGCTCAGCTGTGTGCTTCAAAGTGGTCCCAGAGGAGGAAATGTCCCTGGGATTGTTAGCAGGTCACATAGTTAAAGCCAACTGCAAAGCTGCTGGGTAGCAAGTGAGGCCTTTGCCAGTTGGGGAAAAAAAACAAAGCAAAACAAAGCAAAACAACCACTCCTGGGAAATGCTGTGGCACAGTACAGTCAGTCGCAGGTAGGCTACAAGCTTCCCACCACGGGACCCCTCTTCATAGTTGCCAGTCTCCAAAAGCTCTACATATGATTCACTGAACAGCACCAGGGAGCCTTTGAGATCCTGCCAGGGTACACTAGGATGGTGAGAGCAGGGGTGTCTGTCTCTGGATTGTGATCAATATGACACCTTCCAAATTCCTTTTAAGAAGATTTGATAATCTGGCATATGGCCTGATTCTGGGATTCCCCTGGTGTATAAAAAGCTCAAGGAAAGCTAGATGCTGACAGTCCGTGATCTTATACACAAATCAGCACACCTTTGCTCATTGGAGATGACATTCTGAGGACTGTCCTAGGCCCTTTAGGAGGTGAAAAATGAGAAACATAGTGTTCTCTTCTTTGCCCTTCCATGGCCTTACAAAATAATTTGATAAGATAACATGGATCCATTTTTCAAAGGTGAAGTACCATACATAGCAATTTATAATTAGCATCAGGTAATAGAATAGGTTGCACTCACTGGAGGACGATCTCTAGGTGAGGAGAATGGCTTTGAGCAAAAACTAGGATGAAGCAATTCACCAGCTCAGTGCACGAAGGAGAAGTAGAGTTTGGGTGAAAAAAGTTTAAGGGGAAAATTTAATATGAAAATGAATCTTGGATGCCAGACTAAAGAGTACAATTTAGGCATCAGTATATTTTGGGAAAGGGGAAAGTGAGCTAGCTAGCCTCACATACCTGTAATGCTACATGCATCCCTAAAAACATAATCCATTGCTTTACTCATACCCAGCTATTTACTATTCCCTACCTGCACCATGTTCTCTCATGCTTTATCCGTCAATGCCATTCTTACTTTTTGGGATGCCTTTTCCAATCTGTAGCCTGCTGACCTCACACCATGATTTATGTAATTCAAGTATTCCAGCCAACCTGCCATTGAGTACAAATATAACATCAATGTAATATGTAACATCAAGGCTCAAACTGCCTGTGTACTTGGCCCATTAAATTACCATTAGACAGCAACTCTGCCTCCGTGTCTCTTCCGTGATTTCTGAGGGGTTCTTATGAGACATGTTTATTTTCATTTCTTTGATTTTGATCTGTTGCTTACAGGACAACTGTTTTTAGGGGGATCATCTGTCCCACTGTTGCACTGAGCCATCCTTTGTAATCATTCAGTAGTGGCCATGCCAAGGTCTCAAAGGGTCAGAGCTCTGCACTGTATCACCAACTAGGAATAGGGAGGATGGGGGAGGAGTGACATGGAATGGCAAGTCTTTTTGCTGATTCTGTATTAAACTTTCTCACTTAAGTCTTCTTCAAAAAACCTAACTCAAAATTATTAAGACATGCCAATAATTCCTTGGCTTCCATATGTGAAAATTTCATTCAGACATGGCTGCATCTGTAGCTTATATGATGTCATCAGAACTTAATTTGCTCACTGATTTTATGTCTTGACTTTGCTTTTCTCTTGTCTCCTTAGGCTCAAGCATAGGCAGAGCTGACATCAGTGACTGTAGGAGAGTGTCTTCCTCATAGGCACTCGAAAAAAAAAAATAGTCTCTAGTACATCGGTTTTGATATCCTAAGCCAAGGGTGTCAAACTCATTGTCACTGGGGGTCACATCAGCCTTGTGGTTGCCTTCAAAGGGCCAAAATAATTTTAGGACTGTATAAATGTAACTACTCCTTAACTGTTAAGGAGTTGAAATTACATTAGGCCCTTTGAAGGAAACTGTGAGGCTGCTGTGGCCCCTGGTGAAAATGAGTTTGACATCCCTGTCCTGAGCCAAGGATAGTAAAGATTGAATATACTGATTGAATAGGTTTGTATCATGTTCCATCTAAGCATCTAAGGGGTAGGTGAGTCCCCCCTGAAGTTTTTGACCTAAGAATAAAAGAGAATTGCTTCTTAATAAAAAAAAAGGAGGGGGGCCTGGTGGCGTGGCTCAGTGTGGGTGTGGGCCAGGTCCCCAGTAGTGGGTGCTCGAGAGGCAGCCACACATTGATGTTTCATTTCCTCTCTTTCTCCTTCCCTTCCCCTCTCTAGAAATGAATAAATAAAATCTTTTTTAAAATAAAAAAAATTAAAAATAAAGGAAAATTGGGAACATCAGAAAATTAGTAACTTGAGGTAATAGTCAAAAATAATAGCTGTTCATTACTGCTTCAAAACAACATCATTTGTGCCCAGGGTCTCTCAAAGTCTTTGGCCTTACAAGCTCTTCTTCTACAGACCCTCAATTAATTTTCCAAAAATAAATCAGAATTTCCCCAACAGTCTCAGAAAAAGAAGGGAGGGCAAATAGTTTGCCATACTATTTATCATCCTTGTCTCTCTGTTTTTATCCCACCAAGAACAATAATGTCCTCCAAACAGCATCCTTACTCCCCTTCCCCATTTCATTCATAGTTCAGACAACAAACAAATATGCCAAGAAGAACCACCATGGAAATATATGCTCTCTAGATTCACTAACCAAGAATCAACCTGGTTTGGCCTTAAGTAAAATTGTTAACTATGTTTAAGTTGCAACTCAATCACTGCTTCTCTTGGGAGTCCTCTCAGGTAGGGTTGGTCATAGTTGAGGTCCATTATTGTCCATTACTTAAAATTCCTGTTTATTTCTTTATGCTTTGCTATTCCAAATTTATTCCTCCCTTCAAACATGAGGGTCTCAATATTCTATTTCATTTTTCACTGAATCACAATACTGAATTCAGTATCTTTCATCACTGAGCCCTGTATACCTAGAATGATGACTAATAGAAAATAAATCCTCATAAATATTTGTTGAAAGAATATTCAACATATAATGAAATAATAAATTATAAAAGAGTTTGTTTAGAAACTTTAATCTGTTGGCAGGGCATCTGTAGGTATTTCAAAGAGGAGAGTGGAGGTAGGAAAATGTTAATTTTATGTCATCTGTTTTTTACATCCTAGAAGCCATTATTAAAATTTTCATGAAGTTCACTGCATAATTCAATTGCAAGGCAACCCACAAAGCAAGTTGATTAACATGTTCTGTGATGTCTGGGAATTATAAATCTATTATAGACAAAACTGGCAAGAACACAGGTAAACAAATAAATATAGAAAACAATGCTATAAATTTGGATTGTTCACAAGCACTGGGTAAAATATATAACATAGACTTACAGGTAGTAAAAAGAGTTTAGGGGGCAGTAGTTGAGGGAGGAAAGAGAAATTCCATTCTACACGAAACTCAAAAGCTTAATTTCACCTGCTGATTCATTTAAGCAAAGCAAAATGATACAAAGCCTTTCCATTGAACAAAACCTCAGGCAAAGTGATGAACAAATTCTTTTTTAAATGTTTACCACTGATATTGAAAAAAGGAATCAAAAGGAAGCAAAGATTTTCTAAATCCACTCCTCTCTCCCTTGAGAATCTCCATGTTATTCAAGCAAGAAGAACAGTTTCTATGTCTGTCTCTAAGGTTCACTTGAAAATTGGAATGTCTCTTCAATTCACAGATAGCAAACTAAAACAAAGGGGTAATCTGTAAGTTTACAAAACTAATTGAAAATCCTGATTGGGAGAAATTATCCAAAATGAAACTACGGGAGATCAAGGACCCCAATGTTCACCACAAAAAAACAAAACAAACAAACAAACAAACAAAAAAACATATTAATCTTAAGCAAAAATATAGTTTTGATTTACTTGGAATATCAGAGTATATAGTATGTACTGGCAAAACACCTAAACATTGATAGGAAGGAAGCCAGAAAAGAAGTACAATTGAGAGGATCCCAAAATCCCCTAAAAATCTTGCTTGTCCCAACTCTTCATGTGTGGGAGATACTCAAAAATTCTCGATGGGAAACAACAGATGGAGGTCTAGTTTCATTTTTCTGCATAATTCTGTACAATTTTTCCATTACCATTTATTGAATAAATTCTCTCTAGCCCATTGTGTGTGCTTGTGTTCTCTGTCAAATATTAATTGACCCTAAAGATATGGGTTGATTTCTGAGGTCTCTATTCTGTTCCATTGATCTATGTGTCTGTTTTTATGCCAGGACCATGCTGTTTTGATTACAATGGCCTTCTAGTATCATTTGATATTAGGTAATGTGATTCCTCTAACTGTTCTTTCTCAAGATTGCTGTTTTTACTCAGGGCCTTTTGCCATTCCATATAAATTTTTGAAATATTTTTTCTAGCTCTGTGAAATACATCATTGGTATCTTTTTTGTTTTTTAATATATTTTATTAATTATGCTATCACAGTTGTCCCATTTCTCCCCCATCAATCCCCTCCACCCTGCACACCCCCTCCCACCCACATTCCCCCTCCTTTAGTTCATGTCCATGGGTCTTAAGTTCTTTAGCTTCTACTTTTCCCACACTATTCTTGGCCTCCCCCTGTCTAGTTTCTACCTACTGTCTATGCTACTTGTTCTCTGTACCGTTTCCCCCTCTCCTCCTCCCACTCCCCTGTTGCTAACTCTCCATGTGATCTCCATTTCTGTGTTTCTGCTCCTGTTCTACTTGGTTGCTTACTTTGCTTTTGTTTTAGGTGTGGTTGTTAATGATTGTGAGTTTGCTGTCTTTTTCCTGTCATATTTTTTATCTTCTTTTTCTTAGATAAGTCCCTTTAACATTTCATATAATAAGGGCTTGGTGATGATAAACTCCTTTAACCTGACCTTATCTGAGAAGTGCTTTATCTTCCCTTCCATTCTAAATGACAGCTTCACTACATAGAGCAATCTTGGATGTAGGTCCTTGACTTTCATGACTTGGAATACTTCTTTCCAGCCCCTTCTTGCCTGTAAAGTCTCTTTTGAGAAATCAGCTGACAGTCTAATGGGAACTCCTTTGTAGGTGATAGAAATTACACTGACTCTATAGATTGCTTTGGGTAATATAGACATTTTAGTGATGTTATTTCCTCCTATTTATGAACACAGTATGTCCTTCCACTTATTTGTATCTTCTTCAATTTCTTTCCTCAGTGTCTTATAATTTTCTGAGTATAGGTCTTTTACATCTTTGTAGAGATTTATTCCTAGGTATTTTATTCTTTTTGAAGGAATTGTGAATGAGATCATTTTCTTAATTTCCCTTTCTGATAGCTCATTATTGGCAAATAAAACTGCAACTGATTTCTGACTATTAATTTTATATCCTGCTTCCCTACACATAAGAATAAATTAAAAATGGATTAAAGACTTAAATGTTAGACCCCAAACCATAAAAATCCTAGAAGAAAACATATGCAGTAAAATCTCAGGCACTGCTTGTAGCAATATTTTTTCTGATATATCTCCTCAGTCAAGGGAAACAAAATAAAAAATAAACAAATAGGACTACATCAAACTAAAAAGCTTTTGTACAGGAAAGGTAACCATTGACAAAATAAAAAGACAGCCCACATATTTTACAATACATCTGATATACCAAATCTATAAATAACTTATGAAACTTAACACCAGAAAAGCAAACAATCCAATTAAAAAATGGGCAAGTGACCTGTATGAACACTTCTCCAAAGAGGACATCCAGATGGCCAATAGATATGTGAAAAGATGCTCAATGTCACCAATTATCAGAGAAATGCAAATTAAAACCTCAATGAGGTATCATCTCACATGGGTCAGATGGCTATCATCAATAAATCAACAAACAACAAGTGCTGGTGAGGATGTGGGGAAAGGGGAACCCTTTTGCACTGTTGGTGGGAATGCAGATTGGTATAGCCACTGTGGAAAGCAGTATAGAGTTATCTCAAAAAATTAAAAATGGAACTGCCTTATGGCCCAGTGATTCAACTTCTGGGAATTTATCTGAAGAAATCCAAAACACTAATTTGAAAGAATATAAGCACCCCTATGTTCATTGCAGCATAATTTACTATCACCAAGATCTGGAAGCAGACCCAGTGTTCATAAGTAGATGAGTAGATTAAAAAAACTACAGTACATTTACATAATGGATACTACTCAGCCATAAAAAATAAGAACATTTTACCCTTTGCAACAGCATGAATGGACCTGGAGAACATTATGCTACAATAAGTGAAATAATCCAGTCAGAGAAAGACAAATACCAAATGATTTCACTCATATGTGGAACTTAGTGAACAAACTGAACTAACAAACAAAAAAGAGACAGACACATAGATAGAAAGCAGGAGTATAGTTTGGGGGTTTGGGGTGTTGAGGAATCAAGCAAAAGAGAAAAAGGAGTCACGGACATGGACAACAGTTCAGTGATTGCAGCAGTGAGGAAAGTGTGTGGCAACGGAAGAGCATAAATGAGGGATAAATGGTAATGGAAAAATACAATTAAAAAAAGAAACACAGATGGAAGGCTGAATAAACATTACAGAGATTTTAGTTGTTGGCCATAGCTGCAGTCAGAAACTATAGAGTTTGAATTCTGCTAAATTATATTATTTTGGTAAACATGGCTTGAATTTTGTTACCTAACAAAAAAATAAAACTAAACTTAGTTCAAGGTGATTATCTAGTAAATTAAATACTGGAAAGAAAAAAAACAAAACAACAACAACAACAAAAAAAAAAAACCCTCAAATACCTCCATTCACAGAAAGATACTCCAGTCTTTACAACATTCTCAATATCTAGAATACAGGGTCTAGTAGAAGTAAGGCCTGCTTGAGTATGGTTGGTAGGATAATAACATGGGTGTAATAATTTATAGTTTTAATTTGAACTTCACTTAAAATGTCATATGGTGTGCTTGAGTGTGATATTGTTATTTTCAGAATTACATAATTATTTTGTAATAAAAGATTTTGTAGTAAAAAAGGGACACTGTGCTAGACCTTGCATATTTAAAAATTACTGGCCATGTAAAGAAGAAAAAGTGTGACACATTGGCAGGGTTGGGGGGGAATCAATAAAATGGACCCTAAGATGCTCCATATTTTACAATCATCAGAAAAATCTTTAAAATAGTGATTAGAATTATGCTCAGCTTTTTGAAAGAATCATGGACAGATAAAGAATCACATTATAGGAAAAACTGGAAATTTTAAAAAATAATATGGCAAGTCTAGAATGGAAAATATATTATTTTAAATTACAAAATTTAAAATAGGCTTAGCAACATTATAGAGATTAAAAAGACAGAATAGTGAATGTCAACAAAAATAATGAGTCAAAGAGAGAAAAGAGTTTTAAAAAAGAACAATAATTCAGTGATATTTATGACAATTTTTTTCTATTTGAGATATATTGAAATTTTTTACTGTTTTTCAATTACAGTTGTCCCCATTTTCCCCCATTACTCTCTCCTGCTCTACCCACCTACCAGATTCAATTTCAATGGTCTAATATACATGTGTTTAATCATCAAAAAGGAGACCAACTCTCCCCCCCAACCCCAAGCTCAGCCAAGGAGTGCATTGCCTAAACTGGGTACTAGTGTGACCTCCTGATTTTTCTCCATGTCCATGATATTATTATTTTATAGAGTATCTTTCTTTTTCAATACACATTTTTTAAAACCCCCAATGTATTTTTAAAAGAAAAAAAAAGCCTTCTTTGGGACTTCCAGCCAAGAGGGAGGCATAGGTGGACACACTGCCTCCTTGCATAGCCAAAAGAAGGACAACAACAATTTAAAAACAAAAAAAAAACAATCAGAAGGGACAGAAAATTGAACTGTATGGAAGTTTAACAACCAAGGAGTTAAAGAAAACACATTCATCCAGACTGGTAGGAGGGGTGGAGTTGGGCAGCTGGGGTGGAGAGGACTTGCTGCAAGGTGGTGTCTGGCAGACCCAATGAGGTGGCGGATTGTGGAATGAGGCACACAAGGTTGCAAATGGCAGGCTGGGCAGCCCCATATTCATGCACAGATAAACCCGGTGAAACAAAGGGGGAGCGGGAACTCTCAGCCTCACAGGAAAGTTTGTTGGATAGACCCACAGGGTCCTAGAATGTACACAAACCCACCCACCCAGGAATCAGCACCAGAAAGGCCCAATTTGCTTGTGGGTAGCAGGGGAAGTGACTGAAAGCTGGCAGAGATCTGAGCAAGGGCCATTGTTCCCTTTCAGACCCCTTCCCCACATGCAGCAACACAACACAGCTACAGGTTACCCGACTCTGGTGAATACTTAAGGCTCTGCCCCTCACTACATAACAGATGCATCAGGACCAAAGAAAAATAAGGCCCAAACAAACAAACAAACAAACAAAATAGATCAAAGCTCCAGACAAAATACAGCTAAGCAATGTGGAGATAGCCAACCTATCAGATGCACTGTTCAAAACACTGGAAATCAGGATGCTCACAGAATTGATTGAATTTGATCACAAATTAGATGAAAAAAATGAAGGCTACGCTAAGTGAAATAAAGGAAAATATACAGGTAATCAATAGTGATGGGAAGGAAACTAGGACTAAAATCAATGGTGCAGACCAGAGGGAAGAAAGAAACATCCAATCAGAAAAGAATGAAAAAACAAGAATTCAAAAAAATGATCAGAGGCTTAGGAACCTCCAGGACAACTTTAAATGTTCCAATATCTGAATTATAGGGTTGCCAGAAGGAGAAGAGGAAGAGCAACAAATTGAAAACTTATTTGAACAAATAATGAAGGAGAACTTCCCCAATCTGGCAAAGAAAATAGACTTCAAGGAAGTCCAGGAAGCTCAGAGAGTCCCAAAGAAATTGGACCAAAGTGGGAACACACCAAGGCACATCATAATTACATTAGCCAAGATTAAAAATAAAAATAGAATCTTAGAAGCAGCAAGAGAAAGAAGACAGTTATCTGCAAAGGAGTTCCCGTCAGACTGTCAGTTGATTTCTCAAAAGAGACCTTACAGGCAAGAAGGGGTTGGAAAGAAGTATTCCAAGTCATGAAAGTCAAAGACCTACATCCAAGATTGTTCTATCCAGCAAAGCTCTCATTTAGAATGGAAGGGCAGATAAAGTGCTTCTCAGATAAGGTCAAGTTAAAGGAGTTCATCATCACCAAGTCCTTATTATATAAAATGTTAAAGGGACTTATCTAAGAAAAAGAAGATGAAAAATATGTACAGTAAAATGACAGCAAACTTACAATCATTAACAACCACACCTAAAAAAATAATACAAACAAAAACAAAACAAATAATAGAACAGAAACAGAACCACAGAAATGGAGATCACATGGAGGGTTATCAACGGGGGAGTGGGAGGAGGAGAGAGGGCGATAAGATACAGAGAATAAGTAGCATAGATGGTAGATAGAAAATAGACAGGGGAGGGTAAGAATAGTATGGGAAAAGTAAAAGCCAAAGAACTCATATGTATGACACATGGACATGAACTAAAGGGGGGAATGTGGGTGGGAAGGGGTATGCAGGGTGGAGGGGAGTGAAGGGGGAAAGTGGGACAACCGTAATACCATAATCAATAAAATATATTTAAGAAAGGAGACCAATTGGAGTAGTAGAGAAAAAATTAAAGATGTAATGGCAAAAAAAATTAGTGAAAAACATCAACTTGAAAATCCAAGAGGCTTATCAAGCTCCCAATGAAATGAATCCAAAGAAAGACATCCATTAATATATCACAAAAAACACATGCAGAAAAGCAAAGATAAAGAGAGAATTCTTGAAAATTGCCAGAGAAAGATTTATTACATACAGGGGAAAAACAATTTGAATGTTTAGCTGACCTTGTCAGAAAGAGTGAGTGCTAGTAGACAATGAAATGGAATATTTTAAATCTAGAACCATCAACCTAGTAGTCTATGTGCAGAGGAAAACCCAGTTAAAATAAAAGTAAAATAAAGATCTTCAGAAAAACTATACTTGAGAGAACCAATCACTAGTTGACCAGCAGTCCAAGAAATGCTAAAGAACACTCTTCAGGATAAAGGGGAGTGCATATCTGTGTGTGAGTGCATGTCTGTGCCCAGAAAACGTCCAGCCATTGTTAATATAACAAGAATGTTTTGCACAACATCAATGTATCCTGGCAGCCAAGGAGTGTGGACTGGAATGGGCATGTGTGAACAATGATGACTTCACTCTACTATTCAGTGGGGGTGGTGGATGCTGTTGAGTGAGCATGTGTACTGTGTGGCTGTCATATTAGAAATGACTGAGCATGTAGAGCAATGAATCTGCATCAAATTTTCCATTAAGCTTGAACATTCCTCCACAGAAACTATTCAGATGATTCAGAAGGCCAGAGCTATGGGCAATTGGTTATTGGAAGCTTCATCATGACAATGTACCTGCTCATACATCACATCTCATGCAGTTTTTTTGTGAAACATCAGATCACCCAGGTGACTCAGCCCCCCTAAAACCCAGATTTGGTGCTCTGAGACTTCTGGCTTTTCCCAAAACTAAAATCACTTTGAAAGAGAAGAGATTTCAGAC
The DNA here is from genome assembly GCA_004027475.1 of Anoura caudifer. Taxonomy (NCBI): domain Eukaryota; kingdom Metazoa; phylum Chordata; class Mammalia; order Chiroptera; family Phyllostomidae; genus Anoura; species Anoura caudifer. Next base: position 180,962 of record PVKU01002371.1, read on the forward strand.
CACTGATGAGATTTAGGAAAATACTATGGGGCCGCTGATGGAGATTGGGAGAACTGTGTGAGGTCCCAAGGTTCCCACTTTGAAGGGGACTGAGGTGTCATTGTCCTATGTATAATATTTCTTGTATCTTCTTCAATAAATGTCTCTATTTTTCATACTATATGGCCAGATACTTTATATATATATATTTATTTATTTATATATATATGTTTATATATATATATATATCTCAGTGGGGACCACAAAAAAATAAAATTTATTTATAAAAATTGTGTATTTATTCCTACATGTTTAAACTTCATTCATCTTCAAAGTACTCTCCACTTGATGCAATACCTCTATCAAGACGTTTTATTCCATTGCTCAAAATAGTTTTTGAACTCGTCAATTTTGATGGCTTTTAGTGCTTCAGCTGGTTTTTGTTTCACCTCTTCTACGTAAGTAGTTTCCATTTGAGTACTTTTCTTCATCCAGGGAAACCAAAAGAAAAAGTCACTGGGAGCAGATTGAGTGAATAGGGAGGGTGGGGCATGGGGGTCATGCTGCTTTTGGCCAAAAACTACTGAACACTCAGTGCAATGTGGGTGGGTGTGGTCGTAAATCACCCATCATTAAATGGGCAAACATATTGAAAGAATCTTCAAAAAAAAGTCACTGAAGTCAAGTGCAGCCTCTCACAACAATGCCAGCTGGTTCACTGATACAGATGGGTTCCTAGATCACTCACCTAACAAGGGAAGCCTGTACTACAAGGGGTTCCCCCTCCCAAAGATAATTCCATTTTTGCAGGGTCCCCCCATATATATAGCTATAAAAAATTAGTAGCAACTCTAAAATAAGTTTTGTCTCAATTCTTTAGAGGTCAAGTGACTATTGATATTTTTTAAGCTTATAACATTATATTAATATTGTGAGGTATATATGCTTAAATGTGAATATGTTAAAACAAAGTCACACATGATGGGGAAATAGGAATGAAAATATTTATGAGATCCAGTATATTATTAAATCTAAGTGGATGGTAGTATGTTACAGATACATGTTGGAATCACCGTTGACTCTGTTTTGGTTCATCTCCCTGTATTGCAGCCTGACAACTGCCTAGAGGTACAAGCTTCATGAGCCATGTTTCCCTTCTTGCAGAGTTCAGTGTTACACTTTCTGTTGTCCCATTTCTGAAAACCATTAATTCACATAATTTGCCTTATGTTTTACTTGTTTAGAATAGACAGATAATTCTCATAGCAATTATGTCCTCATGGGTGAAATGAAAGTCTAATGCAAATTATTATGAAGGAAATAGGCAAAATTCATCAGAGACACCAAATGACAGGCCATAAAGTCAGTGTAAATTAATTCCAAAGACAGAAATCTTATATAAAACTTTTGTTGTGGATACAATTTACAAAATTTGAAATCCATAGAATAAGAATTTTAGAAAAGCCTCAAATATTTGGATTTAAACCAGATACTTCCAAATAACAAAACGATGAAGGATGAAGGAGAATAATACAAAATCATATATATATATGCATATATGTGTGCATCAGAAATGATAAATAGGTAGTAAATATAAAAGAATAGAAAATATAAAAATAAAAAAGGAAGTTGGAAAATATTTTGGCTAACTAATGAATATTAAACATATAAAAAATTGATGTATTTAGTGAAAAAAATAATAGTTTTATATGTATATATTTGAAAAATAGAAATTCTTAGTATCAATAACCTGTTTTCAGGTTAATTAGCTAGAAAATGAGATCAAATAAAAATCAAAGTCAGTTAGATGAATGGAGATAATAAAGATAAGAGCAGAAATCAAAGAAATATAAAATAGACCAACAGAGGAAACTAGCAGGCTAGCAAATCAAAAGTTAGGTTTTTTAAAATAGGTACATTTCTCCAAATACTTATGAAGAACAAAAGAGAGAGGGAGAAAGCAAAATTTCCGTATCAGAAATGAAAATGCTGATATATAATTTGACATATTGCATAGAGTAAAACAAATGAGGACTTTTTTGGACATTTTTTGGTGATGATTTCACAATCAGATGAAATTGATTACATTTCTTACAAAACAGTATTTATTAAAACTGACACAAAATGAAATTAAAATCTGCACAGTCCTATATTCATGGAAGAAATTGCATTGATTATCAAGAACCAATGACCTGTGTTTGTATTTGAGTTGCTTTCTGTATTTATTCAAATTTGTAGGATAACCACCTCTTTTAATTTGTACCAATTCTATTTATTTGGGTCTTTTAAAAGTCCAAGTTGATATAATTTACTTAGAAATTGTTTTCCATGTATTAAATTATAATACATTCCATTAACAAAAAGTCACAGGATCTCTTGATGTTAGCCTCCCTTTAGTTTGGGCTCTGAATTTGGAATTAACCTACTATTTGAAATTAATTTACACTGACTTTATGGCCTGTCATTTGGTCTCTCTGATGAATTCTGCATATTTCCTTCACAATAATTTACATTAGACTTTCATTCCACCCATGAAGACATAATTGCTGTGAGAATTGTCTGTCTTCTCTAAACAAGTAAAACATAAGGCAAATTATGTAAATTAATGGTTTTCAGAAATGGGACAACAGGAAGTGTAACACTGAACTCTGCAAGAAGGGAAACATGGCTCATGAAGCTTGTACCTCTAGGCAGTTGTCAGGCTGCAACACAGGGAGATGAACCAAAACAGTCAACGGTGATTCCAATATGTATGTGTAACAAATTACCATCCACTTAGATTTAATAATATACTGAGTCAGGGTGCCCTGCAAAGATGTTCTTGATATCAGAAGTACTATTTTCCCAGTGTGTCTGCAAAGTAAACTATTGAGATTCTTAAAAGCTCTTTTGTCTAGCTGGAAAAGCTTTCTGAGCTTTGAACAAAGAAACTTATAACTGGAACATTGATTTGATCTTTACTTTAAGAATCCATTTATATTAGCAACATTCTGCATTTGATATTTGCATTGAATCTGTTTTGATTTTTAGACACTTTTGTTGGACAAAATTAAAGATAGAAAGTTTTATTTTAAAGCCCATCAAGTCCTGGTTCTCTCCTCTAAATTATGCTTGAAATTAGTTCATCTCCCTCCTGTCATGTTATTCATGTGTTACCACAAGCAGCTTAAAGAAGTTTTTGACACGTCCCACTGATTGTGATTTATTACTTGTTCTTCCAGCACATCGCCTAGATCATCTCTTTAAAATTCCTAGAGCAGTAAGCATCCTGCCTCTCCATTTCCACAAAGAGCCTCCTTGGGACCCTTCGAGACCCTACCTGCTCCCCAGTCATAAGCCAACACCACATGTTTTAGGGTTTTTTATATACATGTTTTAGGTTGTTACCACAGTACCCTACTAGTAGTTTGCAATTTGTTTCAGTTTTATGTTGTTTTAAAACCAACTACCCCCCAATAACATTGGTTTAATTTTATTTACTTATGATTTTGTGGGTCAGAGATTCAGACAGGGAACAATGGGCACAGCTTGTGTCCATCCCACAGGATACAGATATGCAGGAAAAATAATTCCACCAATATTACTCCATTGATTATTGGCTCAACTAAAGGAGCTATCACACCATTGATTTGTGCACATGGCAGTTATTACTTTTTGATTCTCTTTCCTACTGATTGCCAAAACCCTTCTCTACACGGTTCCACATCCAGTTCCTATTAACCTACTGGAGTTGCTCAGAGATGAAATAGTTATTAAATAAGTATTTTGTTGAAAAGATGTTAATAATATTGAGACAGAATCTGTTGTTTACTTGTGATACTACTATAAATGTTTCAGAAGTGAGTTTACATGGTCACTGTCCTAACTGGTTGAATTTTAATAGATAAGCATGAAACCAGAATATAAAATATTCCAGAAAAAAACAGTGTTCAAGATCTTGTATCATTTCTCATAGTACCCCTCAAGTTACCAAAAAAAGCCATGTATATGCCTCTTTTTGTATATTTGCTTCGAACAAACGATTCTTTGTGATTTATTCCAATTGTCTAATACAATTGTATCCATCCTTTCTTTAAAAAATTTTTTCATGGCCACTGAAGACATTTCCTTCCTCTGATCTCTTAGAGCTTACATAATATTAACTTCCTGTTATTATATCTTTGGATACATTAATCTCAGTATGTTTTAAGTTTAAATGTTAAGAAATCATGTTGAATACAGAAATAAATATGTGAATAAATGAAATTCAGTGTGTTTTCTGCCAGATTAGCTAAGCCTTTAGTTACTGACTGATCTTGGTTGTTATAAAACAATAAACTACTTCAGATTTTAGTGCCAAAAAATATAATATTATTTCATGATAATTGAGCACCTATCCCATGTTAGGCTTTGCACATAGTATTGATATAAATCTTCTGAATGAATCCTTCAGGAACAAATGAAAAGGATTATAAAATACAAATTCCAGTCACAAAAATTGTCATGAATGTAAAATACAGCATAGGGAATACAGTAAATAATATTGTAATAACTGTGCATGGTGTCAGATGACTACTGGATTTATCAGGGTATCACTTCATAAGGCATATAAATATCGAATCGCTATGTTATGCATCTGAAATGAACAAAATATATTATGTCAACTTTAACTGGAGAATAAATTAACAAAATAAAAACTATAAGGTAACATTAATATTTACACTAAAATAATAACAAGATTGAGAATTATAAGTTAAATTGCATGCCCAAGGTCATTCAATGACAATGCATTCAGGAGTAGAAGCAAAACAGAAAATAGTATTTTCTGATTATAAAATATAGTACTTGCCTCTATAATCTACCAGTGCAATATTGCTATTTTCTTTATCACTAGACAAAGTAAAAAAGCAACCAAACAGATATCAATCGGTTTGCTGGGCTATAGCAAAAGCCAGAATAAAATACCATACACAGGTACCACAAAAAACTGATGAGTAGTTGAAAATATATGGGTAAAATCCACACAATAAAAGCACGTATTCCCTTTCTATATAATTGAGAAGATACAGAAACTCTCCTTAAGAGAGTAGATAAGTGGAGAGAGATTTGAAAGGACTGGAGATTGGGGCAGAGGAATAAATTGCAATTTCCTCTACCTAGGGCGATCCTTAATCACTATCTATGTCAGATCATTTCATGTCACACACACAGCCCAGCTGTGTAACCAATTTTGCGATTCTTATTCTAAAATAATGATTCTGCAAATAATTATGAAAATAATCAAACAGTGTTATAAATAACATGACATAAATTGGATAGTTGTTACATTTTAATTAAACCCAACAATTAGATTCTACTTAGGCCACAGAAGTTGTACCATGTATTCATTACTCAGAAATCATCTGATAGGTATTACTTATTGCTAATAATACAATTATGTCACATTAATTGCCTTAGAGTTATTTTGTTCTCTATTATATCCTCCATAGCACCGAACACTAACACTGCCTTCGCAGATACACACATTAAAGAGATATATCCAGAAATTCAAAACTCTCTGTTCTTCTCTTTTTATAAATGTCACATTTGATTTTGGAAACTAACTTCCTGTCTCTCCAGAAACCTCTTTTTTGGCACATCTGTGAGCATCTTATTTCCTAGGACTATTCCTGTTACCAATTTCTGTATTAGTCAAGGTACAATCACAGTACAAAAATCACACTCATTATTTTGTAGAGATAATTTACAATGAAAAATTATAACTAAGGATGGAATAATTTTCTAGGTAACTAAGAAGGCAAAAAGAAAACACCAAAACATCATTGATGTACCACATGTAGGAAACAGTAGTTACCCTTGGAACTGTGGGAGCAAAGCAGACAAACCTCAAAGGGAAAGGAAAGGGGAGGCATCACTCACTTTGTGTTGTTGCCTCTGAGCTCAGAGAATAAGCCCATGGGCTTGGGACCCACCTCCCTGAGAATGGGACCAGGACTAATGCTAATGCCTGGGAGAGATGTACAATGAGGCTGAATCTGCACGTTTTAACAACTGTCAGCGGAGCTCAGGTGCTGCTCTAGAAATGGATACTCATTGCTGGGGGTGAAGAAGCTGGGGTCAGGGGTAGGATGATGCTGACAGGGAGCAGACTTGAAGCGTGCCGGAAGCCAACAAGAAGCAGAAAAGAGGAATAAGTCCCCTCTTTCCCTCTCATACCCCCAATAGTCAGAGCCTAACAGGGGTCTAGATGGAAAGGCAGAAACATGGTTTGCAAACTTCCAGCCACAGCATCACAAAGCAAAGTGTGTACGTGGTAGCGTAAATTTGAAGTGTCTGCAGTTTAATAACTTGGACACCCTCCTTGACATTTTCATTTTCCACTTGACCAAGAAGACTTAAAGGCTATAACATTTCTTATTTATTCCTACTTCCTGAGTGTCTAGCATGGTGCCAAATTCTAAGTGTCACTTAATTTTTCTTCTACTCAAAAAGAAAAAAAAGTATGTCTGTGTGTCTGTGTGATATAAAAAGACAGAAACTGACGGACAGAGACAAAGAAGGAGTTTCTACTATGTGCTGAATACTTTGTATCAGTGATTAAAAGGGAGGAAAACAAATGCCCTGCTTTCAGGGAGCTTATATACTCACATGTATTGAATGAATAAACACTTGATAATGCCAATTCTTCATTTCCTCTGAAATGATTTCCTTAGAGACCACGTTCTGCTTGCTCTCTCTACCTCTCAATAATGTCTCTAAGCTCCTTTGCTGGCTTTTATTTCCACTAACACCCAGACGTAAATATTTCCCAAGTTTTAGTTGTCATGTCTCTGCTGTCACCCACTGAGATCTCATCAAGTCTTACAAGGTGCAGTGTACTCCAAATTGTCCCAACCCAAATCCTTCATCAATTACCTGCTAGATAATTCCATCTGGGTATCCATCCATAATTTCAAACTGAACATATGCAATAAAAGCTCATCTCCTCTTTTCTTTAGTCCCCTTCTATATAGCAAGGGTAAATTTTGGGGTAAAATGATTTCTCTTTATATATTTGTAGTGTGTGGCAGTGTCTATATAAACATATATATATTCTTGTATTTGTATACAGGGTAGGTAAAAGTAGGTTTATAGTTGTGACTACATGAAACACAGTTATAAAAGCTATTGTAATAATCATAACCTGCATGTCTTTTTCCATACAAACAATTCTAAACCTACTTTTGCCCACCCCTGTTTGTGCATAAATATGTATGTGTTTTTATATAACATTTGAACATATATACATGTGTGATGAGTCATGGTACAAAATAATTCCCTATGAGTTGTGGTCAATGATACTTGGAAACCAATGGAATATATGGGCACAAAAAGAGTGGCTTAGAGAAAAAATAAAAATCAAACCAGATCACTCAAAAGCTATATCATTTTTGAACCAGATCAATAACCAAAATGATAATTTATACCCTCATTGATAACTTAGTCTCAACAAGACAAGCTACTTTGGAGAATTTTAAAGGCACACACAAAACAGTAGTCTTGGAACGGCAGCTTGCAGGCAATGAACAAAAGCAGAGAGAAGCAGAGCTTTCTATCAGCAGGGCTGCTGTTGAGGTGAAACCTGGAGGAAGTGGAATGTGCCCTTAGCAGGGAGTCATGCAGGGTTATGGGGTTGTATTTCTGTGGGCAGGGGGACTGGGTTTGGGCTTCTATCTTTAGACACTCCTATCTCCCTTAAAAGTCTTCAACTAAAAAAGCCTTTGGCTTAAACAGAGCTGAACCGTTTCTGTGTTGCAGTGAAGCTTAGAACTTTTTTGGATTTCTGGTGAAGTATTAAGCTCTGATTCTCAGTTATTCTGGCTCATCTTGCCTGGCCAAAAAAATAAATAAATAAATCACATAGGAACAAACACTGTTTCCTCGTTAGAATACCATTAAGACTATCCTCCTGCTTGTTATGTCCCAGTTTGTTCCGGCTTAACCCTGCTGCCTTAACATGAGTATTAATAATGTCCCTTTTATTCTCAAAAGTATCTGAATTTAAACAATTTTACAGTCACTCTAATTATTTTGCTATTTACCAATTCCTAGTTACAGAACAGACTGAAAATTATGTGTAGTAAGTTGTAATAAATGTAATGATAGATGGTGAGGATGCATTGATAGAAGACACACTTAAGATGTTTCAGTGCTAACCTCCATAAAGAAGTGATATTTAAGCTAAAGTATGAGCAGAAACCAGCAGAGAAAATACGGCCAGCAGACAAGGAGGCAGAGGAAGTAGCTTATGCAAAAGCCTATGGCTTTAAACAGTCTGGCAGGTTAGAGGAAGTGAAGAGCATCCAATGTGAGTAGAGCTTATAGTGGACACAAGGTAGCTTGAACTTGGGTGGTCCTAGCATAGAGTGGGAGCCACAGGTAAGTTTGGAAGTCCAAGTGACAGGACTTACCAATGGATTAAATAGTTGTGAGAGAGAGAATGGAGACAAGGATGACTCTCAAGTTTCTAGAACAAACCCAGAAGATAAGGATTCAATTTCTAACTCTATTTTTAATTTTTTAGTTATCTTTAGTGAGATCACTTTTCTGGCCCCAATTAAGCATTGTAAAAAGATGGACCCACAGCTCTCTAAGCATCCTGCCACCTTTGACATTCTATATTCTAAATTACATTTCTGTTCCTACACACACATATTGGGGTATATTCTTTCACATACATTTGTCTTTTCCAAATATTAAATGAAATATTTCTCTTAATAAGTAAACTTACCCTTCCCCACATTTTCTCAGTATAATTCCTTTAGGTTTCTCCCTGTGGTAATGCATTTCTCCTTCTTCCCCGTTAATTACCATTCTGCTCTATTTCCATCTAAGACTTAGCAGTGCTCTTCAGATTTGGGAATAAAGACTAGCATAGATATTTCAAAATCAATTGTTTTTCAGCACTCTTCTTAAAGCACACACTCATACATACAGAGCAAGCACTAGCAAGCAAACCAAAACCCTGTTATAAGGTCACCTCCCACTGCATTCTAGCTGGTGAGTCTCTCTGGAGTCACTGATTAAACACATTCAATTTACTTTGCAGAGACAAGTGCTGCTTCTATTGGCATTCTCAGACTCTGAGGGAGCTCCCAGCACTTAAAGAAATGTGTCTATTTGTTTAACAGAGCTTTATCTTCTCCCAAAGATCATGTTTCTGTTACCCTAGTGCAACAGAGAATTTACAAAACAAAACCAAAGTGAACGTATATATTTGTTACTTTCTACCTCATATATCTATTTGCACACAATGGTGCTGTGGGGCTGACCAGTAAATACAGACATATCTAACGTTTCTGCCCCTCCAAATTTTCCCGAAAGAACTGCCCATATTATAGGGCAGAGTGACTGGAATGTGAACAGATTTTTTTCAAAGTATGATCAGAAGAAAGCTTGCACTGTAAACAGTACAGAATCCCGAGTCTTATGCCAGACTTATCAAATCAAAATTGTGTGTGTTGGGGGGGGGAGGGGGTTGGGTGTGTCCAGTATGGCTTCTTAAGGTTTTACTTATTTGGGGACCTTATTAAAAGCATAGATTCTAATCCAGGAGGTCTGGGGTAGGCCATGAGATAATGTCTGTCTCCAAGATCCCTAAGTGATGGCCATGCTGCCGGCCCACATATCACCCTTGAAGAACAACATGTAAAAGTTTGCACACCACTGTATGATCTAGTATAGATGCCCTGCCATTGGCAGATTTCTCCTGCCAGTTTAATTTCAAAGGTATTTGGCTCATTGCTGAAGGCCTGAGAAATAATACACAGTAGAGAATGCATCCCTTAATAGGGCCTATTAAATAGGGTTCAGAAAACAATAGGATCATTGTCACAATTTGAAAATGCCCGTACAATTTACCTTCTTCATGCATAAAACATAGAAAGACTCAGCAAGGCATCATCCACTTGTGGGCTATTTGCCACCCAGTTTACTTCCTGAGCAATCCTTCCTTCCTACCACAGCAATGTGGAACAAGTTGTTAATATGTCTCTCTAGATACCAATAAAAAATACAGTTTCTCAACACTGATGCTTAGCTTCTCATCACTGGTTATCCTTAGAAAAAGTAAATTTAATCTTCAAACAGACAGGGTCTTACGTTAACATGAGGTACCTGTAATTCTCACATTTGCTTTTATCTAACTCATATGCAGCTCTGTTGCATTACCATTTAACGTCTACAATTGCTGGCTCCCACCCTTGCACTGTTTTGAAGTGAAATAATTTCATTTGAATGGGCTCGCTAAATCTTACGCGTGTTGAACTTTTGTATTACACTGCTAATGTCAAGAAATAAAACTAGACACTTATATTTATTGACTGCTTATTACATGTACAGCATTTATGTCCTTATCTCATGTTAACCTTCACAATAATACTCAAGGGGTTTAATTATGTCCATTTGCAAATATAAGGAAACTAGGCCAAGAGAATAAATCAAACTAGGGATGAAACTAGTAATGGAAGTTGAGTTCAACCCAGACATATCTACCTATTTTCCCAATCCACATGATTTCTCTCAAAATCTTTGCCTTCTTAGATGCTTGAATTCAGTGGTATGAGATGATATTGACCACTTGTAAAGGATTTACAGGAAATATTTATGTGGGAAGATTTTGACCAAAAATGGTCTCAAAAGATTCTTTTAAACCCTAATGTTGTACCACATTGTGAATACATTAATAATGTATTTTATACATTATGAATTGCCAATTCTGTATTTCACTGAATCATACATGATACATAAATGTACAAAATCTAAGCCAGATAAGTAATTTAAGTTAGAAGAAGGTAGAACAAAAATTTTTCATTATATAACATCAAAAAATTAATAAGTTCAGGACTAAGGAGACCTAGTGTTTTGGTAGCAATCTATTTGAAGAAAACAAACAAAAAGAACTGGGTTTAATTGACCACAAATTCAAAATTGTTCATTAACAAAAGTATGTTTCTCTTAAAATACGTTTTTTAGAATCATTTAATAAAAGATCAGTTCATCTATCTGAAAAAGAAGTATTGTTAAATTTGAGTTGGTTGTAACTATAAATAAGTTTAACTACAGTAAGTTTTCTAAATGCCTTTCAACCATAGAAATCTTGGAAATTATAATGATGCATTCAGTACTTGAACAATAATAAGATATATTTTAAAAATCTAAATCAGTTGATCATGGTTAAAGTAGTGTAAGACAAAGACTAAAAGCCCAGTGCCGACAGGGAAAAAGTGGGTGAGATAAATGAGCACAGCTAGATTAGTGGCGACTGGGCTAAACAGGAGTGTACTATACGTGTGTAGAGGTAATCCAGCCAGTACACCAAAGAATTAGTTCATTAAAAGCAATTAGCCAACGTCCATGTATGAAAATAGTAATGAAAAGAATGGCAACTTCTTTAAAGATTTGTCTTAGGCAATCAATTTACTGAGGAACCATTTACAAAATTACTGATTCATCAGAAAGTTGTTTCTATTAACCAGCTTCTAAGGATTAAAGTAATTTGCATTGCTTATGTTTCAAAACCAGTTTTTGAAATATTTTTGTACCATATAGGGGAAGTAATTATCTTCTGAATTTTGATTTTAAGTACTATGCATTGTCAAAAGTGTCACAGATTTCATAAATAGTGAGCAGGGTTTCTCTTTTCTAACTCAATTTCAATATCATTCACTTCATTTTGTACTTCTCTTATTCCTGGGTTTGCTTTCTTGAATGAGACAGAGAGGGAAGAGTTAACTGCAAGGGCACAGGGAATGGGGCTACAAGTTCAAGTTCCCTGTCGAAGGACGGGATCTGCAGCAGCTCTCTCCCAGGGTTGTTTCTAGAGCTTAGTAAGAGGGCGATAAGTGTATGTTCAGGACTTCATTTACTCACGTGCTGATGGAAGAATACTAGGTAACGTACGCCCATCTAATATTTAAAAAGCAAGGAGAAAATTCTTCAGTACTAACTTTCATCAATTTATATATTTTATATTTTATATTTCTATACCTTTTATATTTCTACCCTCATGGAGTAAAATCTAAGACCTAAACAAGAAGCAAAGTTTTCAACTTCAGCATAGTAGCTGCCAGGAAAGGTATGAAAAGGAACTTAAACTATTTTGCTCTAAGTAAAAAATATTTTGTTTCTTCAAAACATCATAAAAATTCATATTAAGCTTTTAATATTTTAAGAATATTATGATACAGATTGTTATATAAGGTTATACTCATTTTTAAAACATTAAAATCAGGTTATAAGACATTTTAAATTTATTTTGAGGTATTTGTAAGATATAGTGTATAAAATGTTTTTAATTTCTTTATAACTAAAAGTTTAATTACTCCAGTTTTTCCCAAATTTCACAACCACCATATCTCCTATTATTTGAAGTTCTAAATTCCTTTTCCACAAAATTATTTTTGGTGAGACAACTGTTAACTGAACAACAAATAATTTTTTTAAAAATAAATTGTGTAAACTATTAATATTCTTAAAGGTAGGATGGGTCCCTGTTTGTTGTTCTCTATCTCTACAGATATTTTTTTCATATTTGAAATGTTTTATATATAAACATAAAAATGAAGAAGAAAGAAAATGAGAGGAAAAAAGAAAGCATAATAGTATAGAAGAAAGCAAGTAGTTAAGAGTAGAATTACAACTAGGAAATAAGAAATAGAAATGAGGAAAAAAGAGGGGAAAATAAAAAGTAACAAAAAATGTTAGGTGGAAATGCTGCTCCTGTTTCTTCTTTGTTGTATATATATATATTTTTCCATTTGCCCTAGATCCTATTTTACAGGACTTAGAAATAAGAAACAGTTAAAATCAAGCCATTCTACAACATAACTTATATACAAACATATACATGGGCCATTTTCTGAAACAAAACCTCTGAGAATATGTTACACAAAGTATTAGCTGTAAATAAAGACAGAAACCAGGATGTGCTTAGAAACTTGTACAGTAATTTGATAGAGTAAATGTATGCCTATTCAACATAACAATAAAAACATTGGTTTATGTATCAAGTTTTAATTTCATTGTTTTATTACTTTATGTTTTTTATATTTTATAAAAGGACCGGTCTGCAAGAAATTATTAAAATAATCAAAACAAAGAGTTTTTTTAAAAAACAGAGAATGAGAAGCCCTGCTCTTGGGATCAGAAAAACAGAATGAGTTGTTCCCTTTGCACAATGTGCATGCATGTGTGTGTGCATGCTTCCTGTGTGTGTGCACATGTGCATGCACACTCACACACATGCCTTTGAGTTTAGGGAGGGGCTGTTGCTTCTCAGTGCTCTCTAGAACACTATCTGCATTCTTAGATCAAGGACAGTCAAGGACAAAACCCAAGCAACCCTATGAACAGAAAGAAGAAACCCCACAAATAAACAAAACAAATAAAACCCTAAACTTTATCCATGATGTCAACAGAAACTACCTTGGTATTTATCTTAAAAACAATTTTTACTAAGGAGTGAGAGAGAACAAAATTATCTCAAAGAGAAATAACTAAGGAATATGAAAAGCCACCCTGATACTTACTTCGGGGACAAAATCTAGCCCATTTGGAAAACTAGTGCTGTCTGGGTGAGGGATTTCTCTCCCACACGGCCTCCTGTTCCTGTGACCGGCACAAGATGTTGAGATGATGCCCATCTGGTTCTGGCTTTAGTACCCACTTCTTTACTGAGACTGACCAGACAGGACATAATAGCAAGAGTGGTTAAAAGGGCAAGTGTCAGCACCAGGTGGAACTGGTTTCATTACTGGCTTTGGCTACTTTAGGCATTATTTTGGAGCAGTTTTATAACCATCTGTGCTGCAGTTTCCTAACTCGTAAAACATAAAATGAGAATAATGAACACCTACATTATAAGATTGCAATGAAGAAAGATGGAGCTCATACATAAAAAGTGTTCTTCTTAGTGCCTGAAATAGTACATGATTATTATTGATGCTACTATTAATATCATTATCAATAATAATGGATACTATGTCCATATCCTTTCCTCAGGGTCATTCTCAGAAAGAGAATAATCTAACTATACATATACATGAAACTAAATACGGAACAAATTTTTGGCAAGTGAAGGTTTTGTAGCACGTATAATAAAAGCCATCATGAAGCCAACACAGAAAAGCTTCTAGAATCATACCAACTGTCTTACTGAAGAATGAGGAGACATTTGAAGCAGCTCCAAAAATCAGAACAAAAGTCAATGGGTGAAATTTATAAGGCGGCAGATTTTGAGTGCAAAAGAAAAATGGCCTTCTTAAATACTGGAACTCTAAAACAAACAAATGTGTTGATATGCAAGGGAATGCATATGTAAATTTATGATGTTTGTACATATATATAAATAGACAGAATAGCAGGGAACATTAATATGCCAGGTTATATGGAATATGGAATGCTTTTTATGTAGTATTTTGTATCATTTGATTTATCTATTTATCAAAATAATCTGCTAGAAATGTATTATAATCCTCATACATACAAGGATACTACATGTCAGAAAAGTTAAATAACTTAAAATTCTGAGCTTGAATAGAAGCCCAGCCAGACCTTGAGCTTAAGTAAATCCCAAGTTATTTAATACTATGCTGTTTGCTTTGAAAATGGCCTTCTTTCAATATTGTTTTAAATGGCCCTATCATTATGAGGATGATTTTTGTCTTCCCCTGGGGGAATGTGGCAAAGACTGCAGGCATTTGTGCTTGTCATATTGGAGGCTAAGTGTTGCTACTGACATCTAGTACCTAGGGAGTGGAGAGGCTGCTAAATATCCTACAGTACGCAAGGCAGCCCTCATCGGTGCCAAGATTGAAAACTTCTGCTAATTCACTCAAGTTCTTCCCATCTTTAAGACTTGTTTCTTCTACCAGGCTTAGCTGTATTCCATTGTCAAATTTAAGAACATGTCCATTGTGTTCATATCTATACTATCTCTACTGTTTTTTCCTCCTTGTTTTCCATCGAGTTTCTCTTTTTCAAGGTCTCTTTTTAAACCCTGCCTTCCTGCAAAAACGTGTTCAAACTGGTGTTCAAACTTAAAATATTGACCAGGTTTCTTATCTTTAAAATGCAATAGTTACCAACTTTGAGAATGTAATTTTGTATCTTGATATTTCCTACTCAGAAAATAAACTTAAATTCCAGTTCCTTTAGGGATTATTTGCTCCTATTTGCATAGTTGCTCTGAGAAAAGCAATTTGCGATATAAATGTGTTACACAAGTCCCTGGAAGACTCCAAGCATCCTGCTTTTCTGCAGCACCACATCTTGGAAATTGCCACTACTGTGGTTCTGTTATTTTGGGAGCAGGTGCAGAAGGCATTTCTGCATTTCCATTCCTTTAGGCTTCATTAGGAAAAGACATTTCCCCCTTGATTTCCACCTCCTCCATTGAAACTCAAGCTTCAAGCTGCATGGAGCTCTTAGAGCAAAATCAGAATGATTTGGAAGGCATCACCAGAACTTCCAAATAGACCCCAAAAAACGCCTTTAAAAGAAACCTGTGGCTTGGCTCAATGCCCAATATGTGGTAGGCACCATCTGATTTGGGCACCTGTAGTATGATTGTATTTTCATAATTAAATCATTAAAATATGGGGAAATGGCTTATTGCTTTCAACTGATAACTCTATTAACCACTAAAAATAAGATCTTCCTCATTTTTTAGGGAAATTGAACTATTTTTAAATCTCAAGCTTTTTCTAATCCAATAGAAATGCAAAGGTGAACATTTATGTAGAAATCAACATCACAGAATAAACCAACAAAACTTGAAAAACAAAAGTAAATACTATATTTAAAGAACTTAGTCTTTTAAATGTGTATAGTTTCTGAATATGATAAATACTAGATGAATATTTGTTGAATAAATCTACCCATCAATCAATGAGTTGCAAAATTACACCTACTTATAACTAACTAATCATTGTAATGCCTATTCATGGCTTAGCAAAGATCCATTTTTTAAAACTTTAAAAGCCCTAATGTGATGGTAATAATAATCATAAGTAATTTATACCTTACAAGTTGTTTTGTGTGTGTGTGCTAGGCACAGTGCTAAATGCTCTATATGAAGAATAATATTTAATTCACACAAAAATCATAAGGTAGGCTATCATATATCATAGGTTTATATGCCTATGATATATGATAGCCTATCTTAATATACCTATTATTAATATACCT
The DNA here is from genome assembly GCA_004027475.1 of Anoura caudifer. Taxonomy (NCBI): domain Eukaryota; kingdom Metazoa; phylum Chordata; class Mammalia; order Chiroptera; family Phyllostomidae; genus Anoura; species Anoura caudifer. Next base: position 197,147 of record PVKU01002371.1, read on the forward strand.
ATGATATGTGATAGCCTATATTAATATACCTATTTTACAGATGGTAAAATATGTTTGCTCAAATATGTTAAATCCATTGTGAGTTAGTTCAAAACTGGAATGTGAAAGCAGGCCTACCTGCATCTACTATGTAATAATCTAAATGGGTAAGTTGCACTATCTCAATTTGAATGTGCACTTACTGAATAAACTGGTATAGAGATACTTGTCAGGATTTATCTTCCGAGAGTCACCTTAGTTAAGCGCCAACTCCAAAAAGCCTAAATTGTCCCTAGAGGTATGTCAACTCATCCCAAGCCCAGCATCAGGAAGGATTCCATCTAAGGCATCCAGTTCCTCCCCCTGCTGAATTGTCTTCTTCCTGTTCTGCCACTAAGGCTATTTTCCTGGGAGTTTTGAACTTGTTTTTGTATTTACCTATGACTGGGCTGGATTATCCCTGTGTCCCTTGGGATTTGCTTGTTTTTAGATTTAAATTCTATCTTTGACCCTCAGCTCTGTAGACTGAACTGAACTCCAAGTAATAGGTCAAGGGAGAGCCACCGCTTGGACCTCATACTCATAAAGGGTTTCAAATTTACAATGTTAATGTTATCTCCAAAGTTAGAGATATACTTAAAAGACAAATAAAGTTGCAGAAATAAAGTTTATGTTCATCATAAATCTTTAAATATGTGTTCCATTACCTGACCCCATTACTATACTAGACATGATTTTTAAGAATTATGTAATTATCCTGTAAATTACATAGTCATCATCATTTATTATATTTTATGTTAAAATTGTTTATATGTTAAATGTAAACATTTAAATTTTATCTGCATTGATAGCAATATTTTGACATTCAATATTTTATTAGTATTATACTTTGTCTCAATAAAAGGAAGTGATATAAACTTCTTTTGAATTGTGAAAAAACTTGTGCAGTAGCACAGGTTCTACTTGTCAATTTCTACTTACACTAGCACATAATGCCAGGGCATGTCCCTAGAGGAGAGTATAATTCATTGACATAAAGAAAGGAAAAGAAGAAACCAGTGGCGGTTCATATTTCTCTCTCTCTCTTTTAAAATATTTTTAAAATCTTCACCCAAGAATATATTTATTGATTTTTTAGAGAGACAGGAAGGGAGAGAGAGAGGAAAACTTTGATGTGAAAAAGAAACATAGATTGGCTAATTCCCACACACAACCGGACTGGGATCAAACCCACAACCTAGGTATGTTCTCTGATTGAGACACTAACCCACAAACCCCTGGTGCACGGGATGACGCTGCAGCCCAAGCAATCTGGACAGGGCATACATCTCTCTCTTATTAAAGTAGAAGTTCTTTAGAAAATAGGCACTCTAATTTTTATATAACTGTAGTATTAACACAATATAAGGTTCTTCTTCTTTTTTTTTTTTTTTTTCATTTGGTGGCTCCAAAAGATGACAGCAAGAATTTTTTATTTTAGTTTCATAAATGTTGCAGGAGAATTTTTATTTTATTTTATTTTTGTTGTAATTATTCCAAGTTCCCCCATCCCCCTAGTAATACAGAAACAATATATTGGAATGCCAGGGCAAAGACAGCAACAAGGTGTCAATGAAAATGCAGCTGGTAAAACTATTGAAATCAGTCCTAAGATCAAAATCCCACCACTCTGGGAATAATTAGTGGTAAGGTAAACATCCTGTTTGCACTTCTATGGATGTTAGCATCTGATAGAATAACTGCCATACATGAGAATAATTTCTGGTTCTTAAGGGAAAGTTAGACTTCATGTAGCATCTTACCTTGAAGAAGATGGAAAAGAGTCACATTCCTTTGGAAAAAATTTCCATATCAATATTTAATGTGAGAGAAAGTTGAGGTGCTTAAAGCTTTGGGTGTGTAGAAAACTCATCTATAAAAGCCCACGTTCCTGGGATAAATAAAATAAGACTATGACCTTCATAACATTAGTTGTTAAATTGTTGATGTGGAATATCTTTTGGATGATTGTAGTAAGATGGGAAGAAAATAACCAATAATGTTTACTCAAAATGCCATGATGTCCATGTTTTTATCTAAGGGCTATCCATTTTGTCAAAGAGTTATAATGCCTCTCCTTCATGGCAATGAAGTAAGGGGAATTCGAATGCAAGATGTCAGAATACTCAGATTATAAAAGGATAAAGCCATCCTGGGAAATTAATGAAGCGGGCCAACTGCATTTTTCAGAGCTTCATGCACTCAGTTAAACATTTGGTGACAAAAACCCAGAGGTCAAATTGAACTTTGAACACAAACAAGAGGAGAAATTTTTAAAAAGGTTTTGCAAATCTTGAAAATGATCCTAATACAATAAAACAACAAAGTCCTACACAATATAAAAGAAAATGCCTGTAGAGTCCTTAGAAGTTGTTTGAGTGAACCAGAATAATATTAGTAGAGAAATAGGGAATAAATAAAATCAGGCACTATTTTTTGATATTGATGTCTTTTTTTTTGCTCATTTATTAGTGAAAAAGGAAGAGTCATTTTAATAAAAACTTCATAATATATCTTTTTAAGGTTTGTTGAATATATTCATGCTTATATTGATATATAGTAAATTAGATTGGGTTCTCTTTCCGTAGTATACTTGCTAAAACACATTTCACAATATCCCAGATCAAGGGTCAATAACCTTTTCTAATAAATGTCTGGCAGTGCCCTGGCTGGTGTGACTCTCTTAGTTGATGTGGTATCCTGTATACCAAAAGGTTGGGGGTTTAATTCCCAGTCAGGGCACATACCTAGGTTGTGGGTTTGATCCCTGGTCAGTGCATGTAGGGGAGGCAGCCCATCAGTTTCTCTTTCACATCATTTTTTTTCCTCTCTCTAAAATTAATAAATATATTTTAAAAATTAAAGTAAAATAAAATATCTGACAGTACTTTTCAACAAATGGTTCTGGAACAGTTAAACATCCATAGACATAAAAAATGAGAGAGAGAAACTAGACAAAATTCTCACCTTGTACAAAAATTAACTCAAAACAGATCAAAGTAAAATATGTAGCATTTAGTAAAAAACTGTGAGAAAAATTTTTGGGATATAGGGCCAGATGAAGAGTTCTTAGACTTGACAGTGAAAGCATGATCCACAGACTTCATCAAAATTGTAAATTTTGGCTTTGTGAAACACCCTGTTAAGAAGATAAAAAAGACAAGCTATAAAGAGGGAAAAAAATATTTTTGAACAGCATATCTCATAATACAACAGTACCTAGAATAAAGAAATGTCAAAAACTCAATAGAAAAAAATGTAATTAAAAATATGCAAAAGACATAATTATTTCACCAAAAACAATATACTGATGTCAAAAAAGCATATAAAAAGAAATCAAACATATTTAATTATTACAGAAATGCAAATTAAAACCATAAGAAAAAATATCACCTACCAGAATGGCTAAAATAAAAACTAGCAACAACAAATGCTGTCAAGGATGCAGAAAAATGAAATAATTTGTACATTGTTTATGGCAATGCAAAATGGTACAGCAACTCTAAAAGATAGTTTGGCAAATTCTTACAGAAACTAACCATGCAACTATCTTATGAACCAGCAACTGCACACCTGGGCATTTATCCCAGGTAAAGACATATGTCACACAAAACCTTTACACAAATGTTTAAAGCAGCTTTATTTGTAATACCCAAAAGTTGGGAACAACCCAGATATACTTCAATGGAAATAGTTAAACAAACTGTGTGTATATACTACAATGGCATACTATTTTGCAATAGAAAGGAATAAAATTTTGATACATATAATAATTTAGATGAATCTCCAGGGAATTTTACTAGGTGAAATAAGCCAATCTCAAAAGGTAAAACTCTATATGTTCCCATCAATGTATAATATTCTTAAAATGACAAAATTATAAAAATGGAAAAGAGCTTAGCAGTTTTCAGAGGTGAAGAAAGAGGTGGGGACTGAAAAAGAAGAAGATTCTGCAATAAAAGGGCAACATGATAGGTTTTTTGGAGATGGAACTTTTCTTTGTTGCGATATTGAACTCTAGTGGTGAAAGATGCTATGAGTGGGGAAAGTGAGCTGCAGCCTGCCTGAGATATCTCTGTGTTGTTCCTTATAATGGCATGTGAATGGAAAATTATCTCAAATTAAAGAACTTGATTTAAAGAAAATAGGGCCATAAATATTTTTGGCTTTAAAAGCCGTAAAGTCTCTGATATAACCACTCACCTTTGTCCATGCAGTGTGAAAGCAACATAGACAACAAGTAAATGAATGAACATGGCTGTGTTTCAACGAAACTCTATTCACCAGAACAGACAGCAGACTGAATTTGGCCTAAGCCCTGTACTTTGAAGACCCCTTTTCCTTTCTTTTTTATTATTCTTGTTCAATTACATTTGTCCCTATTTTCTCACCATTACTCTCCCTCCCCACCATGACCTCCCACATTCAATCCTCTCCCTGCAGCAGTTGTCTTTGTCCATGGGCCCTTTATACATGTTCCTTGATGACTCAAGCCCTTTTATTAACTAAGCAACCCCTAGAAAGATAATTATATGGAGACTTTTAGAAGCATCACACACCTGGTCCCAAACTAGAGCTATATTACAATGGATGAGACAATTCAGAAACCAAGAAATAAATTTAAAATAATAAATCCTTAACTGGAATTTTAAATTCTATAGTAGGAAGATCTATATCACAGCAAATTCTGATATCTCTCTCTTTTACTTTGTATTCATATTGCAGGTGCTCTGTCACTGCTCTATTTTCAAATTCTTTATGAATAAAAGAGGCCAAGTTTATTAATCAAACAAAATATAACCAGAGACATTGAAATTAAGCACAATCCAACAATAGCCAGAGGGGAGGGGGGAGGGAGCAGTGGGGGGAAGGGTTTTCAGGAACTACTATTTACATATTCTTAAATAGTCCTTTATCTATTTTCTAAAGAAATTAAGAAAGACAAAAACAAATGGAGGCATATACTGTGTTCATGGATTGGAAGAATTAACATCATCAAAATGTCCATATCACCCAAAGCAATTTATAGATTCAACACAACATGATCCCTATTAAAATATCAATGACATACTTCACAGATATAGAAAAAATATTTCAAAAATGTATATGGAACCATAAATGACTCCAAATAGCTGTGGCAATTTTGAGAAAGAAGAACAAGGTAGGAAGGATCACAATACCTGATATCAACTATATTACAAGGCCACTGTAATCAAAACAGTCTGGTACTAACATAAGAACAGACACATAGATCAATGGAACAGAATAAACAGGCCAGAAATAAACCCAAGTCTCTATGATTAATTAATATTTGACAAAGGGGGCAGCAGCATAAAATGGAGTAAAAATAGCCTCGTCAACAAATGGTGTTGGGAGAGCTGGACAGCTACATGAAAGAAAATGAAACTCAACTGACAACTTACACCATACACAAAAATAAATTCAAGGTGAATAAAAGACTTAAATATAAGTTGTGATACCATAAAAGTTCTAGAGGAGAACATAAGAGGAAAATCTCAGATGTTCCATGCAGAAATATTTTCAATGATAGAGCAAGGGACGTAAAGGAAGGAATAAACAAATGGGATCTCATCAAAATAAAAAGTTTCTGCACAGCTAAAGAAAACAGTATTAAAATGAAAAGAGAACCAGCTGTATGGGAAAATATAATTGCAAATGACACCTCGGACAAGGGTTTGATCTCCAAAATATATAAAGAACTCCCAGGACTTCACTTCAGGAAGACAAACAACCCAATTAAAAAACAGGCGAAGGACCTGAACAGGCAACCCTAAGGAGGACATACAGAGGGCCCAGAGACATATAAAGAGATGCTCAGCATCACTAGCCATCAGAGAGATACATATTAAAACCACAATGTGATATCACTTCACACTGGTGAGAATGGCCATCATAAACAAATGAACAAACTAGTGTTGGAGAGGTTGTGGAGAAAAGGGAACCCTATGCACTGTTGGTGGGAATGCAGACTGGTGCAGCCACTGTGGAAAACAGTGTGGAAGTTCCTCAGGAAACTAAAAATGGAACCGCCTTTTGACTTGGCAACTCAACTGCTGGGATTATACCCTAGGAACCCTGAAACACCAATTCAAAAAAACCTATGCACCCTAATGTTAATAGGAGCACAATTCACCATAGCCAAGTGCCACTAGCAACCTAAGCACCCATTACTAAATGGATGGATCAAAAAACTGTGGTACATTTACACAATGGAATTCTATGCAGCAGAGAGAAAGGCGCTCTTACACTTCCTGACAGCTGGATGGAACTGGAGAGCATTATGCTAAGTGAAACAAGCCAGGCAGTGAAAAAGAAATACCATATGATCTCACCTATAAGTGGAACCTAATCAACAAAACAAAGAAGTAAGCAAAATATAACCAGAGACATTGAAATAAAGAACAATGTGACAGTAACCAGAGAGGAGGGGAGAGAGGCATAATAGGGCATAACTGTAGGGCGGGGGGATCAAGGAACATGTGTAAAGGACACAAGGACAAAGCCAAAAGAGGGTGGTTGGAGGATGGGAAGGGGGGCTGGGTGGGGCTCGGGTGTGTGGTGGGTTAAAAATGGAGACAATTGTACTTGAACAAGTAAAGAAAATGTCCCTTTTCTATTGTTTTGCCTTTGTGCTCTTAATTCCTCCTTATCTGTTTCCCCCACTTTTAATAATCTTTCTCCCATTCTAAATAAATAAATTGAAAACTTATTTGGTTAAGTCCCACCCTTTCTCTGCTACCTATCTGGTCCTGTTTTCCACACACAAACTTCAATTTTTCATTAACCCCAAAGAATAATCTGTCCAGAAAGGGCTATCAGTGAAGAGCAGGTGTCAGGAAGAAAATGCACTAGCAAAACAAGAAGTCTCATTAATGATTGAGACAGAAAAAATTATCAAAAATACATACGCTAGTCACTTTTCTTATGCTCTTTATGAGCATGCCAGAATTAGGTGGAACTCATTAAAGGTGCCTGGAATAGAGGTAAGCAGTTCAGAGACTGCTATTTTCACAGTTCTTTGCTACACAACGCCATGCACTAAATTCATCAGGACAAATTCTTCTGAAATTCTTGGATTGAGAAAATAACTAATTACACATGTGTTATGTTCAGAGCTGGAATAGGAGTTTTTATCTTATTTTTGTTGTTTTTTGTATAAAGCTTTCCTTCAGTGAATTCAAAAACAATCCAGCCACAAAGCTCACTTTTGTTTGTTATGAATGATGAGCCCCTAAATTCCCCTCTACATATTGCAAGTCCAACTCTCACCCTAGAGCCTTGGGCACTGCAGATTTTCATTCTTGAAACAAGATGCCCTAAACCAATTAAAGAGAAATGAGGCAATCGAATAATGCCTGTCAGAGAACGCAATATGCCACAGCATATTTCTCCTAATTACTGCATATTATGAGGGTTAATGGCAGAGATGAATATCTCTAGTCAGAGCCACTTATATAGGAATTAACATTTAAAAGTAATTACAATAGATCATAACTGAGTGATTAGGTATTCTCACCTCCTTAGGCCTTTTCATACTTTAACTACATGATACATGCCAGGCTTCCAGAGGGCCAATTTATGTAAAAAGAAACATAATTTTTCCCTTATAAAATATTAAATTAGAAGATGTTATCATCTACTTCACATCCTCCCAAACCAGTTATCGTCTTCTGTGGTAGAAATCATCAATTGCCATAATAAAGGTAATTGACATGAATTGTTCTTTTTCTTTTTTTTATTGTTGTTCAAGTACACTTGTTTCCATTTCCCCCCTCCCACTACCCTTGCATCTCACCCATCCCCACCTCCCACCCTTGATCCTACCCCCTTTTTCCATGTATCCCTCTGCCGTTTATACAAGTTCCTTAACAACCCTCCCCCCTTTTCCCACGTTATTCCCCTGCCCCCACCCCTCTGGTTACTGTCAGTGTGTTCTTTATTTCAATATCTCTGGCTATATTTTGCTTGCTTGTTTGTTTTGTTAATTAGGTTCCACTCCTAGGTGAGATCATATGTTACAATTTTTTTAAGAGCCAGTCATATTATTTTATTAATCTTAGTAATAACAATTCTCCATACCATTATCAGTGGTTTATCTGTGGATTATATCCCTCTTGGGGCTTCTCCCTTTTTAAATTGCATAATCTACAATGGGCTTTGTTTGGGGGGAAGGAGTCAAGTGGGCCTCTATACTACATTAGAAAAATTTCAAAAAGTATCTCTTCAGTTCTCTGTCACTATGATTTTTGCTGCCACAAAGTTCCTCTATTGCCTATGGACTCTACCCAGCCCTAGATAGGACAATTCACTGTTGAAGTAACACTTCGGTGACATGAAATCCACATAGATATTCAACAGTTCCCCAAGGGAAGACAATCTGACTTCCTCAATGCCAAACTTACACCCAGGTGCTCTGAAATAGAACTCTTAGAGCTCCAACTCAATTTGTTTACTTCTTTCAATTCACAGTAGTACCAGCAGGTCAAGGAAGCAAATAGGACAGAAGAAGGACTGATGTTTATATTCTGTACCTAATGGACTCAGAATTCCTGACTCCATTTTCTCCCTAGAGTTTCATCAACAGAAACCAATAAGATTTTTCTTCTCTACACTTAAAACTCAATGAGACAGGGTATTTATAAAACAGCTGTAACTGATAAGGGCTACAAAAACTATCACAGAGATAGTAAGACCAACCCCCAGTGGATTTATGGCTCAGAACCAACAGAAAACCAGCTTGATCCAACACAGCAATTGACTGATTTTACCTTGCAGTAACTCCTAGCCTATTTATATGCTCATTTTAATGTATCAGCACGCTAAATGACAAGCCCTGCCTCCCCCACAACACACACCAGCTGCCGTAAATGGAAGTGGAAAGGCCATATAAAGACACAAAATGTCCCACAGGATTCTTCCAAGAAGTCTCTACCCCTTTCCCAGAAAAATCCTGAATATTCCTCCCCCTTATTGAATGCCCTACCCCTTGATCAAATGAGCCTCAATAAAAGAAGTAAATCCTATTAGGGAGAGCAGCTCTCTCCGTGTAGCAGCCATTTGCAGTGCTAATACTTCACCAATAAACTCTTTCACTTTAAACTCTATGCTGGCTCATCTTTGAGTTCTTTCCTGTGTGATGGCAAGAACCAGTGGGTCATGGACCTTCAAGTCCCAGGACCCCAAAACCCCTGCATCAGTTATACCCATTTTCTTGGCTAATGGGTTCACTTCTCTAAAGAAAGCTATCTGAAGTAATTCATAGACTATCTTTCTAAGAAAAACTCCCAATTGATTCCACATAATCTTTCTGGTACTACTCTTGCTTATGTGTGTGTGTGTGTGTGTGTGTGTGTGTGTGAGAGAGAGAGAGAGAGAGAGAGAGAGAGAGAGAGAGAGAGAGACCCACAATTTAATCTCTACAAGGGTAATTTGCTACTATGCCTATGGCAAAATTATAAAGAAACAAAGTCCCCAAACACCAAAAAATATGTCCCACAAGTCTCTTGTGCCTTATTTTGTGCTTTGTTAATTCATACTATTTATATATTTATATTCCACTTAATTTCCAAATTTTCAAATCAGAATTCACTCACTATTTTTGATCCTTGCATGGCTGTATCTCCATAAAAGTCAACAAAGGGCTCCTCCACCAGAACACTGATGTGTATTATGGCTGTGAGTCTCTCCAGCAGAGTTCCAGGCAGTCTCTGTCATTTCACATGTTGATCCACAGTGCTTGAGCCATTGCCTAGCATGTGTAGGGTATTTAGTCATGGTTAGCAAAATATAGTCATTTCCCATGATGGATGGGAAGGAAGAAAGGAGAGAAAGGATGTGGGAGAAAGGAAGCAATTGAGTGAGATGGCAAGAATGGAAGAAGAAAAGAAAGGAGAAAGGGCTGAAGGGAGGAAGGAAAGAAGCCACTATGACCTGTGTCTTTGGGTCAAGTCATTACAGTCTCTAGGCATCTTCTGATCATTATTATTATCATGATGTGTCATTCGTTGCAAAGACTTTACTAGAAAATTACTAACATTTATTGATCTGTTAGTGTTGACAACATGCTGAGGAAGACGGATCTCTGTAAGCACAGCGCACTAAAAGGGAGTCTAGCTTGATGGAGAGAAGGAATGACCCACAGGCTACAATCGCAGGACAACTAAAGCCAATGCATGATTCCAGCAGCAGAGAAAGATGTAAAGGGCTAGGGGAAGAGTTAGAAGATCAAAAAAGACAAATCACTGATAACTCTTTGTATGAGTCAGGGTTCCCTATTAGAACAGAACCAACAGGAGATCTATATATACACAAAGGTATCTCCCTCTTAACAAAAGTTTGTGATCCAAGGCCATTTCATTTTTGCTAAGGATACGTTAGTTTTATTTTCACCAACAACCCTGACCCATAAAAAATCCCTGCCCATATGATGACAGCAGATATCTTTACTCAGTCAACTGAGTCAATGCCAATCTCTTCCTGAAACACCCTCACAAATCCACTTACAATTAATGTTTTAGCAGCTCCCTGGGCATCCCTTAGTCCAATCAAGTTGACACACAAAATCAGCCATCATACTCTTTCTAATATCAGCCAGTTTATGAACTTTAGGTTAGGTTCAGAAGTCGCAGGGCTCATCACACAATGCATTCTGTCTACTTGTGTGAGGTAGAAAGAAGCGCTGGAAGACAGGGCTTAGGAAAAAGATCAGACTTGAAATCGAAGACCAGTGTTTGTGGTTGCCCTCTCCACTTCCTAAATGCCTGCTAACTTATCTGCCTGCATAAAATATGCATAATCATAACAGACCTTCCAGGATTGTTGCCAGGACTGAAGGAGGTACTGTACTGAACCTCCAGCTGTAGGCAGACCCAGTGAGGTGTCTTTGCTGCCCAGAGATGTTTGAGACTAAAACTGCTTTTGAGATTCAATTGTGTCTTTTCACACCTTGATCTCTTATGTATAATTTGGAAAATAACAGTGCCTGGTTAGTTCTGAAACAGAGGTGCTAACTACTTGTCTTTGACTTTCAAAGATTTTGGATGAAATAGGAAAACAGAGGGACACAAAGTATTGCTTTGGGAAAAAATACAAAAATAATCTCTTTTTGCTGACAAGAATAAATGTATTTTAACTCTGAAATCCCCCATTGTGAGAAATACCATAAAATCCTCCTAGCATAGGCAATACATTGATTATGAAACAGAAACCATTGTATATCTCAGTTTCTGAAAGAGAAGACAGTGCCCTATAGAGTTATCACTATTTATCTTTCCTAAAAAAATAGGTGGTTGATTTTTAAGGTGGAGTAGGAAATATGCCCTATTGCTCTTTAATTCTCCCAACAGTCCTTTAAAGCCTAAACAAAGAAAGGCATGAATTGAGCCTCTGGAAATTAAAAGATGAGCTTCACACAGGCTTTCCAGAAGTGAAACGACTTGTGTAACTAGCTATTCCTTCATTCTCAAGTCAGTAATTTTTAAACTGTAGGTGCAGGGTAACTAACAACATCATCATTCACTGTCACTCAGTAGTTAAGAGCACAGTGATATTTACTATATAAATTCTTTTGGCTGATAAGCCTGGTTCATCATCCATTAAATTAGGATAACAATAATATTTACTCCATTGTCTTACGAAGGCAAAATAAAATGGGGCAGGCAGAGGACTTGCCATATTGCCTGACACAGAGCAGTTCTTAGTAAGCCTTTGCTATAAAAATGAATGAACCAAACATTACACATTTGAGTACACAGCTCTGTTCAGGTAAATTTTATATTCCACTCCATAATACATCTTTGATTGATTTAAAAATCAATTTCTTTCAAAATATTCAAGCAAAACTGGCATCCAGAAAGAAAGACTGTGATTGTCTCATGGACCAATTTGTGTGCTCGATCCTGAAAGTATAGACATGAAAATCTGCATGTAAATAGAAGTTTGGCAAAAATCAGTTTTCTCCTAATAAAACAAAAAGAACTCATTTCTTGAATTGAGTCACATCAGTAAATGATCAGACTGTAGTCAGCCAGGTCTTTTCCCAAATGCGATCTACTTCAGACAAGAACAAATTAGCACAGACAAGCTGGGTTTACTCCTGGAAATAACCACAGAAATATGACAATTTTAAACTTTCTATCTTCCAAATGATTCATAATTACCCCTCACCTATTTCTCCTTAGTCTCCTTTTCCCATGGTAAATCATAAAAATGTAGACTGGGGATAACCTTAAAGAAAACCTACTTAATAGGGCACCCTGATCCATGTAAGTCCTGACAGAGATAGTCTCATGGTTTCCAACTGAGACTCAGATTGGCTTATGGGAGATGTTAAGGACCCATTTGAAATACTATTATTGTTCCATAGTGGGAAGCAGAATCTACTGATATGAGCTCTCTCTCACTGAGCCTAGGCAAAATGGGCACCTCCCAGGGAAGAAATGATGGAGCAAACCATTGCTGTAGACACATGTTATAATATCATATTAAGATTCATTATAATTATTTTACCCTCTACCCTGTTCTATTATCTATTCTTTTATGTTGCATTACTGCCTCAAGTTCATGGGGCTTCCTTTCTTAGGATGAGCCCTCCAAAATTGCTAACATAACTGGTAAAAGAAATGCTTCCCGTTATTTGAAGAACTTGGGAATCAAATAGATGTGTAAGGGAGTACCCCCCGAAAAGGAATTTATTTATAAAAATATTGTGTATTTATTCTTACACATCTAAACTTCAGTGGCCCTCAAAGTGCCCTCTATTTGATGCAATACATCTATTGAGACATCTTTTCCAGTGCTCAGAACAGTTTTGAACTTGTTGAATTTGATGCCTTTTAGTGCTTCTGCCATTTTTGATTTCACCTCTTCCACATCAGCGAAACATTTCCCTTTGAGGACTGTTTTCAAAGGGAAACAAAAAAAAAGTCACTTGGGGCAAGGTCTGATGAATAGGGAGGATGGGGCATGGGGGTCATGCCATTTTTTGGTCATGCTCAGCGCATTGTGGGCAGGTACATTTGTAAATCACCCATTAAGAAATGGGCAAACACATTGAAAGAGTCTTCAAAATAAATTCACCCAAGTACAGCCTTTCACAACAATACCAGGTGGTGCAATGATACAAACGAACACTCACCTAGTGGGGGAAATCTGACTATAAGGGACCCGCCCTCCAGAAGATAATTCCATTTTTGGAACCCTCTGTGTAGTAAAACAGATTGTGCCACTTACTAGATATGAGATTTAGAGCATGTTTTTTAACTTCTCTGTGTCTTGTATCTCTCACATAGGGATAATAATGTGATGATAAAATGAGATACTGCTCTACAGTGTCCAGCACTATATCTAGAATATAATGATGTGCCAATGATGAATAGATTTCTTTCTCCTTTTCCATCTCAGTTTACAATCCAATGCCTTTAGAAATTTTGTCAGGTTAGAATCTGGAGAGATATATCATTACAAATTAAAGATCAATGTTTTCAGTTTTAAAATTTTTCTGTGTACAAAAAAAAAATAGAACACATTTACTGGCATTGTGTTTTATGTGTTTAATCACATTTAAACATCTCAGGAAACTGTGGAACAGATAACGGCATTCTTCCTTTGATAAAGCTATAGAAACCAAAGCTCAGAAGGGCAAATAACTTGGTCATCATCTCTCAAAAAATAAATGAAAAAAGTTGGAATGCAGACTTAGTTCTCTCTCTCTCTAACTCCTGCCCTTGGTTTTAATGAATTCTTATGTTACTGACTGTGAACTGGGCTGCAAGTAGTGGAGCCCTTGAAATCACCTGCATCAGAATCAACTGTGCTACTTGTTAAAAATTCAGATTTAGGGCTCACCTCTAGCCTACTGAAGCAAAATCAATGGGGTTTGTAGTCCCCAAATTTTGTATTTTTAATAAACTGCCCAGGTGATCTTTCTGCTAAGTGTCAAAGCCTTTGGTATTATAGGCTATTGTCCAAGACTATTCCTAACCTCTGTTCCATGGAGTCTAGTACAGGACTGGTCAGTTAACTGATAAATGTCCATGGGATTTACACATTTAAAAAAATGTACAAAAATGAAATGTGTAAATGGGATTTACACATTTAAAAAAATAAATGTACAAAAATGAAATTCTGAGCCCCTGTAGTTGCAATAAGCAGAACAGCAGTGCCCTCATTTCCACATCTCTGCCCATTTTGGAAAACTGGACTGAATGTAGGATACTAGCATACGTACAAAAATACACAGTCCATTAAAAAGATTGGGATATAGTTATATTCTCCTATACATGACGTTATGAAACAATTCTTCAAATGCAAGAGAAAGATTTGTTAAGAAAGGGATGGCAGAGCTACATTTTTTTATATTTAAAATTTTCCCAAACCATTTCTCCAAGGAAAAGTATATTGTCAGTAGGTAGTTTATATGTAGTAAAGGTAAAGCTCTCAAATGTAGAGTGAAGATGTCACACAGACTCTAAAGTATTGCCATGACCTGGACAAAGGCAGTTCAGAATTTCAGGTGCTAGAAACGCACTGAGGCACGTATTTTAGAGTCTTTGCTGCCAAAAGGACATCTCAAGGAAACTAACAGATCTATTCATCCTGAAGCCTGCCTCGTCCAGCCAGCAAGACGTGATTTGCTGAATGATGGGGCTTATTTCTATGAACTAACAAAAGACAGGAAGGGGTCATTAGGGAGTTGGAGATTGCTGAGTTTCTATTTCAGACCTTGAGCTACATGCAGCAAAGCCTGAGAAGGAAAGATGTAAAGATCAAGAATCATTGACTGGTAACTTTGTAAAGGCTGTCTCAGAACTCAGGAAAAAATAGAAAAATCTTCTTTGGCCACTCCCCAGAGGCTGCCTGACTCAGCGAGCTGAAAGACAAGTTAGAGAGCCAGCAGCTTTAGAGGAACCATTCAGTCCGTAGCAGGATCCTGACCTAAAGACCAACGGATCTCTCAGCTTGCAAACGGAGATAACCAAGCTCACCATCCTTCTGTCTCCTCAGTTTGGAGGTGAGGCAGGCAAAATATGCTACAAAAAGAGAATACACATATTTTCAGAAATAAAATGGACTGCAATAGCTGTTGGAAAAATATTACCCTCAGTTTCTGGAGTAGATGACAGTTGGCCTAGGTCAATTAATGTAAGCCATGCCCTTTGGAAATACTACTTTTTCAGATCCTTAAACATCAATACCTGGAATTCACCCGGCCAGGTAATTTTTAGCAGCTTTAATAATTACCAGAACTGCAGGTTATTTTTCTCTATATCTCTCTATCTATCTATCTATCTATCTATCTATCATCCGTTATCTATTTTTCCAAATATCATCTTATGAAAATTATCAAACATGAAAACCTTTGAAAGAATTTTACACTAAACTTATATCCCTACCACTAATATCTTATTACTTTACCATATAGTTCTCCTATGTATCCATCAATTTATCTTATTTTTGATATATTTCAAAGTAAATTTCAGAGGTCAGTGGATTTTACCCTAAACAATACATATACATATATATAACAGGATTAAGTATTTGATTATGATTTTTTCTTTTAATAAAAAATTTACAGACAATGAAATTTACAAATCTTAAGTATAAATTGGTTGCATTTTGACAAATGCATAAATCTCCGTAAGCCAAGACCCTGTCAAGATGTTGAATATGACCAGCATCCAAGATAGACTTCTCATATCTTTCCCAGCCAACTACCCATGCTACTCCAGAGACAAATATATTCTGATCATTTCCCACCATGCACTAGTTTTCCTGTTCTTGATCTTTATATAAATAAATCATACAGAAGGTAAGATTTCTTCTAGTTAATCATATTTTTCAGGTATATTCATGTTGCTGTATATGACAGTATTTTTTTATTGCTGAGTAGTATTTTATTGTATGTACATACTACAGTTTGTTTATCTATTCACCTGTTGTTCTATACCTGGGCTGTTTCTTTCTTTTTTTTTTTTTTAATAAAGCACTTAACAATCTTACAAAAAGGGGAGCAAGACATATAGAAAAGTCTGTTCCCAAAAGGGAGGGCTATTTTAACACTGACATTTTATAGAGTTGTTAGAATACAATGATTAAAAGCAGTACTGATTATCTTAAGTTTTGTTCCTGTTTTTTAATTCTCTACATGCAATATACCCACTTACTGCCTACACTTGGGTGAGGTGATCCCACTGCCTGTCATGTCCCCAGTATTAAAATGCCACTTACTGAAACCATGTCCCTTTGGTTCAAATCTATTAGTCCATTTTCTGGTGCACTGTCTGCCACACCACTGCTCAATAAGTATTTATCAATGTGCTAAATGAATGATCTACAGTTGACAATAATAGAGAAAATAGCAGAATTCAAGAGCATTTTGAATCCTTTCTTATTTCTAAAACCTCTTTTAGAGTCCACTGTACTTCTAGGCTAAAACAAATAGGCCAAAATATGAGTAAACACTTTCACTATCACAGAAATACTTCTCCTGGAGGTTTCAGTTGTAGTCTGCTAGGCAAACTACATCTTAATGTTGTGATATTTGACATTAGCTTAAGGTAAATGACATATTACCACTGTTTATTAAAATTCAAAGTGTATTCACATCAAGTGAGTCCCTTTTAACCATTTCGCTCCAGCTCTAAAAATAGCCAACATTTATTTCACACAATCTTCAAAGGAGTTTGCACCCATGTGGATAAATGCCTTAAGTGTGGAAAATTTACTTTGGAATATTGCATTTGCCTAGTTCTCAGGACTGTTTTCACAAGTGAGAAAGTCAATTTAAAATGTCACCATATCTATGAAAAAAACAGAAATTGTGTCCATGAAATTATACTGAATATTAAATGTGTATAGAAAAACAACTACCAACTTATCTGTAGTTAGTATTCTATATTTGGAATCTTAATTTATTGCACTCATCTGACCTCCCCCTTGTGGATTTTTAACAAATAAATTATTTTATGGACATTTTTTACGGAGGGAAGGGATTAGCAAATGCCCATGAAACACAAAACTGCTATGTATCTGGAATGAGCACAAAATTACTTCTGAAGGATTAAAGGCAAAATTTAGTATTTAATATTTTGGTAACACAAAAGGCCTGATTATAGACTCTGAAATCAAACAAAATGTCCCAGTCTCACCATTTCTATTTGTGTGAACTGGAGAAATTTACTAAACTTCTCTGTACTTAAGTCTCCTTCTAAAATGGAGGCAACACACACCGAACCAAAGTCATGGGATGGTTATGAGGATCAAACACATTCCCGTACATACCACCCTCAGTCCATGAGGACAGCCAAGACTGTACACCAAGGCCTCTGTCTTTTCAGTGTTTACTGTGGAACAACCTTTTTTCAGTGTTCACAAGCAAGGTCTGAATTATTATAAACATTTCGCAGACAAGACCACTGAGGCTTTTAAAGACTGATGCAGTGTAATGACTCTCCAGGTCTTGGATATTGTCTGTAACTTCACACCCTATTCCTTTGCCATACACTGTAGCTAAAAACCGTGTTTGACACTAAACGGGGTCAAGCTCCTTTGACTGTTGGACTACTGCAAATGCAACAGAATTTTACTACAGCTAATAAATATTTCATATCAAAAATTTGATAGAAATTCAACTACCTCAAGTTTCACTTAAAAACTGAAGAAGTAGTTATTCAAAATAGCTTGTCATTTTTGAGTAAGCTAAGAAAACTGACTTACCTGAAGAGAATTATGAGAAAATTGCCTGAATGTTTGAAACTTAACACCTAACCCATTATCTGTCTAGGCACCTGCATTTTAGTAGCTTTGATTTCACAGGCAACATAAATTCTCCAAAATGTGCTTGCACATCCCCAAAGAAGAGAAAATTCCCAAATTTATTGAACTAGTAGTATTATACCATTTAATATTTGTATCCCCACTTTGCCCCCTTAGAGATCATACTTAGATGGAGCACTACACAAGTGTGGTACTAAGACTCAGTCATACATGCTTCACTGAGTCAAATTCAATGGTCAAAGGTGCAAGGTAAAAATAAATATGAATCCCCATGAGGGAAAGAGAAGCAGTGAGGCAGAGAATTCCTAAATCATAAATCTTTGCCCTGCCTGACAAGCAGGGAGAACATAAGCTAATGAGGTGTGAAAGGTACAAATCCATTTCTGGATTACTATCCATCTTCAGAATCATGGGTAAGAAATACCCAAATAAGCAGGCACAATCTGGCTAGACAGCCATGGCTCTAAACAACTCCCCTGCCACCTTCCCTCAGTCAATGGATGCATCTCATTAAATAAAACATAATTCATATCTAGGGTAGGAGGAGCTTTGTGAGTCGGGTACATTATTATTATTTTGCAGGATTAGGAATTTACTAGAGAGAAGAGAAAAAAATAAACATTTTTAAACATCAGCCCTGGCTGGTGTGGCTCAAGGGATTGAGTGCTGGCCTATGAACCAAAGGGTCACTGATTCCATTCCCAGTCAGGGCACATGACTGGGTTGGAGGCCAGGTTTCCAGTAGGGGGCATGCAAGGGGCAACCACACATTGATGTTTCTCTCCCTCTCATTCTCCTTCCCTTCCTTTCTCTCTAAAAATAAAATATTTTTTAATTTTTTTTTAAATTAAACATTTGGTTTTCTGCTTATAATTTAGAAACTATCTGATGTCCTTTTTTAATGATTCTTTTAAGATCTCTGCTTAGGCAACATCTGCTTATGCAGCATGTATTTTCTAAGTAGCTCTTATTTATTTATTTATTTACTTACTTACTTACTTACTTATTCTCCCCAGGAATAGGCAGATTTTTCTCAAAGTAAGACTTACTTGAATATGAAATGTGACTCGAGCAGTGGACTCACATCCACATGATTTGAAAATCCTGGCATGAGACCCAGGCATTGGGGTCCTGTTGTTTCCTTTCATTCCCCCTCAGTCCATTCCCGAGTTAGAGTTGTTGCAGAAAACAAGAGTTAAATGTAAACAGAGGTGAAACATGAATGGGCAACCTGGGAAGTGGCACTTGGAAGAGCCTCATTCTTGATTTAATGCTTTGTTGTTGCCATCTTGAAATTATTAGTAATTTGATCTTTGCACTTGTGTTTTGTGATGAGGTTTCCTGGGACAATGGCATGTGCATGAAAACAGAGGAGATACACATATTTTGTATGTCTGCTGCTATTCCTTGACATTCTGTTTGTGTACAGTGGTGCTGATGCTCCGTAAATACAAAATTCTGTGTCTCCACCATACATGGGAGTTCAGCAAGACTCAGGGATAGAACAAGGTAAGCATGTTCCTCTTATGACTGAGTAAGCAGGGTGCTGACAGCTCTGAGAAACCACACTTTCTGTTCAAATTTAAAGATAGAACAAAGATGACATCATTCTAAAAAACACAAACAGGTAACAGAGACCATTGGACATTTTCTTTCTTTTCTTCCCTGTATTAGCCAACCTCTTATGCAAAAAGGATGACACAAAAGAAAAGGAAAACATAGGGCAACTCACAGTTTCTTTTCCTTTTACTTAATCTTTACTTAACTCTAAGCCAAGGAGAATGTCGGTAGAATGTGCATCTCCCAAGAAGAGATTTTAAACAGTTGAATTAGTTTTGTGCGGTGTTTCTATTGCACTATGAAGAACAAAATACATATGCAGATGCAAATGACATGAAAAGGCCTAGAGAAGGAAACAATAGGTCTAGAGCGCACGAAGAGGAAACAAAGTGTAAAAGGATCCGGGAAGCTGATTAAAAAAATGGAGCCAGATGATGATACACAAAGGAAGGTAAAGACATGAAGAAAGACAAGAAAGCAATTACTATGAGTCTAACTAGAGAAGGATTTGCTCTTTCCTAGATGAGTTTATAGAAAGACCTCTGTGTGCTGTATGATGCAATTTCTCATTTGTTATGTCATCCATAATGCCTTTGTGAATACTCACATTATTTTTCAAGACCTTATGAATTCCCATTTGAATATATTTTTGGATGTGACACATTAAATTAAGGTGGCCTGCCATTTTTATTTGAACAAAAAGCAGGGTAAAGAAGTTAGGATTAGACAGGGTATACGGTATGGGAGGTTAGAATTTAAGAAATTATAGATTAAAAAACAGCAAAAAAAATTGAGGATAGACCATCTTAAGAGGGTAATAGCAGGGCGGAACTCTATTTTGGAATTCTCTGAATTTATAGAAATTTAGAAACTACTCAACAGGAGCAGGGGAGAAATGCTAAAAGCATCATTTTACCTTGCTGAAGGCATTTCAGTTTGGTTTAGAAGACACCTGACAATAAATAATACAAGCAAAGCAATCTAAAAGATAAGCATAGAGGCTTAGGGGTCAAGTTGAATCATAGTTCTTCCACTTGCTTGTAGTTTTTTAACGTCATCTTAGAAATGAATGATTATCCCTATTTGTTTGTTTTGGTGATAAAATGAAAAAAATATATTAATAGTTTAAAATAATGTTTAACACAGGGTTCATAAAAATTGTTGTTATTTTTTTCCCCAGAAAACATTGAGGACAGATATTTTTCAGATTTAAAATGTTTAGATTTATATAAAAGTATTATAGTACATAAGTCATCAGTGGGAGTCTCAGGCAACAACCCATAATAGAAAATTAATATTTCTGTAGCAGAAGATATGAATATATACAATATTAATATATAAAGATTATAGTCTCTCACCAGATTAGGTCAGTTGTTATTGACAAATAAGTTATAAAAACAAAGCAACATATTTGGTATTAAGATTCTTCTTCAATTTTAGGATTCTGATCAAGAATTTTGGACCTACACTGTTATCAATACTATTTCTGTCACAAATGGTTCACTTAATCATAGGTTTCCTGTCATCTTTATCTGCATTTCTACCATATCAATGTCATTATCATATCAATAATAGATGTGACTCTTAAAGAGAGTCAGGCTAAAATTTGCTCTGCATCCTGTTTAAGAAATTAGCAAGATAATGCAAGATTTAAGAAATAGTCATATAAATATTCAAACTATGAAAATAAAGTAAAACAACTTTAATGTCATGAAATGTTTAACTGTTGAATTTATAAAGCAATCTTACAAAATTATATAAAGTGAATGAATACAACAAAAATGCAAAATATGGCTATCACTTCATTGGATTAGAGGTAGCATTTATTCTGTATTGATATTTTTCTATGTTTTTGGATTTTCTACAATAAATGTTATTGATTATACACAGGAGTAGGCTTACAGTTGTTAGTATGTGAAACACATCTTATTCCTGTATTAGTATTTCTTTCTTTATTTGTATTTTCCTATATGAATAATTGTTAACCTAATTTTGCCAAGCCCTGTAAATATATTTTAAATTATATTTACGTTAAGGTATATAAAATGATCTGGGAAACTAGAAAAGAGGTGTGCATAAAGAAGATTTTTGACAGTGCCATAAGAAAATACAATAGTACATTGATAGTTCTTTAGCTAAGTTGATATACATGTCCAAGTTGTCATGTAAGAAACACCATACTTAGTGCATTAAAGATGGTTTTAAATCCTTTTTTTTCCCTCCCATTGAAAGATGGAGACAATCTCTTTATCCCTTGGATGTGAACCATGTGGTGAGACTTCTGAATTTAGGTTAGAAGAAACCTAGCAAGCAGCTTCTGCTTTGATTGTTGGTGGTAGGTTAAGCAATATCTGACCAGGACCACATAAGAAACACCAAGAAAGAACTGCTGCTTTCCAGACTTTCCAGATTTCCTGACCATCTAAAGTATGAGAAAAAAGGTTATTTTAATCTACTAAGTTTTGGGGTAATTTGTTATATAGTTGTAATCTACCTAAAACACACACTCTGTAAACTTGAAAAAGGCAGGTACAAAAAGTTCTGGCTACAGTACCATCCTTATCGTTTCTCTGTCCAGTACAAACAGGCAAAGGAATATGGTGCAGTAATAAGGAAGATTTTTTTCCTGAAAAGATATTACATGATTCCAAAAGACAAGAATCTGGCTAATGAAATTCTTTAAAAAACTGTATGTAACTAAATACATGTTGGAGTCATTAAGGGAGTTTTTTTTAATCAGAATGTCTGTGGTTTCATAACTCACCAAGATACATATCGCTCTTTCTTTGTGAGTTATTGTTTGGTTAGTTTGAGAAAAATAATACAAATACAACCCAAAGCATTCCTCCAAGGCCTGTTTATTAATTACTATCCCACTTCCTAATTGTAGTCATAGAGGGAGTTTGAATTGTTTTTCCTTTCAATGGGCTTTTATGTCCTCTTTGTAAAATCAAAAAAGAACATGCTTGATTACAGTTTACTCTGTAAGAATCAGTAAAATACTAATATCAGCAACCATTTTGCTTTTTATAAAGTATATAACAATTCAATTTTTGAGAACAGAATAGAGAGTGGATAAATAGTGCCAAATGCATGTTTGTACGTGGATGTATTCAATTGCCCGATGTGTAGAGTACTTAGATCATGGAGATAAGCATGTAATCTCTTTCTCTACTTCTAACAAGCAGAACTTTCTACCTTATTTGTAGGGATAATGCTTTCAGGCATCATAGGAAAAGACAAGAACAAAAACTTGAAGAGCTGCTGCAGTAAATGCTAATTGAGAAGGTAGCTGTGAAGGCTTTTCTTGCTTGTAGGTTTGTTCCACAAATTTGAAATCAGGATTTCTGTAAGGCTAACTATTCATACACTTGGCAATTTGATTTCTTTGAGTTCCTTTTGCCTTCTAGAATGGATTTATTTTATCAATTTGGCTATGAATATAAATTTATGTTGAGAAAACCTACTCTCCCTACCTATCTGATGTCTTAGAATCCTGGAATGTGAGAATTAGCAATAACAGAGATTCTCCAGCTCTGGATTTCAGACTCTGTTCCATGGAACTCTATGATTTTCCATAGGTTCTAAAACTCATACACACAGTCAACTGTGTGGTGATTCTCAGAGGGAAAGTGGGGTGGTGATAGGTAAAAGAGGGTATAGAGGGATAAATGGTGACTGAAGGAGACTTGACTTGGGGTAGTGAACACATAATACAATTACAAATGATGTTTTATAGAATTGTACATGTGAAACCTACATAATTTTATTAACCAACATCACCCCTATAAATTCAATGAAAAGAATATATAGAAATTAACTATTATTTTAGTGCCTATTTATAAATATATTTTACTCATTTTCAAATTAAAATGTAAACACCACACACAGTAAAGATACCTGGTGACTATTTTAAAAACCTACAGAGCCTCTGAGAGGTGCGGGCACTCTACAAACCCCTCTTCTACCTGGGGTATCTCGGAAGGCATGCTGGGATTGGACTGAGGACTTTGAACAAAGTCACCACAGTTTGAACTCTGTAAGGAGACATGACAACTAAACGTAATGAGACATCCTACATGGAATTCTAGATGAAATCCCAGACGAAAATTTAGGAAATAGGGGTGGACTACGCTCTTCTGAGTGAATAGCAGTGAGGACAGCCATGTGGCAGAAACTGCAAGCCAGAGGCTCTGCTTTGTGTTTTTTGTTGTTGTTGCTCTCATTGCTGTTGCTGTTGTTATGTTGCAGGTCAGACATACTGCACCAGTAGTAAAGACTGAGGAAAGTAGTTTTGAAGGAGGAAGATGGTGGCGAGGTAGGAGGGAGCAGATTCCACTTCCCCTACACGTGAGAGAAACCTAGGCTATCTATGGAGGAACAGAGCAAACAGCAAACAGTACCCCAGCATATATGAAAATAGGAGACCAAAAATTGTAGCAGACATTGAGAAACCAGATGGCAAGGAGAGTGCTTCAGGACAATAAGGTCACCAGGGTGGCTGCAGACCCAGGCCCAGCACCAGCTGGGTCTGCTACAGGGTCTTTGGGAGAGAGCTGGGTCAACAGCTCCCTCCCCAGCCAAACAAGGTCTGAGCAGCACTGGGAGAGACCTGGTTGCTTGACGTCGCAGAGAGGGAAATAAGGACTACGTAGCAAACACACAGGGGCTCTGAGCACTCACACGTAGCCCTGGGAACAGTGCGCGCCTGAACCGTGTGACCAGAGGCAACCTGGCTGAGCACGCACTCCCGCAACACAAGAAGAGTGTGCTTTGCCAACAACGGCCCGGAGCCCGCACCCATAAACCCAGGGAGATCACTCTCTGAGGAAGGCCAGGATCCCACACCCAAGGCCCTGTGGAGGGGCTCAGGACTAGCTCTGGGGAGAGTACGCACAGACTGACTGAGTGCTGAACAGGAAGGGAGAAAAGCAATACCAATGGCCCCTCAGCCTGCTGCAGCCAGCAAGACCAGAAAAACTGGTTTGGCCTATTTGAAACCAGCAAGAGGTTTTTTTGTCTTTTGGTTTTTTTTAAGTAATTTTTTAATTTTTATTATTTTTTATCTTTCAATTCCTTTTGTTTCTGTTTCCTTCTTTCTTGTTTTATCCCTTCTTCCTTTCTTTCAAATTGTATCTCTTCTTCCATCCTTCTTCTGCTATTTTTTTCTCTTTTTAAATACCCACAACTGAGACAAAAAAAACCTGGAACTGTGAAAAGACCAGAGTTAGACCCAAAGAGGGGGTATCGCAACAGCTGAGACAGTGAGATTTTACTTTGCTACTACAGAGAACCTGCAAGTTATTGTATATTTGTATTATTATTTTTCATTATTCTTACATCTTTTATTTTAATAGTATTTTTGTATTCCTCTTCTTTCTGTTTGGTCTTATTTACTTGCTGGTTATATTGTATCATTTGACAGGTTTTGCCTGTTCTCTGATCCATAGTGTATTTACTGTCCTTCACTTCACTTGTGTTCCGTTAGCACACTACTCAAGGTCCTATACTCCCTATTCTTGTTATCCAGATCTCATAGATTCTGTCATATGATGGTTGCTCTAATATTATTGTAAATAATAGCTGTTCCATACAATTGTAAATACTACACAACACCCCTCCAAGATCTTAGGCCACTTCACAATTTCCTGAACTCTATTCCTGTAGTGGTTAACTCTATTCTCTCACACACTACACCTCTTTACTATCCTTTACTCTCACCTTACCTCAGAATCTGACCTCCCACAACTTCACTGCATTATAGATCCAACTCGCAATCCTTCCCTCCCCAACAAGAGTCTTATCTTCTTTCCATCCTTTCTGAAAAGTGGCTGCCTGGGTGGAAGATCACAGTTAACACTATCCATAGCCAAAGGATTTCCTATCTCTTCTCTACCAGCTGCTACTGTAAATATCATAGAATACTGTCTTGCTGTCTCACAAACAATGGGAAGACAAAGAAACAATCCCCAAATGAAAGGAAAGGAGGAAGCCTCAGAAATAATGCTAAATGAAATAGAGGCAACTCAACTATCAGATTCTGAGTTCAAAGCAATGGTTATCAGAAAGCTCAATGAGCTCACAGTGAATTACCAGAAACTACAGGGAAACTACAATGAGCTCACTGCAAACAATATCCACATGAAAAAGGAAATAGAAACTATCAACAAGGGCCAAGAGGAAATGAAGAATACAATTTCTGAACTGAAGAACACAGTAGAAGGAATCAAAAGCAGGATCTATGAAGAAGAAGATCGGATCAGAGAGTTGGAGGACAAAGTAGAAAAAAAATACCCAGAAAGAGCAAGAAAAGGAAAAGAGGCTCAGAAGGAATAAAGCGGGATTAATAGAAATGCAAGACAATATGAAACATAATAATATCTGTATAATAGGCATTACAGAAGGAGAAGAAGAAGAGCAAGGGATAGAAAAGCTATTTGAAAAAGTAATGATGGAAAACTTCCCTAATTTGATGAGAGAAAAAGTCACACAAATCCAGGAAACACAGAGAGTCCCAATCAAGAGGAACCCAAAGAGACCCACTTCAAGACACATCATAATTAAAATGGCAAAATTCCAAGACAAAGAGAGAATCTTAAAGGCAGCAAAGGAGAAACAGGAAGTAACATACCAGGGAGCTCCGATAAGGTTAGCAGCTGACTTCTCAATGGAAACGCTCCAAGCCAGAAGAGAATGGCAAGAAATATTCCAAGCAATGAGAACCAAAGGCCAGCAACCAAGATTACTATACAGCAAGGCTTTCAATCAAGATAGAAGGCCAGATAAGGAGCTTCACAGACAAAAGAAGTCTAAAAAAATACACCTCTACCAAAACACTTCTGCAAGAGATGCTAAAGGGACAGCTTTAAGGAAAGGTAGGAAAAGAGAGAGAGAGAGGAACATGGGTATGAAAATGGCAATGAATAAGTACCTATCAATAATACCTTAAACATAAATGGATTAAATGCTCCAATCAAAAGACATAAAATAGCTGAATGGATAAGAAAGCATGACCACACATATGCTGCCTACAAGAGACCCACCTCAGGACAAAAGACCTACACAGACTCAAAGTGAAGGGCTGGAAACAAATTTCTCAAGCAAATGGATTGGGGGCGGGGTGGGGGGGGGAGCCAGGATAGCAATACTCATATCAGACAAAATAGATTTCAAAAAAGGGCCATAAAATGAGACCCAGAAGGTCACTTCAAATACTCAAGGATTCTTCAATCCACCAAGAAGACATAAACATTGTAAATATATATCTACCCAACACAGGATCATCCACATACATAAAGAAAATCTTACAGGACTTCAGGAAAGATATTGACAACAAAACAATTATAGTAGGGGATTTTAACACCCCACTGTCAAAAATGGACAGATCTTCCAAACAAAATATCAACAAACATATTGTGGCATTGAACAATTCCCTACATGAAATGGACTTAACTGATATGTATAGAGCCCTTCATCCCAAAGAAGCTAAATACACACTCTTCTCAAATGCACATGGAATATTTTCAAAGATAGACCACATAATAGGACACAAAACAACCCCTAACAAATTCAAGAAAACTGAAATCATACTAAGCATTTTCTTCAACTACAAGAGACAGAAACTAGAAACCAACCCCAAGGGGGGAAAAAAAAAAACCCAAACACTCAAAATCATGGAGATTGAATAGTAGTCTATTAAACAATGAATGGGTCAAGAATGAAATTAGGGAAGAAATCAAAAAGTTTCTGGAAACAAAAAAAATTAACTCACAACAATCTAAAATTTATGGGACATAGTGAAGGCAGTCCTGAAAGGGAAGTTCATAGCGATACAGGCCTACCTAAAACAGATAGAAACATTTCAAACAAAAAACCTAACCCTACATCTACAAGAACTTGAGGAACAACAACAAAGACAGCCCAGACCAAGTAGAAGGAAGGAAATAACCAAGATCAGAGCAGAATTAAATGACATAGAGACTAAAAGCACAATTCTGAGGATCAATGAATCTAGGAGCTGGTTCTTTGAAAAGATAAACAAAATCAACAAGACTTTAACCAGGCTTATCAAGAAAAAAAGAGACACGATCCAAATAAACACAATCAGAAATGAAAGAGGAGAGAGTACAACTGAAACCACAGAAATACAAAGGATTGTAAGAAATTACTATGAAGAACTATGTGCCAAGAAATTTGAAAATCTGGGTGAAATGGACAAATTTCTAGAAAAATATAATCTTCCAAAACTCAATGAAGAAGAAGCAGAAAGCCCGAACAGACCAATAACAGTAGATGAAATTGAAGCAGTAATCAAAAAACTCCCAACACACAAAAGCCCTGGACCAGATGGTTTCACAGGAGAATTCTACAAAGCATTTAAGGAATAGCTAACCCCTAGCCTTCACAGACTATTCCAAAAAATCCAAAATGATGGAAGACTCCCAAGTTCTTTTTATGAAGCCAGCACCATCCTAATCCCAAAACCAGATAAAGACACAACACAGAAAGAAAACTTCAGGCCAATATTGCTGATGAACATAAACACTAAAATCCTCAACAAGATACAGGCAAACTGCATCCAACAATACATTAAAGAGATCATACACCATGACCAAGTGGGATTCATTCCACGATCAAGGATGGTACAATATTCACAAATCAGTAAGTGCAATACATCACATAAACAAAAGTGAAGACAAAAATCACATGATCATATCAATAGATGCAGAAAAAGCATTCGATAAGGTAAAACACCCATTTATGATAAAAACACTCAGCAAAGTGGGAATAGAGGGAGCATTCCTCAACATAATCAAGGCCATATATGAGAAACCTACAGCCAACATCATACTCAATGGGCAAAAACTAAAATCTTTTCCACTAAGGTCAGGAACAAGACAAGGTTTTCCACCTTCACCACTTCTATTCAATATAGTATTGGAAGTCTTAGCCACAGCAATTAGATAAGAAAAGAAAATAAAAGGCATCCAAATTGGAATGGAGGAAGAAAAACTGTCATTGCTTGCAGATGCCCTGGTAATGTACATAGAAAATCCTATAGACTCAGCTAAAATACTTCTCGAACCTAATAAATGAATTTGGCAAAACAGCAGGATACAAAGTCAATATCCAGAAGTCAAAAGCATTTTTGTATACCAACAATGAAACAGCAGAAGCAGAAATCAAAAAAAAAAAAAAAAAAAAAAAAAAAAAAAAAAAAAAAAAAAAAAAAAAAAAAAAAAAAAAAAAAAAATTCCCATACAATATGCCAAAAAGAAAAATAAAATACCTAGGAATAAACCTAACCAAGGAGATAAAAGACCTGTATGCAGAAAACTACACAACACTCAAGAAAGAAATCAAGAAAGACACAAAACAATGGAAACATATACCATGTTCATAGATCAGAAGAATTAACATCATCAAAATGTCCATACTACCCAAAGCAATTTACAAATTCAATGCAATACCTATTCAAGTACCAATGGCACATTTCACAGACATAGAACAAACACTTCAAAAATTTATATGGAACCATAAACAACCCCAAATAGCTGCTGTAATTTTGAGAAAGAAGAGCAAAGTAGGAGAGATCACAATACCTGATATCAAACTGTATTACAAGGCCACTGTTATCATAACAGCCTGGTACTGGCATAAAAACAGATACATGGACCAGCGGAACAGAACAGAGAGCCCAGAAATAAACCCAAATCTCTACAGTCAATTAATATTCAACAAAGGGGGCAGCAACATAAAATGGAGTAAAAATAGCCTCTTCAACAAGTGGTGTTGGGAGAACTAGACAGCTACATGCAAAAAAATGAAACTCAAGCACCAACTTACACCATACACAAAAATAAATTCAAGGTGGATAAAAGATTGAAATATAAGCCATGACACCATTAAAGTCCTACAGGAGAACATAGGCAGGAAAATCTCAGATATTTCACACAGCAACATTTTTACTGGTATGTCCCCTAAAGCAAGGGCCATAAAGGAAAGAATAAACAAATGGGATCTCATCAAAATAAAAAGCTTCTGCACAGCTAAAGAAAACACTATTAAAATAAAAAGAAAACCAACAGTATAGGAAAACATATTTGCCAATGATACCTCAGACAAGGGTTTAATCTCCAAAATATATAAAGAACTTACACGACTCCACTCTAAGAAGACAAGCAACCCAATTAAAAAATGGGCAAAGGACTTGAACAAATATTTCTCCAAGGAGTACATGCAGAGGATTGAGACACACATGAAAAGATGCTCAATATCGCTAGCTATCAGAGAGATGCAGATTAAAACCACAATGAGATACCACTTCACACCAGTCAGAATGGCCATCATAAAGAAAGCAACAAACAACAAGTGTTGGAGAGGTTGTGGAGAAAAGGGAACCCTAATGCACTGTTGGTGGGATTGCAGACTGGTACGACCAGTATAAAAAACAGTATAGAATTTTCTAAGAAAACTAAAAATGGATCTGCCTTTTGACCCAGCAATTCCACTGCTAGCATATAACCTAAGAACCCTGAAACACCAATCCCAAAGAACCTATGCACCCCAATGTTCATAGCAGCACAATTTACGATAGCCAAGTGTTGGAAGCAACCTAGGTGCCCATCAGTAAATGAATGGATCAAGAAACTACAGTTCATTCACACAACAGAATTCTATGCAGCAGAAAGAAAGGAGCTCCTGCTCTCTGCAACAGCATGGATGGAACTCGAAAGCATTACGCTAAGTGAAATAAACCAGGCATTGAAAGACAAATATCATATGATCTCACCTTTAACAGGAAACTACACAAGAAAACAAACAAACAAGCAAAATATAACCAAAGACACTGAAACAGAGAACAGGCTAACAGTGACCAGAGGGGTTAGGGGAGGGAATTTCAGGGGAATTTCAGTGGAAAAGGGGAAGGGTCTACAGGAACAAGTATAAAGGACACGTGGACAAAAACTAGCGGGGGTGGAAATGGTAGGGAGGTTGGGAGGGCTGAGTGGGTGGGCTGGGATGTGAGTAAAAGACAGAAAACTGTACTTGAACAACAATTAAAATAAAATTTAAAAAACAGTAATAAAAAAAGAAAAAAGAAAATAGTTTTTACGCTTGGAAATAAATGATCATGCCTTTTCTTCTGCTGGGACTTTAGTGGTAGGTCTGTTTTGTTAACTCCCAGCCAAAAGTTAGTCTAGGTTTATGGTTTGTTGTTTCTGTTCTTACACTCAGCATACCACAGGCTTAAAGACATCTAAAGATGTCTTGTGTTTAAGGCATGGGCTGGTTTTCCAGAGAGTTTTAATTACTGCCACTTTGAACTTCACTTTTAGGCCTTCCCTTCCCTTTCATGAGCATCTGTATCTTCCAATTCTCCTGACAGCATCTCACTGCTGCTTGTTACTGATGCTCCTTAGCCTACTGGTGGGGAGCAAGGGAGAATCCTGAGGATCTGGTTAAGCTCCAGTCTTGCTAAGACACTGTGGTCTTGGTGTCATGGCCTGGCCTATTGAGGGCCCCAGTCCTCCTGCATGTATTCTTGGCCTTTCCCTTGGGGATAGAAGTAGGTTTTAAAAATACTTTTTCCAATTTTCTTTCTCCAACATCCTAAGTGTGACTGACAGTTTCCGTTATCATTCTCTCTCAAACTAAAAAGATGACATTGGGGTGGTCCTCAAAAATGCAAGATCTCATCAAATGGAAAAGCAGGGAAGGAAATGAATGAAACTTAGTGGAGAGGATCTAGAACATGCCAGCATAGCTGGGGTGCAGGGTCCAGGAAAGAGTGTAGTAAAAATAATACTGAAAAGGGAGTTTGGGATAATATTACAGAAAGGCTCAAACACCAGACTGTACAGTTTGCATTCTTAATGTCTATTTTTATACCCCAATCCATCCCATAGGACACTTTTACAGTATGCAGATCTATTTCTAGAAACCAATAGGTAAATCTAAAGGTGTCTAAGCATTACAAGACAGTAGAGAGAAAAGGGGATGTTTTCCATCTCTTTAAAAACTGTGATCATTCTATTTAACAGCCAAATATGTGAGCTCTGCAATAGATCTTACATGGCCAGATTCTGACTGCATTCCAGGTAGAGGGTTCATCTCCCTCCCCAACAGATCATCTGGGCTGAGCCTTTCATGCCTTGTATATGTCCAGTAGATACGTTAATAAGGCAATAATGCTTTATGCAGAAGTTATTGCTGATACTTGTTCTTCTTTGTGTGATCATGCATAACCCTCTGAATAAAGTAGAACAGTATTGTGTCATGGCTCATTCAAGCATGTAATAGAGTTCCAGTGAATTACAGAGGGCTCCTGCTTAAAGAACCATTTCGTTAGTTGTTTTATCAAAAGAATTAGACCAATCTTTTTGCATACTTTGGGAGACAGTTTTATGTATCCTGAGATGTATGGAGCTGGATTTAAGCTTTCCCTGAGGCATCAGCAAGGTGTGTCAGTTCCTATGCCCTACATCATTGTCTAAGGTATAATTCAAGGAAAAAGAGAAGAACTACTCACACCTGCCTGCTGAAGACAAAAAAAAATTATTTACTAGAGAATCTATGGGATTATGATTTAGCTAAGAGGAAATGCCCATCTATTCCATCTTACTTTGCATTAAGGCTTTACCATCTTCAAAATCCTCTGTTAAATAGAAGTTTCTAGAGTGGTAACATTTAATCAGTAAAATCTCTCCTTCATGGGGCTCAGTTTATTATAATGGTTTACAAGTTTCCTTCTTCCTCAATTCACCTGAAGGATGATGATACTTGTCATTGATACTGTAGCTCAATAACTACATCATGATGATAATGAAATAGAAAGGGGAATGAGGAGTATGAAGGGGAGTATTTTAAACAATTATATCTAATATATTGATTATCAGGTGTTAGATCTTATTCTAATTAAGATCTAATTAACTTTAAATATTGCCATCAGAGCCTCTAAATAACTTTATACCTCAGGGAATATCATTATTACCACTTTAATGGGCATTGAAGATTAAAGAGTTGTTTTCTTAAAATCACACATTAAGGAGTGACAAAATAGGAATGCACACCTCTACTTGTCTGATTCCACAGTTCATAGTTGTATCCACTGTGTAATTGTATCCATTCTGTCTACCTCTGGAAAAAGAAGCACTCCATGATAAAGTTTCTCAGATGATGATACATCAAAGATTATTGAGAATTATTAGTTATGAGAATACTTCACTCAATGTGGACAGGAAAGGCAATGCAATGGTCCTCAGAATGGTCTGAGTGCAGAAAAGGGAGTAGAATTTAAAACAAAACAAAACAAAAAACCTTACATCATCCACTTCCCAACCTGGCTGAGTATAGCAGCCATTTCTTTCCATCCATGTATTAGATTTATTTTCTTTTTTTACTTTATCTTGAAAAACAATGATATGTTAAGGAGTGTCAGCATAAACAAAGAACAGACAAGGACACACCAAAAAGGCACCTTACTCTTAACTTATTTGACCAATTTTCTTTCCCAAGATGTCATTTTTGCTGAGATTCAATACTTGATTCCAGAGAGATGAAGCTTTTTGTGCATCATGTAGCATGAGGAAAACAGTTAAATTACGGAAGCACTTTTCATACATATTAATTTCTAAAAATTAGTCAGCAAGACCAAAATCCTCTAATTCTAGAGTGGTTATCTCAAAAAAATATATCCTTGAAGTTAGAGAGATAGCCATTGATCATTGTAAGAAGAATATATAATAAACTGGAAAAACTTACGTACTTTCTAAGCCTAAAGAAAAAAGTCATCTATCCAATTTATTGGCCAAGGTCATTTGTTTGGCTGTTTGGTTCTTCTGATAATGTCCAAATATTTTGTGTGAATGACTTCACATTTCTGGGTAAACAAAATGGAAATAGTTTTCAAGGACAGAAAAAAAGCAGCACTTCAAAAAATACCACTTTTGTCATCATTATCTCATCTCAGATAAGTTTTCTAGTCTATATTCTATTACCCATTCTTAAAAACAAACATCCAAACTTTCTTTAAAATTTTTCCATAATTAAATATTTTATCATTAATAAGTTTCATTTGTTTGCAGGGTCGGAAATGCAAACCATGCCCTTTTTTAAAAAAATAGAAATGAAAAGAGAAAGAGAATGAGAGAAAGAAGAAGGAGGTAGAGGAGATGGGTGAAGGATGGAGTAAGAAACAGAGAATGGAAAAAGAAATTATTTACTAATATAATTCAACAAACAACATTGTGAATTATTTTAGTATCTAGATACAGTTGAAGCTGTACCAGATACTTTAAATGGAAGTACCAGAAGCTGTACCTGGTACTTTAAGTAACCAGGTACTTAAAGCAAATCTTGAGGAGTTCTCAATTATCCCTCTCTCTCTTCTCTGCCCTCTGCCTTTTTGGCAATCCCTCTTACCACTTTCCAAGATTATATGATCCTCATAGCTTGGGCTTCAGAAAGAGACAGAACTGAGTTCCAGCCAAGATGGAGGTGTAGGTAGAAACCCTTTACTTCCTCACACAACCAAAAGAGGATAACAACCAATTTAAAATCAGTAAACAACCAGAAGTGCCAGAAAATCAAACTGCATGGAGCTCCAACAACCAGGGAATTAAAGAAACAGTCAACCAAAACAACCAGACTGGTAAGAACCCGCAGAGAGGCGGCAGACTGTGGGGGAGGGGATGGCTGAACAGGAAACTGAGACTCAGAACTGACTGTGGACTACAGCAGGGGTTGCCACAGTGGGAGAAACTCCCAGTCTCACGCAAGAGTTTGTTGGAAAGTAGGCTAGAGCCAAGCAGGTGAGCTGCATTGTTCCCTCTCTAGCCCCTCCCCCACAGGCAGCACAGCAGTGCAGTAAGAAGGGTTGCCTTGCCCAAGTGAATACCTAAGGTCTCACCCCCTTACAACTTAGCAAGTGTGCCAAAACAAAGAAATATGGCCCAAACAAAAAAACATAGAAAAGCTTCAGAAAGAGAGCTAAGTGATGAGGAGATAGCCAACCTATTTCATGAAGAATTTAAAGCCCTGGTAATCAAAATCCTCACAGAACTAATTGAGCTTGATTGAAAAATGAAGAAACAAATGAAAGACACCCAAAATGAAATAAAGCAAAATATTCAGGGAACCAACAGTGACAGGAAGGAAACCAGGACTCAAAGCAATGATTTGGAACAAAAGGAAGAAATAAACATACAACCAGAACAGAATGAAGAAACAAGAATCAAAAAAATGAAGAGAGGCTGAGGAACCTCTGGGACAACCTGAAATGCTCCAATATCTGAATTATAGGGGTGCCAGAAGGAAAAGAACAAGAGCAAGATATTGAAAACTTATTTGAGCAAATAATGAAGGAAAACTTCCCCAGTCTGGAGAAGGAAATAGATTTCCAGGATGTCCAGGAAGCTCAGAGAGTCCCAGAGAAGTTGGA
>PVKU01002372.1:0-76881 GCA_004027475.1 Anoura caudifer
TTCTTCTTCTTCTTCTTCTTCTTCTTCTTCTTCTTCCTTGTCTTCTTCGTCTTCTCTCTTCTAGCAGTCCCATTAGCATCTCTTGCAATGATGTTTTGGCAGAGTTGTATTCTTTTAATTAGCCCTTTTTTGGGGAGTCTGGGAAGCTCTTTATTTACCTTCCATTTTAAATGAGAGCCCAGTAGGAAGAGTAGTGTTGGTTGCAGTTCTTTGCTTTTCTTTACTTGGAATATTTTGTGCCAGTGCCTTCTAGATTTTAGTGTTTCTGTTGAGAAATCAGCTGATAGCCTTATTGGAGCTCCTTTTTATGTTACTAGCTGTTTCTCCATTGCTGTCTTTAAGATTCTTTCTTTGTCTTTAGTTTTTGCCATTTTAATTGTAATGTGTCCTGGAGTGGGCCTCTCTGGATTCATCTTGATTGGTACCCTCATGATTCCTAATTTGCATAGCTTTTTCCATCACCAAGTTAGGGAAGTTTTCTGACATTATTTTTTTCAAAAAGATTTTCTACCCCTTGCTTTTTTTCCTCTTCTTCTAGTACCCCTATAATGTGAATGTTGTTACATTTCATGTTGTCCTGAAGTTCCCTTAAAATTCTTGTTATTTTTGAGTCTTTTTTCATTTTGTTGTTTTGACTGGGTGTTTATTTCTATTTTGTCTTCCAATTCACTGATTTGGGTCCTCTGTTTCATCTAGCCTGCTTTTAATTCCTTCTAGTGTGTTCTTCATTGCAGATGTTGTATTCTTCATTTCTACCTGGTTCTTCATAGTTTTTCATGTCTTCTCCATGCTTACGTAGTTCCTACTCAGTTCCTTGTAGCTCCCATAAAGTTCCTTGTAGTTCTCACCGATTTCTTTAAGTATTCTTGTAACCATTACTTTGAACTCTATATATGATAAATGTCTTGCCTTAATTTCATTTAGCTCTTTTTCTGTGGATTCCTCCTTTCTTTTTGATTGGAGGTTGTTTCTTTCTCACCCCATTTTAGCTGACTCTTTTTATACACCTGTATGGACTTTAAGCAAGTTATTTAAATTCTCTTGGCCTTTGTTGCTCATAGGTCTTAGCCTCCAAAAAGAGAGTGGTAAAAAAAAAAACTGATTGAAAATCATTTGAATTGTGATTCACTAGTTTATTATAAAAGGATATAACTCAGGAACAGCAAAATTGAAGAGATTTATAGGTCAAGGTATGACATAAGGGCATGTAGCTTCCATGCTTAATCCTGGTGCTCCACTCTTTCCAAATCTCTAAGTGTTCACTAACCCTCCAAATTTTATTTTAGAACTGTCCATTTCTTCCATTAATTCTGTTAATGTTTGCTACATGTATTTGGGGATCTGTTGTTTGGTGTGTTTATATTTATATTTATCAATATATAATGTCCTTCTTGCATTTTAAACACATTTTTGACCATATATCTATTTTGTCTGGTAAAAGTACAGCTATTGAAGCTCTCTTTTGGTTCCTATTTGCATGGTAAAAAATAGTACTATTTGCATGGAAAAGTTTTCCCCCCATATTTCACTTTCAACACTTTTGTGACTTTCAGTGCACTTGGATTTTGATAGAAATTGCTTTAATCCTGTGTATCAGTTTGGGAGAAATGATATCTTATTATGTTGAATCTTTCAATTCATAAACATGGTATATTTCTCTATATCTCACTTGATTTTTTTATTAGCATTTTGTAGTTTTTAGCATAAAAGTCTAAATGTGTGTTGTTAGATTTATAAGTATGCATTTTGTTTTTCTCAAGTACATGTAGATAGTATTGTGTTTTTTCATTTTTGTATTCCACATGTTTATTTCTAGTATATAGAAATATAGTTACTTTTTTGCATTACTCTTGTCTTGCAAACTTGTTGAAATCACTTATTAGTTTTAGGAGGGTTTTTAAAGATCTCCTGGAATTTTCTGTGGAGACAGTCATATCATCTTCAAATAAGGACAGTTTCATTTTTATGTTGTCATCTGTATGTTCTTATTTTATTTTCTTGCCTTGTGCACTGACTAGAATGTAAAATGCTCTGTTGAATAAGAATGATGAGTTAATCAGAGGACTTATCCTTGTCTTGGTCCCAATCTTAGGAAGAAATGCATCCAGTCTTTCATCATTAAGTATAATTCAGCTTTAGGGTTTTTTTGTGTTTGTAGATTCACTTTATCAATTTGAGGTTGTTTCCCTCTACTGCTATTTCTGAGAGGTTTTTTTTTATCATGAATGGATGCTGAATTTTGTTAAATGTTTTTTCTGCATTCATTGATATAATCATGTGATTTTTCTTCTCTAGTCTGTTAATATGGTGGATTATATTGATTGATTTGTGAATATTGAACTACATTTGCATTTCTCAAATGCAACTCCTTGATTATGGCATATAAATTTTTTATACACTATTGAATTCTATTTACTAATAGTTTGTTAAGAAATTTGGCTTCTTAATCATGGGAGATAGTGACCTGTAATTTTCTTCCTTTATTTTATTATATTTATCTGGTTTTGATATCAGAGTAATGCTAGTCTTATAAAATGAATTCTTCCTTCTTTTAAGTTTTCTGAATGAGGTTATATAAAATTGGTGGTAACTATTGTTTGGTAGAATTCTCCACTGAAACAAATTGGGCCTGGAAACTTTTTAAGGAAGCATTTATTTCTACTTTTTGTGACTTCAATTCCCTTAATAGTTATAGGGATATTCAAATTATCTATTTCAAATTGGATGAGTTGTGGCACTTTGTGTTTTTCAAGGAACTGGTCTATTTTATCTCAGTTGTTAATTTGTGTGTGTATCAATTCATTCCATAGTATTTCTCATTTTTTCTTATCTCAATAACAAATTTATACTTACAGTTTGTACTTATATTCCTTGTTTCATTCCCAATGTTGGTAATTTGTGACCTCTCTTTTTCATAGTCAGTCGTGCTATAGATTTGTTGATTTATTGATCTTTTCAATAAATCATCTCTATTTTTCATTATTTACTGTTTTTTCTATTTTCAGTTTCATTGATTTCTGCTCTTTATTATTTCCTTCCTTCCATTTGCTTTGGGTTTATTCTAACGTTCTTTTCCTAGGTTTTTTGCAGTGGGAGTTTTGACTATGTATTTGAGATGTTTTCTCTATTCTAATGTAAGCACTCAGTGCTATAAATTTCTCTCTCAGCAATATTTTAACCATGCTCCATAAATTTTGATATGCTGTATTTTCATATATTTTTTATTCATGAGATTTTCTCTTTAAACCATGGATTGTTTAATTTCCAAGTATTGGAGATTTTTCTGTTATAGTTATGTTACTAATTTCTATTTTCCATTATGGAAGACATCAATTCTTTTTAACTTTTTGAGGTTTTATTTATGGCACAAAATATGTGTAAAATAATTGAAAAGATGAGTATTCTTCAGTTTTGGGGTGAAGTCTTCTCTAAACATTAATTAAATCTTGTTGGTTGTTGTTAGTATTATGTTCTTTATATTCTTGCCAATTATGTGTTTACTTATTCTATCAATTGCTAAGAAAGGACTATTGAATTCTCCAACTAAATTGTGGATTTCTCTCTTTTTCCTCTCAGTTCTACTGGCTTTGGTTTTAAACATTTTGCAGCTCTTTTGTGTGCTGTATACAAATTTAGGATTGCTATATGCTTTTGGTGGATTGATCCTTTTATCATTATATAATGCCTTTGTATTGCACCAATAATTCTCTGACACCAACTGGGACCCTTGCAATTCACATAAAATTTTGAATTTTTAGGCTTATTTATTTTGTCAAATTTGGTAAGCTTTTAGCCATTAATTTTGAGCACTTTCTCAGCCCTGTCCTCTTTCTTCCCCTTCCAGGATTACAATGACATGGATCATAGATCATTTGTTATAGACTCCAAATTCTCTAAAGCTCTGTTTAATTTTTTCAGTCTGTTTTCTCTCTGTTAATTGGATTGGGTGATATCTATTGTTTTATTTTCCAGTGCACTTGTTCTTTCTCTGTTTCCTTCATTCTGCTGTTGAACTCATCCACTGAGTTTTTAATATTTCAGGTATTATATTTTTTGTTCTAAGATTTCCATGTTTTCTTCTTCATATCTTGTATTTCTTTGCTGAGACTTTTAATTTATTTTCTGAGAACTTCAAGGTCTTCCTTTGTTTAAAACAAGTTTATAATTGCTTATTGAAGCATATTTATGATAGGTATTTTAAAATCTTACCACATGATTATAATAGCTCTGTCATCCTTGTGTGACATCTTTTGATTGTCTTTCTTATTTAGTTTTGGGATCTTCCTGATTCTTGGTGTGTTGAATTCTTTTTGATTGAGTTCTGTGAGGCAAAAAGGAAACCCTAGGAATTCACCATCATGTTATTCCTTGAGTCTAGAAGTTCCTGGATGATTTGCCTTCTTTTATCCACCTTTCAGAATCTTTTTACTTTTATTTTAAAACTATGTATTGGCCAGTATTTTTAGTTGTTGTTGACAGGAGGAATAGGGAAAAGTATATCTCCTTCATCTCCCTTGGAAGGCCATGTTACTGAAACAGCCTAAGGCAGGGTCTCAGGCTGTGAAACAGGCAGGAACCAAGGAGGAATGGGCAGAAAATCATCTACTTATAGAACTCCTTGTAAGGCTGCATCAGTAGTGAGCCCAGAACAATGCTGCAATTTAGGAATCCAAACGAGACGCAGTAATCAAGTCAAATTTTATAGTACCAGAGTGGTAAAAACTTTGAAGTCTGTGGTT
Organism: Anoura caudifer; assembly: GCA_004027475.1. Classification (NCBI taxonomy): domain Eukaryota; kingdom Metazoa; phylum Chordata; class Mammalia; order Chiroptera; family Phyllostomidae; genus Anoura; species Anoura caudifer. The sequence goes on from PVKU01002372.1 coordinate 4,740, forward strand.
AGATTTATTATGTTCTTTTGCCTTCTTTTATTGCTTTGTTTTTCTTTCCAGATTATGTCTGTCATTGGGTGAGCCCTATGCCCTGGTCAATCCAGGAGTCAGATTTTCATGAAATCTAAATCGGGAGAGGGAGAAGCTTCAGCAAGAGGCCACTGAGGGTGGACCTTATTGTTGTTAAGCATTTCATTCTTAGGGGGATGTGCTTTATTTATACTTTAAGGCCCCTCTTCTCCATTTATGGTTCAACAGAGACCATGAAATAGCAAGTGGTTCCTCCAGGGAGTCAGACAGCAGAGCAGTGTATCTCAGAGTCACCCAGGGATCCAGGCATGCTGCCTTAGAATCTTTACTTTCATCCTCTTTCTAGAAAGTCACTAGTTGTGATATTCCCCCTTTTTCTTTCTTTCTCTGTAATATGTGTTGCCTTTGCCTCATGATCCAAAGCAATATAGCAGCTTCCTGATGGACAACTTGGATTTAAATGTACTTGCTTTTGATGAACACTTTCATCTTGCCATTCTCTACTCCAAAACTTTTATTTGCTATCTATTATTTTCTATTTTTCAAGGCCTCACAAATCTGGCCCCACTTTATCCACATTTTACCATCCCTCAAATATGCCTAAGTCCTCCCCTCCTTCATGTCTCTACTTATCTTTCTTTTGTCTGAAAACTCATTAAGGAGTAAGAGTAATAGCTCTCATTTGAACAGCACTCTACATGTTTGTACAGTGCATATAACTATTATCTTATTTAACCTTTCCAACAACTTGAGAGGTTGAATAAGTAATGATGCTAGTCTCCTTATTCAGTGGGAAAACTGAAACTGGGACGTTGACCTAGTGAGCTTCAAAATGATCAAACCCTGGTCTCTATCTCAGGTCAGAAATCAGAATCTCTTTAAGTGAAACTTGGGTATTGGTATGTTTTAGAGGCTTCCTAGGTGATAGTGAGGTGCAGGCAGCGTTGTATATCAGTGAGTGAAACTTTGCCTCAGCTCACTAAACTAGTGAGCAATGGAATTTTGGCTTTTTGTATAGAGGTTAATACTTAGATTCAATCTCCCCATTGACTGACCACATGTTTTTTTTGTTTGTTTGTTTGTTTTTAATTTCTTTACCACCAAAGTTTTTGAAAGAATGGTTTATATACCAGCATTTCTCAGTGTGATCTCCAGACCAGAGCATTATCATAAGTTCAGAACTGGTTATAAATGCAGGTTCTTGGGCCCCCCACCCATACTCACTAAATCAGAAGCCCTGGGAGTAGGTGCAGCAACTTGTGACCAATCTCTTTAGGTGATTCTGATGCAACCTCCTGTTTTGGGAGCACTCCATACTCCCAATATATTCACCTTAGTTCTTACAATTCGTTTCTTCTCTCAGTACTCTAGTGTGATTCTTAACCTGAGCTGGGAAGCTTATGAGAATCTCTTGGGACTCTTTCAAAAATCCTGATGTCCATTTATTATTTCAGACCAATTAAACCAGGATCTCTGGAGATAGTCTTGAGGCATTGATCCCTTTTATACTACCAGTTGGTAACAATGCCTGGCCAAGGTTGAGGATTACTGCTTTACTGAAACTGCTCCCTCAAAAGTCACCAGTGCTCTCCTAACCACAAAATCAATTGCTTTTTCTCAAGAGCTCCCTCAGGCCCTCTGCAACATTGTACAGGATATCTTTCTTAGCTTGAAATTCTTGCTCAGGATGCTGTTTGATCTAGATCCTTCTCCTGGGTCTGTGTGTTCCTACTTCTTCTTCCTCCTTCACTTCAGTGCTGTGCCCTGAAGCTCCATCTGCTTTATTCCTTTGGGTTTGCCCCCCAAACCTGGGACCCTGGTCACTAATGGAAGTTACTACCACTTTTGCTACCACCCTGATGCCAGAAGCTTAGGCTTGATCAAATGGACTCATGTCTTATTCAAGTGAACCTTTGACTTCTCTGTGTCTTTAGGAGGCACATAATTCTCTCGGGCAGTAAGATTCGAAACCTCAGAATCACCTTTTGACTCATTGCCAACATTTCTCAATTTGCAAGTTACACACACCCTATTTTACCATGTCTTGCCCATCTTCCAGGAACTGTGCAAAGTCCTGACATTTCCAAGATAAAAAAAAGACTTCATTTGTTATGATGAGGATTCATAGTCTGGCCACCAAGATCAGTCACTTCAATTTAAAACACAGCACATCTTTTTAAATTTCTTATTGCTTCTCTTGTAGTTTGGTCTTATGGTTTCTCAACTGGTGAATTGCCAAGATGCCTCCTTGACTTTCTAATTTGTCTTTTTCTTTATTCAAATCAATCCCATGGGCTATTAGATAATTTTTTCAAAATCTTTGCTCATATCACTTTCTACCTTGCTTCCTAATCCTGGCATCCCAAGGTCTTCACAGCATGGTCCATAGCACCAGTCTAGCCTAGAGCTCACACTCCTCTTATATGGTAGCTTGTGGGCTGAATGACACTTAACCTTGTTTCTGGACCCCTTGGTGCCTCTGTTTTGGCTCTTCTTTTTACCTGGAATATCCTATGACCCCATTGTCTCAAGTCTTACCAATCTTCCAAAGCCTAGTCCTAGTGCAGCTCTGTAGCCTCCTCTGGTCTCCCCAGGTGGGTGTGCTTTCTCCTTTGAACTCATGTAAGTACATGGCCACTCCAGTCCCTTCTCTCATTTGGCTTTAAAATAGTGTTGTGTGCTTTCTTCTCTCTCATGTTATCCTTGCCCATGAGTACCTGAACATGAGGGCTATGTCTTCTTTTTGCCTTGGAAAGGCTATTGTATTGGGCAGGTACACTGCCTTCAGAATCCACCAAGAGAGCCTGCTAATGTGAATTCTTTATTTACAGAGGCTGGAAAGCCAAAACCTACTGTTCAGATTTCTTGCTGTATTAACCATGTCTTCTATTTTAAATATTCTGATGTTTTGACATCTGGGACTCTGCTGACCTTGGAGGGACTACCCCTCCCAGGGCAAGCCAGTTCCTGGAGGGAGTAAACAATTCACCTGTGATTGTGACTTTTTGAAAGTATACCAGTTAGCCCAGAGCCCAAACCCTTATTACCTCCTTTATTGGACTCACATTCTGGGCCACTATCCACCTGCTCTAATCACTGCAGACAACTGTGGAAGTCCCTAGCCTTGGAGCCTTCTGACATTATTCAAACTAGCCAATCCTCAGTCTGCATACTTGGCTTTGGCCATTCTGTTCAAAGAAAACCACAGTGAAGACTCTTGCTCACTGCTCCATTCTCTCTTTGCCTTCAACCAACTTCAGTGTTTCACCTATGGCCCTGCTTAGTGTAATGTGCCCCTGCCTCTTGGGAGCTGATAGTCATGTTTTAATCTGTTAGCCTTCCTATAACACAATTTTCTACTAATACTTCATATATTAAAACACCCATTGCTAGGATTCTGGACAAGAGTGAGGATTCACCACTCAGTGAGATCCGGAAGGTGTCACTGTAGCAGGCCTTGTCTTTCAGTGTCTTGGCTCCTCACTGTGGGGAATTTTGGGCTTTTCTGCAACAGTGCCAATGTCCAGTCCTAGGCTCATGGGTTTGGCAGCAGGTTACTGCAGTGAAAACACTGGGTCCCTGATCCCTGGGGTGCAGCTATGGTATGTGCTCTTGAACACAAGAAACCCAGTGGCCAATTCTGACTCCCCATATCCCTGCATGGGACAGAGGGGTAACACCCTGACATTCTTGTTCCCAGGAGTCATTCCTGAAGGTTCTGAGAGCTTGCTGCTGCCATCCTTCCAGCAAAGCAACTAATCCCCTTCATTACCATATTTTTCAGACCATAAGATACACCTAGGTTTTAAAGGAGGAAATAGGAAAAAAATTTTTGAAGCAAAAAATGTAAAATATTTAATAACATAATATTTCACAAATGTAAATGTAACCAGAACTCAACAGCAACATTAACAACCACTTTCCTCCCAAATTTGGGTGGGAAATGTGCATCTTATAGTCCAAAAATATGGCAAATCTCTTCCTGCAACTTAGTCCTGGCTTCTACATAACTCAGTACATTTTTGTTCACTCACATATGATAAGAGAAATTATAATGCACAGAGAAGCCTTTATACAGCCATTACTTTCAGCAGTAAGTGTCCAATGGCTAATTAAGAACATATATTATAGACAATACACAAAGGCAACAAAGAGGTTTGCATTTTGAACAATAACATATAACTGGGTCCTGAACTCAAGAGGTCAAAATGTAATCTTAGCTGATGTTGGAAGTATTCTCTGCATAGAACCTGCCTAAATGCATCCACAGAGAAAACAGAAGCATGGGCTCCACAAATAGGGATGACTTACTCAGCATCATCCAGGGGAGACCGGCTTCTCCAGGGGTCCAGACATGAGACCATCATCTTTCAGTCTGCTTACACAGATTATAACCCACTCTAATTTCATGGAGTATTGGCTGCTGGTTTATCCTCACCCTTAACCAGTCCCATGCTGGAAGGATGAGAAATTCTGCTAAAAGTCATGGGAAAACTATTGAGTCATACTTTAGACCAATGACTTTCAAACTTTTTCATCTAATGGCATACCTAAACTAATTACTAAAATGCTGCGGCATGCCAAAGCTATATTATATATTTTCCTGATCTAAAAAAATGTAGGTATAATTTTGATTCATTCACACATGACAGCTATTGTATTGGCTGTTATTATTTTATTTGACAACTAAGGGAAAGAAGCTAGTGCCCCTGACTAAATAGTCAGATATTACATGTTTTACAAACTCTTGTGGTGCACTGGTTGAAAATTGCTGCTGTAGGCTAAAGGAGTAAGTTTGTTAGTCTGGCATCAGGGATGTCGGAGCCCTGGACACTTGGCTTTCGAAACTGGAATTGGCATTTTGCTTACATGCCATTCTTTGTTGAACTGAGCATCCAAAAGGCTGATTGGCTTTCATTGTTTTAATAAAATCTTTGTTTGGTAACTAAAAAGTGGGAGAGTAGGTATTGGAATACAGGTACCTGAGAGAGGGGCACCTGTGTGAGGCCCATCTGCCCTGACAAGCATGACTTGAAGCTAAGACATGTGTGATGCATCTTCACATCACATCCAGACTACTGCTTGCCAAGCATATTAAAATTCACTTGAAATTCAAATGGAACTAACACAAGCATTGAGCTCTAAAAGACTTGTTGTTGGCATTTTGCTTACATGCCATTCTGTTCAAAAGGATACTTAATAAGATTATGATTAATATCTGGTGTGGATTTACTCAAATTAAGTTTTATTTTGAAGTGAAAACATGACACAGATGGAACTAACTCAAATGATTAAGAACAGAATTTGTGTATCACCACTATATATCCTGACAATAAATCACTGGATGGAATGTTTCTTCTTTAGAATGTTTGTAATTTTTGATGTATAATTCATAAACTCAATTTAAATCAACTAATAGTTATTAAAAAACTACTGTGCACCAGACTGTGCAAGATTGATCTAAGCACTTATGGCTGCGTGTGTGTGCTGTGCGCATATGTGTGTGGCAGGTAGTAAAAGAACATATGAAAGGTAGTACCTATCTTTAAAAAGTTTATAATATAGGGAGAGAGATGGATTGGGGCTTTAATATAAGGCAAATGTGATGAACATTGTAAGAAAAATTTAAACTGTGTCATGTGTATGCCAGGAATGACACATTGCTTTGTTTTGGAGAAACTGGGCAAAATATCGAAGAGGAAATGACAACATTTTAAGCCTGTAGCATTTATCTCCATGGGACTTTTTCTAAGTCTTCAGCTCACTGTCATCTGGCTTCCTACTGCATTCCTCCCAATGTAACTGCTCTCCATTGCTTTAGAGGTGACATCCTGTTGCTAAGTTAATAGACAGCTTGTCAGTCCTCATCTAAACAGACTTCAAGAGTTATTATTTTTAACTACTCCTGCTGTCTCTGAGGATGATCTGTTTTCAGGTTTGACTCTACTCCAAGTGGGGTGAGACCTTTTCCACTCACTCAAGGAGGGAACCCTCTGTGCTCAGGTTAAAGAGTCACTGTTGCAGCCTTGTGCAGCCACTCTCTGGGTCAGCTAGCAAAAATGCAACTGTTACAAATGGCACCTTGAAAAAAATGCATAAACTAGAAATGGGCATTCCAGAGAAGAGCAGACCGGACTGGCTGCACTGGGGCATCCTGGAAGCCCCGGAGGAGGACCCAGACAGAGCCAACACAGCTGCAGACCAAAGATGGTCACCAGTTCGTGGTGAGGAGGAAGTGTACAGTGGTCTCAGCATCTGCCTGCATTGTCATGACAGCACTGTTCATGTGGGCCAGGCCTTGGAATCACAGACTGTTCTTTTTTACCACTTTCCCTTTCTCCCACTTCACAAAGCACAGGGACAATATCTGAGTTATCAGTATTGGTGGAGCTCTTTCTATTAAAATTTCATAGGCCCATGTGGAGGTTTCTGGCATTTCCTGTCTTAAATATACTTGTTAAGAGTGAAGATAACCTTAGAAACAGTACTTCGCTCAGTGTTGGGGTGTTCTAAATTCAGACATATGTTGCAGAGCGAGGCAATATGAGAGTGCCCCTTTTTATTTCATGACATCGTCTTTCACTCCCTGACTGCTGGGCAGTGTGTGCCTCTTTAGGGAGAGCTCCCTGAGAGCAAGGCTTGGGGAATGTCATGAAAGGATTGAGAGCAGTGATGCCATAGCATCTTGTCTCTCCAGATACAAGCTAAAGCAAAGCTCCAGGCTGATTTGAAGTATCCATGGAATTCAGTATGAAAGGTTTGTGAAAAATATACTGGGAAGCCTCCTTCCCTTCCAAATAAACCCTATGCATTCCAGGACACCCCCCAACTCTGCCTCACTGAGGAATGAGACAGACACCCTTATCAGTCCACTTCTTGGACTGCCTCTCAATTCCCAGTTTGGTGTGATCAAGGAAGAGGAGGCAAAAGGATTCATGTTTACTTCTGGTAAATAAATGTTCCAAGTTTACAGAAAAAAGGTGCATATAGCAGAAATGCTTGACTGTTTTATATTTTCACAAACTTTTATTCAGACTCATAAATAAAACATTTTCATTTATGTTTATCAGATTATTAGAGACTGTCAGTACATTGCACTTAATAAAGATTACTAACATATTTTGTGAGCTCCATTCCTACTGGCAACACAGCAGCACCTCTCCTTTTTGTTATTTCCTCAGAGAAGATTGTATTATACTCTTAAGAGCAGAGCATTTTAAGCATGAATAGAAACACAATATCCTCCACATACAATCAATACTCTGAACTTCAGAAAACCAGTTTACTTATAGCTAATTTTTGATATACTCAAGGCATGTTGTGATTCTGTCAAATTCATTATTTTAAATTTAAGCATTTAAAATGATTAACTATTAAGTTATTTATATCTAATAATTCCTAAGTATTTCTCTACATAGTTATTCCTCTTTAAGGCATACGTGCACACAAAGAATATGGAAATTCAGTATAAAGCTGTATGCTTTATTTCATAATTAATAGGGAAATCCTAAAACATGCAATGTTAAATTTTATATGTTTTATTTTCACTGTAGTTTTATATTAGCTTCACAAATTAGGTATTTCTACATTAAAGAAAATCAAGTGTAATGAGCAGCCATTTGATAAGTCTGGGAAAAGCATAGTTTTTCAGATATCTTCCCCACATTGAGAAAGAATATGACTTGGTAAGAAATCATTTTGAAAGTCAAGGGATTTTCAGATCTTTGCTTTCAACACAATTGAAACTGGACTTAAGTGAATTGTCAGCCAATAGACCATTTAAAATATTTTTTAAGTCAGTATGTGCTTTTTTGAAGGGACATATAAATCAGAAACACTTCAAAGAATTCAGTTATGGTGCTATAACAAGCTCCTTCCTTTCCTATACACTCATTATGTGGACAATTATTCCTTAATGCTTAGACTATATAAGTGAAAAATAGGCATATAATTAATAGGCTTACCCCTTTTTTATTCTATCAATCAAACTTTGTGAGTGGATACATGACAAAACTCACCAAGCCCTATTAAACTAATACAAATTTACTTGTTTATGTTAAATAATTATTAAAATTTATAAAATATTGATGTGAATACCTCAGTCCAAGAGAAGTTGCTTTTCATATTTAGAAAACAAGAGTACTAGGAAATTATAAAGAACTCTATCTATCTATCTATCTATCATCTATCATCTATCATCTGTCTTTAGCTATCTTGCAGAAAAGTTATCAATAAAAGACTAAGCATAAGAATATATTTAAGTTGGGTAAAATTCTGTGGAAGAGAAGACTGTAAATGTGAATTTGAGATGCAAAAAGAATGATATCTTTTTTTATTAAATAGTATGGCTTGTTTTTTGAAAATTCCTTTAGTTTGTAAGCAAAGAAGTGTGTAATTCTGATTTCTCCATACATTCTTTTGCTCCTTCAATAAAATCTGTGCCAAGGAAATAATTTAGGGATTGTTTTAATATTCATATGCAGACTCTGTGGACTTCACAGATCTTTCCTGAATTTTAAAGCTAAGATTCTGGTTCCTAGCCTTCCAAAGAGCATTGTTTTTTAAGGATTTTCTCTTCATAAATTTTACTTCTGTCTGGATGTAGCATGTGTTACAGTTTTCCTGAGCCATTTTGCACTATGTTTCCTACACATAACATTCATACCAGGTTCATGGAGTTTACAAGACAAGTCTTATTTTTATCTCTTTTTATAGTCAAGGGTAAAGAGTACAGATATGATTGTATTCTTTGCTATGGAAATTCTTAACTGTATTCTCAACTGTAACATATAGTTTATGTTTTAACTTACAGAATTAATTTTTAACTTTTTTGCATTTTTTGTTTTATTTTAAATGTATTTTATTGATTATGCTATTACAGTTGTCCCATTTTCCCCCTTCATTCTCCTCCACCATGCACACCCCCTCCCACCCACATACCCCCACTTTAGTTCATGTCCATGTGTCATAAGTTCTTTAGCTTCTACCTTTCCTATACTATTCTTGTCCTCCCCCCGTCTATTTTCTACCTACTGTCTATGTCTATGCTACTTATTCTCTATACCTTTCCCCCTCTCTCTTCCTCCCACTCCCCTGTTGCTAACCCTCCATGTGATCTCCATTTCTGTGGTTCTGTTCCTGTTCTAGCTGTTTGCTTAGTTTGCTTTTGTTTTAGGTGTGGTTATTAATAACTGTGAGTTTGCTGTCATTTTACTGTACATGTTTTTTATTGTCTTTTTCTTGGATGAGTCCCTTTAACATTTTATACAATAAGGGCTTGGTGATGATGAACTCCTTTAACTTGACCTTATCTGAGAAGCGCCTTACCTGCCCTTCCATTCTAAATAAAAACTTTGCTGGATAGAGAAATCTTGGATGTAGGTCCTTGGCTTTCATGATTTGGAATCCTTCTTTCCAGCCCCTTCTTGCCTGTAAGGTCTCTTTTGAGAAATCAGCTGACAGTCTGATGGGAACTCCTTTGAAGGTGACTGTCCTCTTATCTCTTGCTGCTTCTAGAATTCTCTCCTTCATTTTAACCTTGGGTAATGTAATTAAGATGTGCCTTGGTGTGTTCCTCCTTGGGTCCAACTTCTTTGGGACTCTCTGAGCTTCCTGGACTTCCTGGGAAGTCTATTTCCTTTGCCAGATTGGGGAAGTTCTCCTTTATTATTTGTTCAAATAAGTTTTCCACTTGTTGCTCTTCCTCTTCCCCTTCTGGTACCCCTGTAATTTGGATGTTGGAACATTTAAAGGTGTCCTGGAGGTTCCTAAGCCTCTCCTCATTTTTTTGAATTCTTGTTTCTTCCTTGTTTTCTGTTTGGTTGTTTCTTTCTTCCTTCTGGTCCACTCCATTGATTTGAGTCCCAGTTTTCTTCCCATCTCTCTTGGTTCCGTGTACATTTTCCTTCATTTCACTTAGTGTAGCCTTCAGTTTTTCATCTAATTTGCAACCAAAATCAACCAATTCTGTGAGCATCCTGATCACCAGTTCTTTGAACTGTACATCTGATAGGTTGGCTATCTCTTTGTCACTTAGAGGTATTTGCTCTGGATCTTTGATCTGTTCTTTCATTTGGGCCTTTTTTTTTTTTTTTTGGTTTGGTCATGCCTGTTACATGTGAGGGGCGGAGTCTTAGGTTTTCACCAGGGCGGGGCAACCCATGTTGCTGGGTTGTGATGCAGTATGTGGGAGAGGGGTCTTTCAGTCCCTTCCACTGCTTCCCAGAAGCAAACTGTGACCCTCTGGTGCTGATTCCCGAGCAGGTGGGTTTGTGTATGTTCTAGGGCCCTGTGGGTCTCTTCAACGAACTCTCTGTGAGGCTGGTAGTCTCTTCCGGCACATCAACCCCCACAGATGTTTTCAGTCCTTGTTTTGAGACTTCATTTCCCAGCGCTCAGGCCCTGGGTTGCTCCATCTGTCTCACTCCCCAGTTTTGCCTGGTTTATCTGTGCCAGAATGTGGGACTGCCTGGTCAGCCAGCCGCCTTGCGTGCCTCACTGCATCTGCCTGCTGCCACCCAGCACCCAGGGTCTGCCAGCCGCCACCTGTGCACCCAGGTCCACCAGTCACCAGTTTTTCCTGCTGCCACCCCTCTCCCCCTGCTGCCGACTCCACCCTGCTTACCAGTCTGGATGAATGGTTGTCGGACTTCTGTACAGTTCATTTTTTCTGTCAGTTCTGGTTGTTTTTTTTTGCTTCTAAATTTTTGTTGTCCTTAATTTTGGTTGTGCAGGACACACAATGTCTCTACCTATGTCTCCATCTTGGCTGGAAGTCCTAATTTTTAACTTTTAACATCCTCAAAAATAGTGCAAATTCCAGAATATAATTTTATCAGAAAAAGTAACTTGAAGTTTGGGTAACTGCAACTCTGAATACAGAGAAGCAAGTAAAATCTGTGGAAAGAAAGACATGGAGAAGTCAGTTGCTGTCTCTTAGGCTAGCCCCAGGTTAACACCCAGAAGAGGCTGCACTACAGGTAGCACTAAGCTGTCCTCCTGCCCTCCATCCCTCCAGTGACCATGCCCCTGTCCCCTGTGCTCTGCCAGGTGCCATAAGATGTAGGGGGGTTTGGGGCTCTGTGAGCTCAGCATGAACCTTGCCGCTTTGACGTATCTGTGGAACAGTATTTTTCTGTTCTTCCTCAGCTTTGCAAACTAGAGGTGGGTTTGAGTTATTCTGCTTTGAGGAGTCAGCTTTTTCAAAATAATAGGCAGTAAGTAGCTTGTCTAAGCTTAAAAATAAAAATTAAACTGTGTACTTAAAATGATTAAGATGATAAATTATATGTTCTATGTATTATCATGATGATAAAAATAGGTGGTAATCCCTTCTTGTTTCACATGGTTAATTTCTAGTTGCTTGTGTCAAGATGCAGAAACTCAACATAAATAGCTGAAAGCTGAGGAAGCCCAACTGTTATGGAAGAAACGACTCAACATGCAGTTGGATGGTGGAGCGCAACCCTTTATTAACGTGCACGGGCCCAGAGGAGTACAGACCCCAAATTCTGAGCCCCGAACCTTGGCCGAGCAGGGCTTTTATTGCTCTCTGGATGCCATATCCTATGTGGCAAAAGCAGGAGGTACAGAAGCTGATGCAAAAATAACTCTAGCCTTGAGGTGTCCTTATCGGAAGCTGGATGTACAGAAGCCAAAGCAGAAATTATGATTACCTAACTGAAACCAGATGGTTTGGTGGTTTCTAAGTAACCTAAACAAAACTCTTTCCCAGTTCCCGGTTGTTCTTCTGGGTCACTTTGTCCTAGTTGACTTTTCTTCTACATTCCCCTCTTTTGATACTGAGACATATTATTATTCTCAGTATCAATAGCTAAATTTGGGGTTACTGTCTACTTGGGGTAGTCTATTATAATGGTGTCTCTGGAGAGAAAGGATTTTTGCTGTTGCCTTTCTAGTAACTGTAGTCTCTATCCATTGGACTAAAGTCCGAAGCAGGCATGGACCAACTGTAATAGCTAGGAACAATAATAATAATGGGCCTATTACTGGGGCTAAAACTGAATACATGATAGATTGCCACCAAGGGGTGGATGCCCAAGGTTGGTCCTGGTTCTTAATCTTGTTCTGGATATCCTGGAGTCTCTGGATATTTTCTTCTACTAAAGCTGTGGGGGCCTGTACTCTGGTGAAACTGCATGGAATCTCCTCCCTCTGGCAAAGTTTATAATCATATAAAGGACAATGGACGAAGGTCTCATCTTCTTGTAACTACTTCCAGCTGGACATGGACGTTGTCCTACCTACCCTTGGGTCAGGGGTGCCCTGAAAGGGAGGGGGGTGCAGCACAGAGGGAGTCCTTCCTGTAAGGGGAAGGACTTTACAGAATCCTGGTCAGTTGGTAGTCACCAGGAAGTCACAGGCTTGGTGTCCAAAGGCTGGCATTACTGGACAGTTGGCACTCTGGTCAGGTCATATTCTGGAGGAGACAGATTTGAAAAGACAGTTGGAAACACAATTAAATCATAACTATTAAATGACCAAGGCAGGGTCTTAGGTAAAGAAATGGCTTATCTGGAGGAAGGTATACAAGGCATTTACACCTATCCAAAACTCTGGTGGCCCAGAGTTTATACTTCACTCGGGCTGAGGGGACTACATTGGGATTTCCCTCCTTTCAGATATCTGGGCCCTTTCTGTCCAGGCCATCAAGACAGAAAAGGGCAAATTAGTTCTAAAGTGAAGCCCACAGACTGTCCCAACCCTTCACCAACACAACCACTTAGTTCAGCCAAACCGTTGAGCCTCATGGGGCAACAATGAAAATGGGCTTCTCAAGTGAGGACTATATTGCAACCAATCACCCAGGTAACGAGGTCATAGGCATACGCCCTATGAAAACAGAACAACACACAGGTTAATTCATACAACAATCCCCAAAACAGTCTCTGTGGCTGTGAGATGGTCATTTGGGAAGACACTCAGTTGCAAGGTCCTTCCTGCCTGTAATTGTACATCCTTGGTGACATTACAGACCCAGTTTCAACTTTCAAATGAAAGCAAACTTCCAAGACAGTTAGCTGTGCCATTCTGATGTCTGATACTGAGCTTTGTGATTTTCCTTAAATCACAATTTTTCTCCTTAAAATCACCCTCATTGTTATTACAGGGACTACTTTGGCTCCTGCTTTTAATTTTGACTGTTCGTTTGCATAAACACACCAAGAGCAGCCTAGATCACCTATGATCTTTAAGTCTGCTTTGCTGGAACTCACACAAGGAACCCTTAGATTGACTTCTCAGTCTGCCCCTCGGGGCACAGAAGCAGAGCCACACATCTGCCATCTGGCTTTGCCTGTACCAGTGGTTGCACTCAAATCCTTGAGCCTTCCATTGTGCTTACAGGTTCCTTTTTAGCCATCTTTCAGGAAAGCAACCTTCGTTCCTTCCCTGGAAAGACTGGCACAAACTGCACAACCAACCAAAGTACCAGGCTTTTTCTCGTGGGCTTTCGTTAGCTATGCAAGTCAATCCCAGTTCCTCAGGGCTTACTGGTGATAACAAAAACCCATACATGCCTCCTTCAGGCGTGACATTCCAGTCAAAGTCTTGGTTAACAAAACCACTATTAACGACTAGTCTTATTGGTTTTATGCAAAGAAACCTTATGTCATCAATCACTCCATCAGAATGCCAAATTCTGGAGGGATCAGGTAGGGACAAAAATACAAAGTGTGAAGGAAAATCCTTTTCCTTCTAATATCACCAAAATTGCATCTGGATGCCTTATACATTCCATTACTAACTAACACCACATAATTCTTTCCCAAAACTTTCACTTTTCCATTTATTTTTACAGTTTCCCACAGACCTTCTGCAACATTCACAAACCTTCTAATCTTCCTTTTCCTTGTTCACTTTCCTAGATTATGAAGTTTCAACCTTCCCTGGAATCCTCAATTTCCTTTTCAGAGCAGGTATAGAGCAAAATCTGAAACAATACACAGGTAGAGGCATTCTCTTGCACCAATGCGTTCAATGGTGCCTCACAGAGACATGCTCTTTCAGGCCCGGTCTCTTGGCAGAGACATGCTCTTTCACCTCAGACTGAGACACATGAGCCCCAAATGACTCTTCTTGGGTCCCAAGTGAGAAGGGCATTCTCCCCAACTGGTTACAGGCGACCTTAAGTTAGGTCTTAACAGATACAGGATTCTGCTCAGAAACAATTCCCTACTGAAACCACATTCTCATAATGCCAGAAAAAGTGCAGTTGAGGTTTCCTTTCTTCCAGGTTTAAAACTTTCATATCCTTTATACATATTCTTACACATCCATATTTTTAACCATCATTTACTTTTAATCCTAGTTTCTTTCCCACACTGGGAAGGACTATACTTAAACTTAGTATGCAGCAGCAAAAAATCTCTAGCACCGCTGGTACCTTCCACTAAAAGTCCCTAAATTTGCAGGCACATCTTGCAGTTTTCCTAAAGCTTAGACCTTGCAAACACCTTATCTCCATTAAAGACCTTCAGAACCAGAGCCATCTGTGTCCTTGTCAAAACAGTCTCTGTGGCTGCTATCACCCTCAAACAAAAGCAGGGGGGGGGGCATTCGTGCCACAACATTGTCTAGCTACTTGGACAGATAGGCTACAGGCTTGTGCCAAGGTCCGACCTGCTGAGTCAGGACCCCTAGGGCTACCTTATCTCATTCATGGGCAAACAGGGAGAACAGCTTGTCAGGGTTGGGCAGGCTGAGGGCTGGAGCTCTGACCAGGAGTTCTTTTAGTTTTTCAAAGGCACTCTGCTGCTCTGGTCCCCAGTTGAATGGTGCAGTCTCGGCCCCGCTTAGGACTTGGTACAGTGGTTTCTTCTTAACAGGGGGAGTGGTGTGTTCCACTACAAAGGGGTTCAGGGTTCTCTCACTGGCCTGCCTGGCCTCTCCTCTTGCAAGGAACTTAGATCAATCTTAACTAAGGCTGCCTGTGTCGTGATTCGGGCTATCCACCCAGCTGTTATGGTATGATCGATCCAGGAATCACAGGTTAGGGCCCACTCATGCTCTGTAGGCTGATGCCTGTGGAGCCACAAACACATTCACTCTCTTTCACACACACAATTTCGCAGAGTTTATTACTTTTCCCTCCCTGAGAAAGGGAAATCTAGTCCGGATATCTGATGCCACTAGGGCCTGAGTTCCCTCCCAAGAGAGAGAAACCTGGTCTGGATGTCTGAGGCCACTGGGGCCTAAAAAGAGTGATCAGCCCTCTTTTCTAGTCTCGGGTCCGGTCCCTGGGGCACTTACCGATTTGGCGCCTCCAATTGTTCGTGCTCTGTCGTTCCCCCTTTGCCCGGGTCTTAGAGTCAGGGATACAGCATGGAAACCTCCGTCCCAGGAAGCCCGAAATGACCGGGGCACGTGCTCCTTCCAAGAAGCGGGGCTTCCCCGCCGAGCCCTGCCACCTTCACTGGAGGCAAGAACGCCTGCTTCATGTGAGTGTCATTTCATGGTCAGGGAACCAAAATGTTATGGAAGAAACTACTCAACACGCAGTTGGATGGCGGAGCACGACCCTTTATTAACATGCACAGGCCCAGAGGAGTACAGACCCCAAATTCTGAGCCTTGAACCTTGGCCGAGCAGGGCTTTTATTGCTCTCTGGATGCTTTATCCTACGTGGCAAAAGCAGGAGGTACAGAAGCTGATGCAAAAATAACTCTAGCCTTGAGGTGTCCTTATCGGAAGCTGGATGTACAGAAGCCAAAGCAGAAATTATGACTACCTAACTGAAACCAGATAGTTTGGTGGTTTCTAAGTAACCTAAACAAAACTCTTTTCCAGTTCCTGGTTCTTCTTCTGGGTCACTTTGTCCTAGTTGACTTTTCTTCTACACAACCAGACTGGGTCCCCTGGTCTATTTTTGAGATTATATTAACAGTTCTTTCCCACTAGGAAAGGTTTGTGGTCTGATCTGGAAGCCCAGCAACTGAAAGGGGTCCTCAAGTGTGGACAGTCCAGTACACAAGAATCAAACAGGTATCAGAATGGGCTAGGCCATAATATAATTTCAAAGGCTCCTATTGAGGTGTGTCTTAGTCTGTTCTGGATGCTATAACAAAATACCACAGACTGGGTGACTTACAAACAACAGACATTTATTGCTCACAGTTTTGAAGACTGGAAGTCCAAGATCAGGGTGCCATTATGGGTGGGTGAGAGCCCTTTTCTGGATTCCAGGCTGCTGACCTCTCACTGTGTCCTCACTTGGTGGAGGGAGTAGGAGATCTCTGTGAGTTCACTTTTACAAGAACACTGATGTCATTCATGAGGGCTCCACTCTCACGACATCATAACTTCCCAAGTCTCCACCCCCTAATACCATCACATTTGAGGGTTAGGATTCAACATATGAATTTGGAGGGACACAAACATTTAGACCATACCATGATGGCAGCCCATAGTGGGGCCTTCAGAAATGCACTGACCTGAGGCTGAGTCTCAGTGGAGAAACCTACAGGCTGTGTGACCTGGGCAAGTTATCTGACTTTGTTGGATGTTTGTTTTCTTTCCTGTAACTTGGATCATAGTAACAGTACTTACCTTAGAGAGTTATTGTCAGAATCCCTGAGCACACTGCCATGATAAGGGGACTGTTAGTATGATCCCAATACTAGTACCATTGTGACTGTCCACTGGTGTTTTCCAGATTCGAGTTTGGAAATCAGCCAATTGCAGAGTAGACTGAGTCAGATATAAGTGCTGTGGGAAAATAAAAGTCCAAAAGGAGGAAAATTATAATAAAAATAATGTAGGAAATTCATTCATTTATTCATTAAAACCTTTATTGAATGTCTGCTACATGCCAGACTTTGACAGATAATGGAATCTCAATCCGAAGATTGAACTGTTTCCAACAATGTTGAAAGAAGCACGGTGTGAGGTACCTGTCTGAATTGGAGTAAGATGTATTTGGTGAGCCCTGGGGAGGATATAAATGTCTTATAGATAATATGCATTGGTCAGTTATTTTTTGACTGAAAGTTTCTTGATGTGTCCTTAGATGTTCCTTGGGCAAATCATTTGACATTGTCAGGACACACCTTTCTTTTGTACAATAAGAATCTTTGATTTATATTTGGTTTGCTGATTGTTTAGCTCTGTGAGGATGGGACAGGGAGGGTGCAAAGGTCTGTACCAATTAGGCCACTCTGAGGTCACAAACTCAGGGTGCAAATACTGTTCCTACTGATGAAAGCAAGTTGAATTCAGGCCAACTCACTAAATTTAAGCTTTTCTGAGCCTGCTCAAGGTTGCCTCTTCTGCCTTGCCCTGGCATTGGTTTTGGCCCTTGGTTGTCTTTTCTATCTGTGCTGGCACCTGGTGAAATGAGCCTGCATCCTGCCTGTCTCTGCTCAGCATCTCACAGAGCCACTCTGTGTTCCCCTTGTCCTGATGAGGGCTACTATGGCCTGCTGG
Source organism: Anoura caudifer (assembly GCA_004027475.1). Taxonomy (NCBI): domain Eukaryota; kingdom Metazoa; phylum Chordata; class Mammalia; order Chiroptera; family Phyllostomidae; genus Anoura; species Anoura caudifer. The sequence goes on from PVKU01002372.1 coordinate 22,203, forward strand.
CCCTTGCTAAGTGACAGTGGTGAAGACCCATTTTTTACACACTTTTTTTCTTCATTTCTTGGCACACAGCATGCTTCAGAATTTATTTGTTGAATAAATGAACTGTCCCTCTGTGGGATAAAAGAGGGGTCTTAGAGAAGCATGGGTGCTTTCCCTGTTGCTGTGGGGCTGTGGACATGAGGATATGGACCCTCTGGCCTCAGCAGTGTTTCAATTCTTCCTCTCTCCTCTGATTCTTCTTTTCCAACTTGTGGAGCCTTTGTCAAGCCTGCCTCTGCATCTGTGCTGTCTCCATCTGTTGCTTATCTGTCACATCTATTTGCAGTAAGTTGTCCCATTTAGAAATTATGGGTCTAACTCAGCCATTCTCAATGTTTCTATGGCTTCAGAGTCCCCTTTAAGAATATCATGAATTTCATGGCTCCTCTTCATAGAAAAGTACAAAGAAAACACACACAGTCATGATTTTATGTACAATTTTGGGGGTTTTGTGGACTCTTTGAAGCTGAGAATTTCATGTTTTTGATGTCTGCTGGTCTTGATAATGCATCAGGCAGAAGTTTTATTACTCAAATTTCAAGAACACAAGAGAATCTTTATAATGGAATGAATGTACTAACTACTGTACATTTGGATCATGGAGTATTAGAAGAGAAAGTAATAGGAAAGATTTCTAGACATCTTTATTTCAATGACAAAGAAACCAAAAACAATAGACAGCTGCCTCAGGTCCCTCAGCTGTAGGTGAAAGATAAAGATACTTGAGCTCCTGTCACTTGTCACATATGCTAATGAATGCTGTTCAGTTTGTACAGCTCTTTTCAGACAGGAACAATCTGGCTTCAGGTTAGACAGGTGGTGCTTGGCTGTCACAAACTAGGTCACCTGGACTTGTTACTTGTTTAACTAGTCCATACGTTGTCTTTTATAAGACTGGCAACTAACTAGCTGGCTCCTTCCTTCCTTCTTTCCTTCCTTCTTTTTTCTTTTCTTTTTTGATTCTCTCATCTTTCTTCCTTGCTTGCTTTGTTTTCTTGATTTATCTCTCTCTTTCTTTGCTTCCCCTCCCCCTTTCTTTTTTTCATTTCAGTTCTTTATAAGATCAAAAATAATTCCTGTGTGGGTAATTTCTCACTGTTCTATGCTATTTCATCTAAGAGTACTCACTGAGACAGTTGGGGGTAGAATAATTTTTTTTTTTTTTTACAGATTAACAGCTATGAAAAAAAAGAAGGAAGCAGTTTGGGCAGAGAAATGTGAGGTATGGTGCAGTCTCCACATAGCCCTGTCAACTGGCAAAGGAGTCTGGAGCAAACATTACCCCAAATGCCTTGCCCAATCTGTCCTGGGGAGGGAGGGCTGGGATAATGTGGCTCTCTGCAGCTGAGCCAGGCCCTAAAATAAAGAGGGAGCTGTCTGCTGTCTGCTCACCACACTCTCTGAAGTTGGGCTGCATGCTGTCCCTAAAGGAGAATCAGGCTTATCATTTTGGATCTGAATAAGCCACTCATATTTGTTTTTTCCTGTATGTGTAGGGAGCAAAATTCTCCTAGGTCTGTCTTGCTGAGGGCATACTTATCATGCTCCATTTGGTCTTGGAGCATAGTTGAAATTCATTGCCTTCTCTTCCATTACCCATCTTGGTGCTCCTTTTTCCCTGAGGCCACTTCTGCTGGTTATATGACCCAGACCCTCATCCCTGGGTGACTCAAGTCCTTCTCAGGTTGGGGGTGCTCTTTCTGTCCATTTGCACTCATAACCATGCAAGAGACAGTGGAATATCTCTGTAAGAGAGCTTGGCTCTTTCCAGGCCCAGGATCAGCTACTGTTCCCAGTAAACAGCATATATATCCAAAAGTTGACAGTTTCTCTTTTCTGCCACTGAGAATAATGTGAGACATTGTGAGGGAGTAGGATGCAATGGGTTTGGTGTCTGAATATCTGGAGCATATTCAGAACACCAAATTCAAGGACAAGACAAGCCCACAAACCATCAGCATCAGAATCGATGGCTTCTCTTGATCTCCATGTCCACCTTCTTTGCCTTGCCTGCCTCCCTCTCTCATTCATCTGAAAGTCACAGGGTCTGGGCATGTCATTCTCTACTTAGTCTCTCCAGTGCACCCTACTCCACTGGGGTCCAGTCCCAAAACTCATCTGATAGGATATTGGTCTCCTTCCCCAGCCCAGTCCCCAGAGCCTCATTCCAGGTGTCTCTTCTTTCTTGGTACAACTGCTTATCAGCCTCCTCTCAGTATTAGATTTTTCAAAGCTGACTGATTCCTCCAAGAGGCCTTTCCAGATCCCAATCTAATTAGTATTCTCCCATTAATCTTATTCGCAGCAATCTCTACTTTCCTTTAGTAACTTGATGACAATTTATAACTATATTTGTGTTGTTGGCTTTTGCATCTCTCTCCAAGGCTATGACCTCTTCGAAAGCAGAGGGTGTCTGACTCACTGCCTCTGACCCAGCCCCAGGTAAACTGTGATACTCAATTTGTGTGTGGATGATTTACACAGGGAGTGAAATAATGTCCATGGGAAAAAACCTATCAAAGAATGGATGATCATGCTGCTCAAAATCATTTATCTCTGTTGGGTTGGATAATGGGTGTAATGAGAATGAATTACTTTTGTAATCAGAGAAAAGCCTTTAAAAAAGGAAAGCCAAGAGACAGAAATTTCTGGTTAAGATGGCAGCATAGGTAAATTCCATACTCAAATCCTCCCACAACCACATCAAAATTACAACTAGTCTACAGAAAAACCATGATTCAGGACCACCTGAAATATAGCTGAATTAAAGTCCTACAATTAGGGATTTAAAGAAGAAGCCACATCAACACTGGTAGGAGGGGCAGAGGCACTGAATGAGGTGGTCCCACACCCTTATCTGGTAGTTTAAAATTGGGAAGAATATCTTGGTGGTGGAGATCCCCCCTGAAAAGCAAGGGGTCCCAGCCCCACACTAGTCCTCTGAACCCAGGATTCCAATGCCAGGAAGACATGTTCCCATATCTTCTGGCTGGAAAAACCAGGGGTGACTGATGCTGAGTAAGATGAAGGGCTTCTGGATTCCCAGTCAGTTATCCTTAAAAGGCTACAATAGAGTTACTCAGAGTCCCTCACTCTGAGTTCCAGCAGTGAGCATAGGCTTGAAAGGAACCATGGACATAATGGGAGGAACTGAATTGTATAGTATCAGGGCAAGAGCTGGGCAGGGGCACTTTTTGCCAGACAAAAGTGCTGGCAGAGATCATTGTCCCATTGCTGAGATACTCCCTTCACAGAGCTAGCAGGTGGCACCATTAACCTGGCTTACACTGTTTGCCCAGCCTTGGTGATCCCAGGGATCTTTGTGGGACCATCTAAATTGTTTCCAGTGGCTTTTCCTTACAACAGGCCTCTTTTGCTTCATGCTTTGGACTTTCCAAAAATCTCATAGAAGCAGCATCTGGCCTCTGTGTACTCTGTACCTAATGATTGCTGGCCCCAAGCCTGATACTAGTGGCACCCAGCCTCTCCTGGGCACCTCCAAGTCTAGCACAAGTAGCATTCATCTGCAGATCACTTTATAACTTGTGCTGGGAGGCCCCAGGCAAGTCACAGACAGTGGCTGACTTTGCACCTCCCAGGAGACCCTAGAGTCAGTGCACCTGGTGGACAGCTTCAGAATATGCCAGATTACTACCCTACCACCTCCATGAGTGACACACTCAAAGGGTAGGCTCAATGAGCACCAAAGTCCCATGGAAGCAATTCTGGTTCCATAGAATCAACTCCTACACAGCAGCTCCTCTGCTGTAGTTGCAGCTGGTCCTTGCAGCTGATTGGCCTGGGGGTCAATTCCACCCAGTGACATTGACAGCAATCAAGGCTCAACTACAACAGGGCAGCATACATTGCCCACGCAGGGGCATACATGGAGTACCCAGCTCAGGTGACTGGGGAAGCTGTGCCACTGGGCCCTACAGGACAACTTACTATACAAGGCCACTCTACCAAGTCTGGGAGACATATGAGCACTATCTAATACATAAAAACAAACATAAGGAAGCAGCCAAAATGTGTAGACAAATAGACACCTCCCAAATGAAAGAATCAGGAAATCTCCAGAAAAAGAACTGGATAAAATAGAAGAAAGCAAACTACTGACAGAAAATTCAAACAATGGTTATAAGGATACTCAAGGAAGTTAGTAAGAACTTCAACATCATGAAAAGAACATAGAAATCATAAAAAAATCAGTCAGAAATGAAAACTACATTAACTGAAATGAAGAATAATTTACTGGGAATCAATGGTAGAGTAGATGGTCCCAAAATCAAATCAGTGACTTGGAATATAAGAAATAAAAAAAAAAAAAGAAAAAAAAAACAATTAGAACAGCAAAAAGAAAAAATCCCCCACCCCCAAATGAAGATAATGAAAAAAGCCTGTGGACAACTTCAAGCACACCAACATTCACCTTAGATGGGTGCTGGGAGGAGAAAAGAGAGAGATGGAAACTGAAAATCTATTTGATAAAATAATGACAGAAAATTTACCAAACCTCATCAAGGGAATAGACATACTAGTTCAGGAAGAGCAGAGTCCCAAAGAAGATGAACCCAAAGAGGCCTACACCAAGACACAACATAATTGAAATGAAGAAAGTTAAACACAAAGAGAATCTTAAAGCAGCAATAGAAAAGCAGTTAGTTACCTACAAGAGAACTCCCGTAAGACTGTCAGCTGATTTCTCAACAGAAATGTTACAGGCTAGAAGGGGGTGGCAAGAAATATTCAAAGTGATGAAATGCAAGAATATACAACCAAGATTACTCTACTTAGCAAAGCTATTATTTAGAATCAAAGGACATGTAAAGAGCTTCTCAGACAAAAACAAACAAACAAAAAACCTAAAGGAGTTAATCAACATCAAACTCATATTGCATATTATTAAAGGGTCTTCTTTAAGAAGAACAAAGAAAAGCTAAAAAACAATAAACTGGCAATAAATACATATCTATCAACAATTGAATCTAAAAAAATACCCCCAAATAAATGAACAAACAGAACAGAAACAGATTCATGGATACAGAGAATATTTTGATGTTTGCCAGATGGGAGGGTGTTGGAGGATAGGAGAAGAAAGGATTAAGAAGTACAAATTGGTAGTTACAGGATAGTCAAGGGGATGTGAAGTACAGCATAGGGAATATACCATATTTTGCCATGTATAATGTGCACTCTTTTGCCCAAATTTTCAAGGAAAAATTATGGATATGCTTTATACATGGATAGTACTAATGTCATACCTATATAAATGTTTTAAATTCTTTTATTTATGCTTATTCATTAAAAATGTAACTCTAGAAAGCAATAACAATATCTGTATGCATAATAATATCCTGGAATACAATAATTGGTTTTATATATAGATAGAAAATTGAATTAAAAATTTTAGAAGATTTTTTTCCTGAAAGTTTGGGTCAAAAAGGTGGGTGTGCAGTATACAGAGGAGCACATTATATGGGGCAAAATACAGCAGTCAATAATATTTTAATAACTACATATGGTGTCAGATGGATATGAGATTTATCAGGATGATCATTTAACAAGTATGTAATGTCTAATCACTGAGGCATACATTTAAAACTAATATAATATTGTATGTCAGCAGTAATTGAAAAATAAAAAAATGATTAAAAAAGAAAGTTTAGGGGAGAATGTAGCAATATTGTCTAAAACAGCAGAGCAAAAAAAAAAAGGATAAAAATATCTATAGAACTTAAAATTTTGAGGTCACTATCCTTAGCTGAAGCAGTTTCAAAGGAATGGAAAAGGATCAGATTGCAATGGATTGGAAGGAAAATGGGGCCCAAGGAATGAGAGACAAAACCAAGTGTTTTTATTTCAAACTTGATAGAGGGGAAAGAAGAGGGTTATAATTGCAGGGTGTCTGGAGTGAAAAGATTTAATCAGTCATGCGATGTGATTCAGAACCGAGAAGAGCCAGGGTAATCTCTTCTAATCCAGGGTTTTGAGGACAACCAAGTTGAATGGGTCATTTTTGCTTAACAGTCATTGAGATTTAAATGCCAGTTTCCCTTGAAACCCCTTCAAGCACAGACCTCTGGAAGAATAACTCAATGATTCAGCAGTCATCCAGATAGAGCATACTGGATCCAAAGAAATTACTGAAACATTAGCTAAACTCTCTATGGGAAGAATGACACATTCATTAAATCTGCATGGCAATTTATTCAGTTGTAGCAATATTGGTTTAATAATTTCACCTGATACATCATCTGTTCAACTTCAATTTTTGTTAAGCAGATGAGAATATTAAATTATAAATAAATAAATAAATAAAAAGAGCTATCTCAGGAAAGAAGGAGAGGGAGCCCTGGCCAATGAAGCTCAGTTGGTTGAACATCATCCTGCAAACCAAAAGATCACTGGTTTGATTCCTGGTCAGGGCACATGCCTAGGTTGCAGGTTGGGTCCCTGGTCCAGGTGTGTATGGAAGGCAAGCAGTCTATGTTTCTTTCACACCAGTGTTTCTCTCTCTCTGTCTCTCCCTTCCTCTCACTCTCTACAAAGAAGGAAAGGAAGAAAGGAAAGGGGGAAGGGAGGAAGGGAGGAAGAAAAAGAAAGAAAGAAAATAAGGATAGGGATGGATTCCAGCCCCAGGCTCCTTGCAGACCCTCAGAAGATTTTGGTGGGGGTGGATCCCTGTAAGGTGGGTGGGCTTCACCCACAGGCCCCCCCGCCCCCCAGCTGCCACGGATGAGAATGAGTCTACCAAGACATGATCTGCTTGGAGAGGAAAGGTGGCCAATCTCTCTAAGGAGAAGGGCCAAGAGCCTTTTCCTCAATGGGCTTTTATTGGGTCATTTTGCATAGGAGTATAAGCTCATTAATCATTGTCAGGCAGTAAGGATCAAACAATAGATAATGTACAAAGAACTCTGAAGGCCTATTTTGAATCAGGGTCAGATAGCTAAGGAGCAATAAAACTTTGAGGAACAAACTCATTTCTTGCTTGGACCCTTATTTAATTGAGAGCATTCTAAACAAAGCAGGTTTCACAGGATTTCACATATTCTTTCTTAAGCCTGATAGCCCTAGGGAACCCACCCTTTCCAGCACAGGGCTACAGCCACCATAGGCATTGTTTCAGGCTTAAGGCCTTGTTTCAGGCTTAAGTCAGGCAGTGGAAGTAAGGCAGCCAAGAGATTACAAGGCTTCTTGCAGACAGAATGAGGACTCAGGCTATGTCAAAGCTGAGGATCCATCACCCCCTTTTGCTATAGTCCCCCAAGTCCTTCCTTCCGGCCTCCATGTGATTATGCCTGTCTTAGGTCATTCCCTCCTTGGGGAATCTTATCCATCTTTGGCTAACCAACCAAGCATTGGGGGCCAGTTATGGATGAAGTAAAAGGAGCAGAAGTGGTGCCCCTGCCAGGGAGTTAAGCTTTGTCTCCTTAGTGGCTTATGGTCTGAAGGTCACTTAAGGGTTGCAGCTTCTGAGACCAAGCAGGGCAGTTCCCAACAAAGAGGCATGTGCTCCAATGTGCCGGTGAGGCTGCTGAGCTGCCTCAGTGGCCCTGAAGGCCCTGGGACTCTGTGAAAAGCAGTGTTCAGCTATTGACTGGCAGAGAGGTTGAGCAATGGAAAAGGAGGGACACATTGGGATTAAATCGACCTCTTTTTTTAAGTAGTCAAGAGGTAAGGAATGAATTGCTTTCTTCCTTCCACAAACAGTGGAACCAGGAGACAGGAGGTGGGTTAATGAGATATAAATTATCATCCTCCATTAAAGGAAGATAATTGACATTTTGCTTCCTAGAGCAGAGCAGTTTTTGGAGCTGAAGTTTCCATCAATAAAATAGTGTTAAGAATGTCTATCTGATAGCATTTTTATGAAGATGAAATGAGATCATGAATTTTAGTTAAGGGTTTATTACAGGTCCTTACATATAGTTGGTGCTCAATTACTTACTTCAATAACCAGTTTGTGGGATCATCTCCTTGTAAGAGAGAGGCTTGCCAAGATTGGATGGCCCTCTACAACTGTTGTGTACAATTCAGTTTATCATAAAACCAGATTTGAGAGCCAGTGCTTTGAAGCACTCACACTTTGTTATATCACTCCTGTACTTTCTCATGACCTAAATTTTCAAGCTGCGTGTTTTTTTCCTAGTTACCTGCCAATATCTGCTTTTTGAATACCACTTAGCAATTACCATTGCTACATTAATTTAGGTGAATAAAACACAGATGGATTCTTTTGAAAATTTCCATGAATGCAAATAGGTTTCTGGAGTTGAATATCGTGATATTGTTTGGTCACTGATTCATGGGTGGACGTCGTGAAATGTCATTTCCCCTAGCTGGGTTTTTTTTTTTCTAGAACCCTGACTGTAAGTGAAGTCTCTGCTCTTCCTTTCAGAGAAGGCAACAATGAAAACGACACTATACTTTTGCTTGCTTGCTTTTATGTGCACATTGGGACAAATTGAAAGCTTTGTGGAAAGCTGCCCGCCCTTTCTTACACTGTTCAAAGATGCATTGAAAATAAACATCACCTTGTCAAGCCAATCTTCACAAGAGAGGAAGACAAACTGTAGGAGCACAGAAGGAAAACTGGGGCAAACAACAAAAGTGCATGGTGTGACTGAGTGTCCGCTCCCTCCAGATCTGTGCGTGAAAGACCCGAGGACAAAGGTGAGGCAATGACTGCAGGCTCTTGGCTGAATCCTTTGGTTCTGGCTTGAGATTCTTAATGCTCTTACATCCCCTTGTTCATCAGTTTCAGAAATAAGCAAACAAACATTTTATGCTAGCAAATAATACAGATAAATTCAGGCCATCTAGTAAACATACATTATATCTTAGTAGTATTTCTAATATAAACATCAAATAGAGCCCATCACACTCCATGCTTGGCACTATGGAGTGTTTATGGAGCATCTCTAGTAGCTTTACAGTCATTTCTTCTGATCCCTTAAATGTGCTTCGATGACCCAGGCCAGGAGTGGGGAGGGTGGGAGGTGTGGACAGGGTGGACAGGAGGTATACACAGTCCTGCAGGTGCTGCTGTAATTAAGAGATTAGTTAAAGTGAGGTCGTGTGGGGGGATGGGGTAGGGGAAACATCACAAAAGTGAGGGAATGAAGTCTAAATGGATCTTTAAAATAAAGGGCCAGGGAAACATCTAGAAAATTCAGCCTTTAAAGTGAAGAGACTGAGAATCAGGAAGGACAGAATACCTGGAATCAGGCATTGCCTATGGGGTTTGCTATGGGCTCCTGGCAGGGGGATGGGTGAGAGGGATAGCTGAGCTCCAAATGATTAAATGGGAACCAGAAGTCATTCTCCAGTCACAGCAGCTGGAAGGCAAAATATTCTGCATTCTCATGATCAGGGTCTTTTTGTCCAGCCAAATGAGGCTCACCAGAAACGCTTTATTTGCTTTGTGTAGGGGTCTGCTCATCTGGACACACTCAGGAGCATTCATGGGCATCAATGTGGCATCCTAATATCCAGGGATTTGGTGGCCCTGCAGATGGCTAGCATTTGCATTTGTACAGACATTACTATATCATCCCATGATTTTACAAGATTGAATCATTTCCCCACCCTTACCTTCACGGTGCACCCTTGCACATTTTATTCTTTGCCAAACTGGTGTGTTAAAAGTGTGGGTTATAGAACCAGTGGGTCTGGGTGTACATCCTGTCTCTGCAACTCACTAGCTCTGTGACCATGGGCAAGTGACAACCTCTCTGCTAATGCTTTTGCTTCTATAAAATGGTGATAAGAGTACCCAACATATAGGACTGTTATAAGGAATTCACACAACAATATTTATAAGAACTTGGACTAGAGCTTGTAAAAATGTTAAATAAACCTGACCCATCGGTGCCTGATGGCCCTGTCAAGTTTTGGATTCCCTGAAGTATAACCAAATACATAATCAATAACAGCTGACACCTCCAGCATGCCTGATGGGTAAGAGTTCCAGCCTGAAGATTGGAGTTTAACCAAGAGACACAGCTGTGTTCTTTTCTCATACAGTCCCCAAATCCAGGGCTGGATTTCTATCAGTTATTTTATTCCATCCCTGCTTTCAAGCCCAACTGCCTCTAACCCACTTCCAATTGTAATTTGTCTCCATGATCTCAGGGAATGATCCTCTGCTTTCTCCTGTGATAATTTATTTTAATCACATCGGCTTGTTTTGATTCTCTGCTGCTAAGCAACACTTAACGAACTCTTTCTCTTTGTCCTTTTTTGTTCTTTTTTCTATCCAGTTCAGTACAAGAAGCACTTTTTGAACCAAGCATGGCACATAATGAAAAGGAACAAGAGAATATGGAGGGGAGTGAAATGGTACCAGCCCCACACTTTTGGAAACCCTGAGCATCAGAGGGTCCAGGCAGCAGGCAGCTAAGTGAGGAGGCTCAGGAAGGCAGTTCTGTTTCTATGGAGAGGAAGCTTGGCAGGTGCTTCGACATGCAAGCCCACTACCAGCTGCATTGTCTTCTTGGTAGTGCTGAGGACAGCCTTAGCCTCTTACCCCATCTTCTCTGCTCATCTCCTCTCTGGTTCCTGGCCTTGTGTGAGTGGGAGGGATTGGGCAGGGCTGCCACCTTGCTGGTGTGATACTGGGCCCAGAAGTCCTTAGAATTTGCCTGGTAGAATGTGATGTAAGGGTCATTTGATAAGTTTGTGGAAAAACTTTTCAGACCAGAAACTCATGGCCTCAACTCAAATGTCATTTTACTTCCTGTTCTGCCCAAACTCTGAGTCAGCCTTGGGAGGCCACGCTCACTGCACAATTCTCCAACCTGCAGATGAGCTGAGTACTGCACCGCCTTCCAAACACCAATGGGACTGCTTTCTCTGTGGAAAGATACTGCTTTGAGGTCATAATTATTCTATTATTTATTTTCTCTAAAGAAAATAGGAAGTCAATATCAGGAGCCACCAAGAGGTGCATACTCATGATGTTCTTGATAACTGGTCAGATGGCTTTGCATCTTCCCCAGGGCTAACCTTATTTCTGGAGCATCACCTGACCTATCTCACTTGTCTGTAAAACAAGAAAACAGAAAAGTTCCATGCCTGGGCAGCCATGCACAGGCACCAGGGTTTACTGCCTTTTGTTCCTTTTTTTTTTTTTTTTTGCCTTATCACATGTTTTAATTAAAAGAGGTAAAAATACAGATAGTCTTAAGAAAATATATAATCACAAATCTAGTGATAAGTACTTGTACCATGTCTATACCTAATCTTTTCAACTTTTCCTATGCATAAATGTCAACATTTTTACATAAATGTTTAACATTATATAAATATTTCTTGCATAATTTTTGCAACTCATTTTGTCACCCAATTAGTATGAAACTTTTTAAAATCACTAGTTGTAGACTGTGAGTCATTAATTTAAAAAATTGAGATATAATTGGCATACAATATTATATTAGTTTTAGTTGTACAACATAATGATTCGTATTTGTTTACATTGCAAAATGATCACCATAATACCTCTAGGTAACATCTGTCACCTTACATAGCTACAATTCTTTTCTTGTGATGAGAACTCTTAAGGTCTACTCTTTTAGCAACTTTTAAATATGCTATACAATATTAACTACAGTTGCTGTGCTGCACATCAAATCCACTTGACATTTATTTTATAACTGGAGGTGTGTACCTTTGACTCCCTTTCCCCACTTTACCAATCCCCACCCCCAGCTCTGGCAACCATCTCTATGGATTGACCATGAGGGCATGATGCCAACTAATTAAGTCACACAGACAAATACAAATACTATGTGATCCCACTTACATGTGGAATCTTTTTAAAAAAAAATTAAAAAGCTGATAAAGAGAACAGATTGGCCGTTATCAGAGGTGTTTTCTGCCTTTCTAATGATGCTTTCTAAAGTACTAGGAACCAACACAGCACCTTCACGTGCATAGGGTCTGGCATCACTTCCTACCTCTGGTTTAGAATCATAAACATTTTTGTTTATCAAATACTTGATACCTAGAAAACATGTTTACATACATTTTAAACACATAAATAATATTGCAGTAATAATAATGGTGCCTAGTCACTTCCCCCTGGCTCCACCCTACCAGTTTAAGGAAAAACTCATTAAGGAAGAAGGACTCATACACATGGACAACAGTGAGGTGATTGAAGGGAGGAGGGAGTATAAAGAGGATATATGATAATAGAAAAAAATGCAATAAAAAAGCCTCTCTGTGATCCCTCCCCCTCTGTAGCCTTTCAGGTAACCATGACCTTAAATTTTGTGTTTAGCAAATTCCCTGCTTTTCTTTATGGTTCACTTCAGGTGTGCTTCTAATCAATATATTCAGTTTTGCATGGTTTTTACATTTTATATAAATGGAATTACATTGTAACCATTTTTATGCAACACATTTTTCAAAGGTCAATATTATTTTCCATGTTAATGATTATAGTGGAGGTCCTTCTTTTTAAATCTCTGCTATGTAATGATCTACTAGTTGAGTGTAGCACAGTTTACTTGCCTTTCCTCTAGTTGATGGTGCCAGGGGCATACTTCTGGAATTCCTGTGCATAAGGCCACAATTTCTCCAGGAAAGCAGTTCTCAAACTTTTTGTTCTAGGACCCTTTTATGTGCTTGAACGTTATTGATGAAAGGGCATTTTGGGGGTTTGTTTCTATCTATCAATATTTACCATATTGAAAATTAACAGTGAATGATTTAAAAATATTGATTCTTATACATGGTGTAAATTGGTGTTGAGTTTCAAATTTTTGCATGTAGCTGTCCAGATCTCCCAACACCATTTGTTGAAGAGGTTATTTTTATTACTCTTCAACAAATGGTGTTTGTTGAATAAAGTGGTTTGTTTTATTTTGTGCTCCTGCCCTTTTTGTGAAATATTAATTGACCATAGAGACATGGGTTTATTTCTGGGCTCTCTATTCTGTTCCATTGATCTATGCATCTGTTCTTTTTTAAAAAATATATATTTACTAATTATGCTATGACAGTTGTCCCATTTTCCCCTCTTTATTCCCCTCCACCCTGCATACTCCCTCCCACCTGCATTTTAGTTCATGTCCATGGGTCATAAATATAAGTTCCTTGGCTTCTATATTTTCTATACTATTCTTAATGCCCTCTGTCTATTTTCTACCTACCATTTATGCTACTTATTCTCTGTACATTTTCTCCCTCTATTCCCATCCAAATCCCCCACTGATAACCCTCCATGTGATCTCCATTTCTGTGATTCTGTTCCTGTTCTAGTTGCATGCTTAGTTCGATTTTGTTTTTGTTTTTTTCAGGTTCAGTTATTAATAGTTGTGAGTTTGTTGTCATTTTACTGTTCATATTGTTGATCTTCTTTTTGTTAGATAAGTCCCTTTAATTTTTCCTATAATAAGGGCTTGGTGATGATGAACTCCTTTAACTTGACCTTATCTGGGAAGCACTTTATCTGCTTTTCCATTCTAAATGATAGCTTTGCTATCATTTACTCTGGAGAGAGTAATCTTGGATGTAGGTCCTTGCCTTTCATGACTTCAAGTTCTTCTTTCCAGCCCCTTTTTGCCTTCAAGGTTTCTTTTGAGAAAGTGGCTGTCTTATGGGCACTCCTTTGTAGGTAACTGTCTCCTTTTCTCTTGCTGCTTTTGAGATTCTCTCCTTATTTTTCATCTTGGGTAATGTAATTATGATGTGCCTGGATGTGTGCTTCCTTGGGTCCAACTTGTTTGGGACTCTCTGAGCTTCCTGGACTTCTTGAAAGTATATTTTCTTTGCCAGATTGGGAAAGTTCTCCTTCATTATTTGTTCAAACATGTTTTTAATTTCTTGCTCTTCCTCTTCTTCTGGCACCCTTATGACTTGGATGTTGGGATGTTTAAAGTTGTTCTGGAGGTTTTTCAGCCTCTCCTCATTTTTTTGAATTCTTTCTTCATTCTTTTTTGGTCGAATGTTTTTTTCTTCCTTCTGCTCCAAACCCTTGATTTGAGTCCTAGTTGCCTTCCATCACTGTTGGTTCCTTGTACATTTTCCTTTATTTCACCTTTCATAGCCTTTATTTTTTCCTCTATTTTTTGACCATACTCAAACAATTCTGTGAGCTTCTGTGTTTTGAACTGTGCATCTGATAGGTTGGCTATCTCTTCATCACTTAGTTGTATTTTTCCTGAAGCTTTGATCTGTTCTTTCATTTGGGCCATTTTTTTTTCTTTTTTTGTCTGCATGAGCCTGTTATATAGTAATGGGAGGAGCCTTAGGTGTTTACCATGGCAGGGCAACCCAAGTCACTGTGTTGTGATGCTGTATATGGGGGAGGGGTCCAAGGGGGAACAGTGCCACTTGCTCTGCTCTCTGCCAACTTTCAGTCAGTTCTGGGGCTACCCACAAGCAAATTGGGCCCTTCTGGTGCTGATTCCTAGGTGGGTGGGTTTGTATATGTTCTAGGACCTTGTGGGTCTCCCCAACAAACTCTCCTGTGAGGCTGGGAATTTCTGCTGATGACACAACCCTCACAGGTTTTTTCAGTCCAAGGTTTTGAGACTTTATTTTTTCATGCTGAGACCCTGGGTTGTGCACCCTGTCTTGCTGCCCAGTTGTTCCTCCTGGTTTATCTGCATGCAAATGTGGGGCTGCCAACTCTGCCAGCCACCACCCCACCCATTCCTCCAGCTGCCGCCTTGCAGAGAGTCCTCTCTGCCCTGGCTGCCCATCTCCACCCTTCCTACTGGTCTGGATGAATGTTTCTTCTTTAACTCCTTGGTTGTTGGACTTCCATAGTTTGATTTTCTGGCAGTTCTGGTTGGTTTTTGTTTTTAAATTTGTTATTCTTTTGGCTGTTCAAGGAGGCTCAGCATGTCTATCTATGCCTCCATTTTGGTTAAAAGTCAGCTCTGTGTGTCTGTTCTTATGCCAGTACCAGACTGTTTTGATTACAGTGGCCTTGTAATATAGTTTGATATTAGGTATTGTGATCCCTTCTGCTTTGTTCTTCTTTGTCAAAATTGCTGAGGCTATTTGGGGTCATTTATGGTTCCATATAAATTTTTGAAATGTTTGTTCTATATCTGTGAAATATGTCATTGGCCTTTAATAGGGATTGCATTTCATCTATTAAAAAATAAACTCAAGATGCATAAAAGTCTTAAATATAAGTTGCAATACCATATTTAAGTCCTAAATATAAGTTGCAACACCTAAGTCTAGGACTTAGACTCTCCTCTAAGTCCTAGAGGAAAACATAGGCAGGAAAATTTCATATATTTCACATAGCAATTTTTTCAAGATATATCCCCTAGAGCAAGGGACATAAAAGAAAGAATAAACAAATGGGACTTCATCAAATTAAAAAGCTCCTGATGGGCTGAAGATGTTTTCATCAGCAAAAATAAAAAGGGAACCAACCATATGGGAAATATATTTGTCAGTGATACCTCAGACAAGGGTGTGATCTCTAAAAATATAAAGAACTCATATGACTCCACTACAGGAAGACAATCTAATTTTAAAAAGGGCAAAATGCCTGAAGAGATACTTCTCCCAGGAGGACATACAGAGGGCCCACACACATAATGAAAGGATGCTCAGCATCACTAGCCATCAGAGAGATGCAAATTAAAACCACAATGAGATACCACTTCATACTGGTAGGGATGGCTATCATGAACAAATCAATAAACAACAAGTGCTGGTGAGGTTGTGGAGAAAAAGGAACCCTACTGCATTTTTGGTGGGAATGCAGACTGGTACAGCCAATGTGGAAAACAGTGTGGGATTTCATAAAAAAAAAAAAAAAAAAAAATTAACTGCTTTTTGACCCAGAAATTCCACTGCTGGGATTATACCATAAAAATTCTGAAATATCAATTCAAAAGAACCTATGCACTTAAATGTTCATAGCAGGGTATTTACAATGGCCAAGTGCTGGAGGCAACCTAAGTGCCCACCAATGAGTGAGTGGATCAAAAAACTGTTGCTATATTTACACAATGGAACACTATACAGAAGAAAGAAAGAAGGAACTCCTGCCTTATGTGATAGCATGGATGGACCTGGAGAACATTATGCTAAGTGAAATAATCCAGGTGGTGAAAGACAAATACCATGTGATCTCACCTATAAGTGGAACCTAAACAGCATGACAAACAAGCGAGCAAATATAACAAGAGAGATGGAAATAAAGAACAAACTGACAGTGACCAGAAGGGAGGGTGGAGGGGGATATTGGGGCAAAAAAGGGAAAGGGTCATCAAGGAACATGTATAAAGGACCCATGGACAAAGACAATGGGAAGGGGAGAAGGGGAGGATTGAATGTAGAAGGTGAGGGTGGGTAGAGCAGGGGAGAGCAATGGGGAGGAAAATGGGGACAATTGTAATTGAATAACAATAAAAAAGTATTAATTCATCTAAAAACTAAATATAATACACCTATTCATATGTTTATTCATATATTTACATGAATAATGTTTTAGTGAAACTAATTCTATTTTCCAAACAAAAAATAGTGAGAAGAGGCATTGTTTTACATTTTTACAAATCTCTTGGGCCCTGGCTGGTGTGGCTCAGTGGATTGAGCACCGGGCCTGTGAACCAAAGAGTGTCCAGTTCAAATCCTAGTCAGGGCACATGCCTGGAATGGTAGCCAGGTCCCCAGTAGAAGGTGCATGAGAGGCAACTACACAATCTGTTGGAATTTTTTTTTTTAATAAAAGGCAGCCAGATTCCCATATCAACTTCTGTATTTCATCAGTTGCAATTTGTTTTTTTGGTTGAAGTATGTGAAGAAAATCCAGCTTCACACAGATATGGAATGGAATAGGGAGAAACATCTTAACACACTTTTTTGAGAATTGTGGGTTTTTTTTATTACTACACCAAAACTAGATATGAAGTTGTTTCTTAAAGGTTAGTTGAAATGTGGAATATGAAATATTTCAATGACCTTTTGTATTCTGTTACATTGAAATCCATTGCCCTTTGCATGGATCTTATACCCAAGCACAATTTTCATGCATTGGTCAATTGATAATAGTAGTTTACTGAATTATGCAGATTTTCAAATGTTGACACATTTCAAAAACAATATAACAAATTATATTGACTTGTATCATTCCTATCTCTTTAGAAAGGTTTTTGACTGTTGGGGAGCTGTGAAAGTCAAGGTAGCAAACATATGCTTCCTACACTTCTAATTTTTCTTGAAAGCTCAAGTTTGTTTATTTATAACAATATTGCCAGTTATTATTATTTTTAAGTTACAGGCTCACTGAGTGATTTCCAAAAAATGTCGGCATTCTTTCAAGTAAAATGGTGTTCTATGAAAAAAATATGGCTAGTTCAGTTCATAGCTCCAACAGTTGCGCAAAGGCTCTTTCCTAATAAAACACTGTACACAGCACAAGTGCTTTATGCTTCCCACTCAGTCGCACAGACTGTTAAAAAGACCTGTACATAAGGGCTAAGATTTTGCACAATTAATAATTTTTACTCCTTTATCAATGAGGTGAAATACACATGAGAAACTGGCTTTGTGTTTTTCAGCTGAGAGCACCTGGTAGTGTGAACATGAGGACACCAGCCTGGGGTGGTGCCATTGCCTTGATCTGCACAGCTGCAGTTTACCCTGCCTCTGCTTTAGCACCATCAGTGCAAATGTCAACTCAGTGAAAAAGGGAAATCATGCTTTATGATTTTATTATGTTTATGTATTATATTTATTTATTATTATTTATTATCATGCCTTATGATTTTATTATGTTTATTAAATTTTATTATGAAAATAGTTTTGAACTGATGGGCCACTTGAAAATGTCCCTAGTGACCCCAAGGTGTGGGAGAGTGCTCTTTGAGACCCACTACTCAAGTCTAGGGCACAAACTAGATTGGGAATTGCTGGACTGTGTGATGTGTTTATTTTCAACTTCAAAATATTGTCAAATTATTTTCCAAGAATAGATGTGCCAGCTGTGCATCTTCCACCAGCAGTATATGAATTCTGGTTGTTTAAATCCTTCCTAAACTTGATAGTCATATTTCTCTTAAATATGACTTGATACTCATATTTCTCTTAAATTTGTGGCATTCTAGTGACTATATCAAGGAATAAATTTTTATTGATTTATTCTTTATTGATAAAGTTTAAAAATTTTATTGAAATACATTAAAGAAGACCTCAATAGATGGAGATAATATGTTATTTGACTAATTGTGTTCTTATATAGGAATAAGCTTACTAAACTACCAGAACTTTATACATACTTTATTATTTAATCTTTACAACAATTTTATAAAGTACTATATTTTGTTGTGTATAATGCACACCCACATTTTTTGGCTCAAACTTTCAGGGAAAAAATCTTTTGTTTTAATTTTTTAATTCAATTTTTTATTTACTTACACTTACATACTTGCTTTTTATATTATAAATGAATTTTAGCATTTATTTTTGAACATATTATGGTACAAGAAATTTCATATAACAAATAATTACAAAACACAAGAACAGATGCAAGGCATTTCAGGTACTACCCATGTATTATGTGCATCCTTATTTTTCCCTCAAAAACTTGGGCAAAAGAAGTGCACATTATACATGCTAAAATACAGTAGTTACTATACATGCTAAAATACAGTAGTTACTATTTTTGCTTTTATTTCACACCTAGGAACTGAGAAGTTAGGTAACTCACTCAAGATCTCATTCTGTGTAATAAAAAATACTGTATATACATAATGTCCCTGCCCCTGGTTCCTGCTAGTATTTAGTCTTTGATTCTAGTTCCTGACAGAGAGCTCCTAAAACACTTGTAATCTCATGAGTGTTGGGAGTGACAGGAGCTCCTTGAACAGAATTCATAAATCCCTTGGAATTTCTTGGATGATAAAAGCATATTTTGTTCTAATGAGTCTACTGTTCATGGGCCCCTGGATGGGGGCGGCCACTAAAAAGGCCAAGCAGTATTAGGTGCTTAGACTTTCTGCCTCACAACCCATTCTCCAGGGAGGAGAAAAGAGCTGGAGATTGAGTTAGTGATCAATAATGCATATGTGATGAAGTCTCTATAAAAATTCCTGAAGTTCAGGGTTTGGAGAGCTTCTGGGTTGGTGAACACATACATCCTCATGCTGAGAGGGTGGTGCACCTCAGTTGCATAGGGATAGAAGCTCTTGTGCTTGGTATCCTTCTGGACCTTGCTCTATGTATCACTTCATCTGGTTGTTCATTTGTGTCTTTTATTATATCCTTTATTATATATGTTTTGGTAAATGTAAACAAACCTTTTGCTGAGTTCAGTGAGCTGTTCTAGCAAATTATCAAACCTGAAAGAGTGGGTCCTGAGATCCACTGAATTGTAGTCAAGTAGAACAGAATTGTGGGTAACCTGGGGCTTCCCTACTGTGATTGGCATCTGAAGTGGGAATAGTTTTGTGGGACTGAGTACTTAACCTGTGGGATGTGATAGTAACTCCAGGTTAACAGTGTGTCAGAATTGACTTGCATTGTAGGCGCCAGAGAATTGGTTGGCGTGCAGAAAAAATGCACACATTTGATGTCAGGTGTGTTGAATGAGTGCAAAACCATTTTTCCTTTCACAAAGGTTGCTGGGAAAGTGAACTTACACTGTATACCATGACCATGCACTCAGTCACTATTCCATAAAGGTCCTGCTAGGTAGGGGTTTAGGAAGAAGACATAAGAGGACAAAAAGCTACAAAATTTGCTTTTGTTTTGCAATGAATTTCTAATTCAATATTGGCTAGAATTTATTTATATGTGGGCTTCCAAATTGTTATAAATATTTCTGACTTATTTAATGCCCACAGTATTTTATCAGCTGTACTTCATGAAATAGTGGTGTTGTGTTACATCCACATCCTGCATTGGCTGGGTGAGCATTGTTTGTGGTGTGTGGAAAATTACTCAAGTACACTACCAGACAGTCTGGCCCAGAAGTCACAAAACAGAGGGCCTCGCAGATCAAAATCAAATGTTTGAATCACATGGTTTATTTAATCAATTTAAATTACGGTGAGAAGCAAGGGAAAAGAGAAGGGAAAGTTGACCCACTTACGATGGGGTGTGCTTCTAGAATATTTGGGTGCTCAATGCTCTTCACCTGGGGTCAAGGTAGGTGTTACCAGTGGAGAGCCAAATGAAGACCTTGTGATACTGAGTACTCATGTGTCTTCAGTATATCCTGCTAGGTGGGTGTTTAAGAAGTGCCTCTTGTATATTTATTATATTATGAATATTTGGTACTCAGGTGCCTTATGATATTAGATATATTTTGGAACTTCCATTTATCTATGTTTAATATACAAGGTCTACTTACTAATATTATGGGTAATACATCTTGCGACTTCTATTTATGTTGAACAAACTTTTTGCTTATTAGTTTCTTATCCATTTAAAACATGTTCATAGGTTTTACCTGTTTGACAAACTACAAATGTCTTCATCTGATAGAATTGAATATTCTCAAAGCAAAGGCACATTACAGTTTATAAAATTACAAGTTCAGGAAACATTATTTCAGTCTGTTTTAAACAAAGCAATATCCTTCTATAATTAAGGTAGTTAACAGTTGTATTGAAGGGCTAAGCCCTAGTGGAGTCTATGATATTTTACTGAATGTTTTAATTATTTAGACTGTGTTCATAGGGTAACCACTGGCCACAGGTGGTCACTGAGTACTGGAACAGTGGTTGGCCTAATTGAGATGTTCTGTAAGTGTAAAATATGTACCAATTTTAAAGATTTAGTATAAAAAAGAAAGCAAATATCTTATTAAATTTGTGTATTGATTACATATTGAAATATTTTTATTGGCTTAATTAAATATATTTTTCAAACAATTTCAACTTTTTTTTTACTTTTCTTAATGTGGCTTCTAGAAAATTTAAAATTATATGTGTGTCTTGCATCATATTTCTACTGGAAGGCACTTATCTAAAAAATAGCATCATTTAATTGCTTATTAGATTTTGAAATGCACCAATCAAAATGTATTAAAAATTCCCCTATTCACTTTTCCAGTCTTTCTTAGCTTACTGAGACATTTAAATGAAATTGTTTGCTCAAGGATGGTCATTCTTTTGTAAAAAATCAGTTATAGAATTCTGGTTCAAGATGGCAATGTACAAAGATCCTGAACTGACCTGTCCTATAGACACATTGAATCTGCACCTACATTGGGAATAATTTCTTCTGAAAACAGCCCCCAAACTATCTGAGTGACTTCTGCACATCAGGCAAATGACCTGCACCAAAGAAAACCTATATCAAAGTGGGCAGGAGAGGCTGGGACAGAATCTTGCCATAAACTGCACCCCTGATATGGCAACCCACAATCAGGAGAGCACTCAAAACCTAGATCTTCTCCCTGAGGATTGAAGGGTTTGAACCTTACATTAGGGACCCCAACTTTAAGACCTGCACCTGAGAGATAAGCATCCAAAACATCAAGCTTTGAAAACCAATGGGGCTCCCATCCACAAGAATCACAAGGCCATAGCAATCTAAAAAACAGCTTTCAAAGGACTCACTTGGGCTCATCTATTCTAGGGCCCAGGGCAGAAATAGCCAATTGAAGGTACCCAGACTTTATGAGAAAGAGGCTTGTTTGCTTTTCGTAAAGTGTCTGCCTCAGGGGCAGGCATCTATTTTAGCACTCTAGGAGCCTGCTGGGGTCCTCTGCACGGGTAAATATCTTCCTCTGCCTCTTTCCTGAATTTTAGTACCTCCTAGAGGGAGATTTTTACATGCATCTGGTGCCTTGATTTTTATGTCTGGGGACAGGTTTTTGAAACTGCCATCAAGGAACACCCTGTGATAGCTTGCCTCTGGTGGCCAGGGGTGCCTGTGTTCATGGGTTCCATGAGACTGTACCAATCAGACAGTTCTTGGCAGGCTACCACCCCCAGGGCACTGCACAGACAGCAGACTGAAACACTTCACCCAGTCTTTCTGTAAAGGATATCTATTTACTTTTCTAGGAGAGTCAGCCTGAGGGAAAGGTTTCTGGTTTGGCACACATCTAGGAACCTATGAGAGTGCTCTCAGGGAATGGAGGCCAGGGGATGACATCTGTGCTTTCTCTCTCTTTCTAGCTTCAGTTCATCAATGTCTCCAGAAAGGTGCCTTATCTGATGCCCCAATTTTTATATCTGCTGCCCGGTGACTCCTCTAGGTCACTTAACTCTGGTGACCAGTGGAGTTTAAGCCAGAAAAAAATTGCAAAATAGCAATAAGTACATACCCATTAATAATTACTTTAAATGTAAATAGATTAAATTAGCCAACCAAAAGACATAAAATTGCTGAATGGATAAAATAAATAAGACCTATCTAAAGGCTGCTTACAAAAAAATCATTTCATATGTAAAGACACACAGATTAAAGTGAAGTGATGAAAAAAGATACTCCATGCAAAGGGAAACTGGAAGAAAACTAGGTGGCTATTCTTATTGCAGACAAAATAGACTTTATTAAATAGAGACTGTAATAAGAGATAAAGAAGGGCAATTCCTATGAATAAATCAAGGAGGTGAAAGATCAGTATACTGAAAACTAAAAGATATTGATGAAAGAAATCGAAAAAGACACAAATAAATGAAAGGATATTCTATGCTCATGGATTGGGATAATTGTTATTGTTAAAATGTTTATACTACCCAAAGGAATCTAGATATTCAGTGCAATCCCTCTCAAAATTCTAATGACATTTTTCACAGAAATAGAAAAAACAATCCTAACATTTGTAATGAACCACAAAAGACACCAACTAAATAGCCAAAAATTTTTGAAAAGAAGAATAAAGTTGGAGGCATCATGATCCTGGATTTCAAACTACACTATAAGCAAGAGTAATAAAAAAGTGTGTTATTGATATGATCAATGAAACAAAATAGAAAGCCCAGAAATAAATCCACACATATATATATCGTGGATTAATTTATTACAAAGCAGCCAAAAATATAAAGTAAGGAACAGACAGTCTCTTCAATAAATGGTGTTGGGAAACCTAGACATCCCCATGCAAAAGAATAAAACTAGACCACTATATTACACCATACACAACAATTAAATATAAAACCTAAAACTGTAATACTCTTCGAAGACATAGGTATTAACATTTTTGACACCAGTCTTAATAATGATTTCTTGGATTTGACACCAAAACCAAAAGCAATGAATGCAAAACTAAGCAAGTGGGACAACAGCAAACTGAAAAAGCTTCTGCACAGCAAAGAAAATCATCAATAAAATGAAAAGGCAACCTACTGAAAGGGAGGAAATATTTGCAAACCAATTATCTGACAAGCAGTTAATATCCAAAAAATATAAGGACCTCATACAACTCAGTAGCAAGCAAAACAAAACAGTCCAATGAAAAAATATACAGAAGAAGTAATAGACATTTTTTTGAAAGAAGATATACAGATGGTCAGCAGGTGTGTGAAAAGATGTTCCACACTGCTAATTGTCAGGGAAATGCAGATCAAAACCAAAATTAGATATCACCTTATAACTATTAGAATGGCTATTATCAAAAACAGAAGAAATAACAAGTGCTGATGAGACTGTGGAGTAAGGGAACCCTCATGCACTATTGGTGGGAATGTAAATTGGTGCAGTTACTATGGAAAGCACTCTAAAGCATCCTCAAAAAACTAAAAATAGAACTACCGTATGGTCCAGCAATTCCACTTCTTGTTATTATTTGGAGAAAACACAAATGCTAACTCAATAAGATTTATGCACCCCGTGTTCATTGCAGCATTATTTACAATAGCTGAAATATGAAAACAGTCCTAAATTTCCAAAGATGAATGAATGGATAGGAAAATGTGGTATATGTATACAATGAAATATTATTTAACCACAAAAAATGAAATCATGCCATTTGCAATAATACATATGGACCTTCAAGGCATTATGCTGAAATAAGTCAGACAGAGAATTACAAATACCATTTGATCTTACTTATCTGTAAAATCTGAAAAAAAAATGAACAAACAAATAAAAAAAACAAGATGATCAATACTGAGAACAGATTGGTGGTTGCCAGGAGTGGGGTTGAAGGTAGGTGAAATGGATGAAAGGGATCAGCAGGTATCAACTTCCAGTCATAAAACGAATATACGTCCTGAGTATGTAGTTGGGGGTGACTCAGGACCTGGCCCCTCCACGACATGGAGAACAGATGGCTGACTGGACAGTAGCCATAAGCAATGAGGAAAACTGGCTGTAACTGGATGTCCCAGGCCCCCTAGGCCCCTGTGTTTGTGACAACAATGTATAGCTTTCACACACTACCTCCTCCCTAACTACGTAAGTAACACCAAGGCCTGAGGCCGCTGTGGTCTCTCCAGTCCTACCTGGCACTATCCATACTCCTCTGTAATGTGAATAAACCACATCTGGTGGTCCTTGGGGTGATCTTTTTGTAATATCACGAACACAAATGCAGCTCCTGACTTGAAGCTCCTGCATTACAGTAGTGGGGGGGGGCACTCAAAAAAACCCAGAATTTATTTATTCAAAATTGTGTATTTATTTTTACATTTTTAAACTTCAATCACCTTCAAAGTACTCTTCATTTGATGCAATACACCTAATGAGATTTTTTTCCACTGCTCAAAACAGTTTTTGAACTTGTCAATTTTGCCTTTTAGTGCTTCTGCTGTTTTTTGTTTCACCTCTTCCACATTGGCAAAACTTTTCCCTTTGTGGACTTTTTCATCATGGAAACAAAAAAAAAGTTGCTTTTGGTAAGATCGGGTGAATAGGGAGAGGGGGCATGGGGGTCATGCCGTTTTTGGTCAAAAATGCTGACCACTCGTTGCAGTGTGGGCAGGTGTGCTTGTAAATCACCCCTGGTGAAATGGGCAAATGTGTTGAAATTCGACTCTTCCAAAAAAAAAATTCACTGAAGCAGAATGTAGCTTCTCACAAGAACGCCAGCTGGTACACTGACACAGATGTGTTCCTAAGATACTCACCTAGGGAGGGAAGCATGTACTACAAGTGGCCTGCCCTCCAGAAGATAATTCCTTTTTTTTTTTTTGAGTCCTTCCTCACACAGCATGGTGACTATAGTTAATAATCCTGTATTGCATATTTCAAAGTTATGAAGACAGTAACTTTTAAGAGTTCTTATCACAAAAAATGTTTTCTAAGTAAATATGGTAAAAGATGTTAACTAGACTTATTGCGGTGATCTTTTCACAATACAAATATCACATTAGGTTTACACCTGAAACTAGCAATGTTATATGTCAATTATAACTCAATAAGAAATAAAAAAATCTACAAGTAAAAATCGGTTGTGCGTTTTTAGATTGTAAGCTAGTAAGGCCTCTTTTTATGGTTTAAGACTCTGTGCTCTCAGTTTTTCCAAATTTAACTATTTAGTTTTTCTTTCTCTCTAACTTTGCCAGTGTGGACTTATTCAATATAGATAAACAATAAAGATAAAATGTAAATATTTCCATCAGTGGAGTTTATGCATGCAAATTATTTAACTAATCCTCCACTTTGTTTATTTTCCTCATGCTCTCAAACAAAATGGGAAAAAGTTTTGGCTTCAACTCTAGCTAAATTAATGGTCAGTTTTGCTTTACATGCACTTATATTTCACATCCAGTTAGGCTTATTTAGGCTTCGTTTGAATTGTGTTCAAATGCCTTTTTTTTTCTACCTAGGACTTATCTTAAAAAAAGGAAAAAGAGAATTTAAAATGAATAAATTTGGGAACCATATAACCCCCCAAAACAGAAGAGGCTGCTCCTAATATTCTCGCTGATATAATCTGGTGTTTGGATTTTGTTTTTGTCTGCCACTTAGAAGGCACAATAGACATGGCAAAATATATTTATGAACCTGTTCTGAGCTCTGTAAGAAGGCACAGTGTTGACAAGATGAGCCTTTAAAATGTGGCCCTCTGTACCCTGACTATGCAGCCAAATGACTGCACAGTTCCTTGGCAGGAGGCTATCTGGAAGAAACATATGAACTTCCATTTTGACAAGTGTCTTTTAAAATTTATTTTTATCTTTTTATTTTGTTTTAATCCTCATCCAAGAATATGCTTATTGATTTTAGAGACAGAGGAGGGGAGGGAGAGAGAAAGGGAGAGAGAGGAAGTAAGAGAGAGAAAGAGCAAGAAATAATTGATGCGAGAGGGAAACACCAATGTCAGAGAGAAACAGTAGTTGGTTGCCTTTGCCTCTCGTATGTACCTTGACTGGGGGTGGAACCCACAACCTTGTCATGTGCCCTGTTCAGTAATCAAACAGCCAACCTTTTGGGGATGATGCTCCAACAAATTGAGCCACCTGCCCATGGCTGTAGTTGTCTTTTTAACATTTCAAATCTGAGATCACTCATCCTTCAATACTTTGTCATGTCCTCACTTCAAAGATCTCTCCAAGTAAAGATTTATCACTTTTCTAGAGGCCATATATAGTATTTTAAGAGATTGTATACTAACAGTTATGCAATGCAATGCTAAGGTGTTAATGTTGCCTCTGAAAATGCAAAGTTTTGTTTTGAATTGTTTCCTTTTCTCTACTTTATTATTATTATTTTTGGTGCTTTCACACTCATAACCTCTCACTTTTAAAGAACCTTGGGGGAACTGCCCATTATCTAAATTATCCTCTGCAAGGCAAAACCCTGTGTCTGAATGATTCTAGGTTGGGAGGAGAGATAAGAAAATTCATTCAATTTTTTATTTACACACTTGACATGTTAATAAAACAATCCTGAATGACTGATCTTAATCTTTTCTAGTTATAATGTATATATGTCATAGCTGTAGTCATTAGTGCCAAATGAAAATGAAGGCTAAATGAGGATTTTAGCTATAATCCCATTTTTGAGTTCCTCAGGAGTATACATTATGCTTTAATAAAGCAATAACTTGGAAGAATTTTTCTGTTTCAGTGAATTTTGGTGTACTATTATTGCTTTAGAGGACAGTTAATTCTAAAAATTTTATTTCCCATTCACACATCTGAAAATATGTTTAGACTTATTGCTTTTCTTCTCAAATTTGGTTATCTACTTTTAATTATTAGCTATTATTAGCCTTCCTAAAGCCTTATGCTTTGTATGTACCTTAGTGTCTCTGTCCTTGAACTCTCCAATATTGGGAGTCAACTATCCTTTTAATATCTAAACAAAATAATTTAGCCCTCATCTTATACAACTAAAGCAAATTTGGTCTCTTCCCAAAGAGCATCTCTGAAGATCCTGGGTTGTGGTTAGGGTTTTTTTCCTGGTTGTTACTTGTACCTTCTTCCTTCAAATGACTTTTGTTGTTTGCCTGTCATCTCTGGCCATGCATGCTGTCACTGTATCTGTGAATCTCTTCATTTAATCTCTTCCCCAAATACTGACCCAGTCCTATCCCCCCAGTTTACAAAATAGAGCTAGTGAGCAAAGGCAGGTTTGGAGGCTGGGAGGTGACACAGGGGAATTATAACCCAGAGCAGGAGACAGTTTATACCTCTCTAGCCTCATGATTATTGTTTGCACCCTTAGACTCCCTCTCTAGTGATGTCCTCTTTCCCATGAATGCCTCCTTAGGGGTGGTAGGAATGGGTGGTATAGCTCCTACCCATGTCTTTCCTCCCCACAGAATACCAGGACTCCAAAATCCGTGTTTACAGGTATGTCAGTGGGAACCCTAAATCTCTGGCCTCATAATCATTTCTCTAGATATGCATTCCATAGTGACCTTTTAAATACTTAACCCTAATAAAATGAACATTATCAGAAACACCTGCATTTGAATTACTTCACCAAAGTTCAAGACCTGTATGAGAAAAATTTCACATAAAAATGGTCTATCCAGGACAAAGATAATCTCCCCATTGATAAATTTTAGTTTTTTGCCTGGATGCATAGATGACTGGAGTTTTACAAATAGCACATGTTGGACAGTTATAAATCTGTTGCTCAGTATAGATCAACCGATGGACCTACCTACTTACCTACCTACCTACCTACCTACCTGTCTACCTACTTATCTACTATCTAGTAAGAATATACCTATAATGGTAGAAATCTTTGCAGAGGTCAATATCAACAAATAGCTGTGGAGTGTATCTTTTGCATATACTGAAGAGTGTTGCGTAAATTACAGGTTACTTGGGATCAAAACTTAAATAGTTAACATTGAAATTCACTCAGATATAGTGATATTTTTTAACAAATAAAAGGTTTTATTCATCTCACAGGATGTTCAGAAGTGGGCAGTCCAGACCAGGTGAGAGAACTCAATGTGCCCCCAACCCCTGACTCCATCATCCCCAGTGTGTTGCTTTGTGACAAGGTGGCTAGAAATCCCTAGCCTATACCCAGAAGGGGAACTAAAAATGGAAAAATGAAACAAGGAGGTGACACCAGCAGAGTGCTTATTTTTGAGCCAGTTTTAATAGTTCCGATTGTATTTCTATATCAGTTTTCTATTGATGTGTGACAAATCACCTGAAAACAAAGTGGTCGTAAACAACTAAATGCCATAGTTCATGAGTCTATGGGTCAGCTTAGAAGTTCTACTGATCTGAGCTAGGCTTGGCTGATCTCAGCTGGGCCCATTTGTGTCTGCATCAGCTGGTAGGGATGATGGTCAATCTCTGGTTCAGTGGATGGTCAATAGATGATCTGGGATGGCCCCACCTGCATGTCTGGCATTGGTAGGCTGTCAGCTGGGGCAATGGGGATGTGTCCCATCATAGAGCAGGCTAGCCCAGGCTTGTTTACATGGGGGCTGGACAGGGTTCCAAGAAAGGGAATAGAAACACATGAGGGCT
Source organism: Anoura caudifer (assembly GCA_004027475.1). NCBI lineage: Eukaryota > Metazoa > Chordata > Mammalia > Chiroptera > Phyllostomidae > Anoura > Anoura caudifer. Next base: position 51,071 of record PVKU01002372.1, read on the forward strand.
CTTGAGGCCGGGTTCAGACCTGGCACAGCATCACTTCTATTGAGTCTAAGGTCAGACTCAAGGTCGAGAAACATACTCCATCATTTTTTTATTTGTTTTGATTTTTATATTGAGATATAATTGACATGACATTATATTAATTTCAGATATAGGCTGGCAATAATTTAACAATTACATTTAATGAAGCAAACAGGATTGAAGTAGAAAGCTAATTATTGACATTCACAAAAGATACATGAAGATATGTTGAAAGAGGTAGGGTAGTGTGTTGGTCAGACTATAGACTTTAAATTCAGACTCTACCATTGATTAGCTTCACAAGCTTGGAAAATTGTGTCAGTTTCTCTGAGTTTAAGATCCTTCATCAGAAATGATGTTGATGATAGTGATGTTGATGATATTGCCCTGTATTTGTTGAAAAGCTCAATTCAAGGAAAGAAGCCTATAGCACTGTGGCTCATATCACAAAATGTAGCTCATATCACAATACATCTGGGCATTTGTTAATCCCACATTATACAACATGTGATCATTGATTCCCTTTAGGAATACATTTAGGTTGACAGTCATGTGCTTCCTTACATCACCAATTGAGGACCTTTTCAAGTTTCACTGTAGTTTTAATCTTTCATGTGATAAGCGGGTTTTTCCTTGGCTTGAAAACTTCTTGAGCCAGTGTCATTAATTCTATTTTGTTGTCTTTATAAAGTGTGTGGTGACTTTAGGGGAGAAATGTAAGCCATGGTCAACGTCAGTTTGATTTTATTTGTTTTCTGGTTCTATAATGTAAATCATTTCACTACTAAACCTTATCTTTTTCATCAACAACCTAAAAGTTGATTTTCTTTTGGAGGCTATTTTATAAGAAAGCAAAATCTTCCTTCACAAGAGTTGCTAAATGTGGTGATTTGCAAAGAACAATGGGTCAATATTGAGCTGTACTTATCAACCAGGTCCATGCACCCACCACCTGAGTGAACACAACCTAATGGTTATTTAAATTAATGTTTTAGGAAAGACAAAATTATCCATTTTTGGATTCTCAAGAAAATTTGTTAATAGTTATAGCACCAAATCTTGCAAAGTGAAACACTTTTATTTTTTTGCGTATAAAATTTATATGATAGTAAATGTAGTGCAATTTGCTATTTTCTCTAGATGCCTAGCACATTCTTCTCAGAATCTTTGTGGAAGACTCCATAAATGTATATTTTTATATGTATATTTATATATGTATGTATATGTGTGCACACAGAGAGAGGAGAGAGGGAAAGATAAGAGAGTCAGACAGAGATTGAGAAAGAACATTGTTAAATTTTAAGAAATTGGCTCATGTGATGGTGGGGGCTGGCAAGTTTGAAATCCACAGGCTAGCTATAGATTCAAGTAAGAGTTGATTTTATAGTCTTGAGTCTAAAGGGTAGAAACTTAAGCAGAATTTCTATGTGCAGTCTAAAGACAGAAATTCATCTTTCTCTTTCTTGGGGAACCTCATTCTTTTCTTTCAAGACCTTCAACTAATTAGGTGAAGCCCATCTACATTATGGAAGATAACTTTTACTAAAAAAATACCTTTAGAGGCCCTGGCCTGGTGGCTCAGTTGGTTAAAGTGTTGCCCTGATACACCAAGGTTGAGGGTTCAATCTCTGGTCAGAGCATATTTAAGAATTAACCAATGGATACGTAGGTGGATGGAATAATGAATCAATGCTTCTCTCTCTCTCTCTCAAATCAATAAGAAAAATATATTTTCAGAACAATGACTAAATTGTTGCTTGACCAAACAAATTGGCATGGTAGCCTAGCCAAATTGACACATAAAATTAACCATCACCATGACCTAGACTACCTCCATTGTAAGTGCTTTGGCCAGTCTTTGGTTCAGGATATGGTGTTCAAGAGAATCAGCAGCCACAGAGATTTCTTCCTGGTAAGGACAGCAGGAATGGAAGTGCCCACATCCGAAGATAGAAGTGGGGGCATCCAGTGGAGTGTCAGGAGCCTGGTATTGAGTATGGAAGCTAGAAAGGCAGTGGCAGTGGGGAGGTACTCAGGGAGTGTTTGTGGCATAATTCTGGACTATTTACTTGAGTGTATAAACTGAACCACTTGTTCTCCAGCCCCTGAGAGATACTTTGAGCAACTTATTATCATTTATTAAATTCCTTCTGAATTAGTCAAATTTTATTTCTGTAATTTTCAACTGGTTCAGGAAATCATAAGAAATTGATCCTGAAAATTGTTCATCATATTGAACTTTGCTTCTATGGGTATCTGGTGCATTGGATAAGGGAGTAATTTCAGCAGTAGAGGAAGAAGTTATAGATAGAGACAGAAATGTGAGCTGATGGATAGGTAACTAGGGGAGCCACAAAGAGGGGATGAATGAGGTCATTGGGAGACAGCCCAGACCACTGGGAGTGATTTATGATCAAAATGTAAATGCAGAAAGAAGTCCAGTCTCCGGTTATCTTATCACATGAGAATTATACATGCTCCTTCCATAAACGTGATTCAGGACAGACTACCTCCTACACTGAGGGTGAGTTTTGCATTCATTTCAACAGAAAGAATGGAAAGGAAATTCCAGCATAGAAGCTTATGTGGTGCTGACTTCCGCACAAACCAGATGTGATTTCTGGCTGAAAAATTCAGAGAAAGAATACTCTCATAAAGTAGGTTAGGTGATATTTTCAATGCCATTCAAGCATACAAGATAATTATTTCTCTGAGCTCTGGGTACAATAGTCCTTTAACTACTTATCTTCAAATATTCCTATGACTCTGATACAAAGTATGAGCTTTTCTGCCTTTTGTGAGTTTATTAGAGTTTGCAAGTTTAATTGTTTGTTCAGATACCACAGAGAGGACAATGGGAGAAAATAGCAGCAGGATAATTGTTATGTTTTGTATGGCTCAGCCCATTGTATTTGCATGTAACTTTGCAATACATTTTACTTGCTGTTTCTCCAAATTTCTGTAGTAAATTTTATTTTTCACCTGTGGAGTTAACCAGAGAAAATGCTAGATGTCCAAGCCTACATGGATAACATAATAATGTGTTAGAATGAAAAGTTGTCAGTCCTGCAGTTGGCAGATATTCTTCATCTCTTACATAGATTTGGTAAGTGACCTAGGAAGAATTTAGCTTTTTCTTTTAGACACAATAAATCTCAAGAAACAATAAACAGTGATAACCAGATAAATCAAACTTAAAAATGAAGTAAATAGAACTCAAAAACAGTGTATCAACAAGAAATCTTTGCAAATGATTAACTGCCAGTGGAGAGTGTTTAAACCAGTTACTATGAAAAAAGTAGCACTTACAAGGCAGTGTTTCAGGGCCAGGTGAGGTGAGGGGGTATCACTGTAATGGTTTTATCTCCACAGGTGAGGAAGGCAGGCAATTGTGGTTTTACTAAGAAGTGTAGAGGAAAGAACAAGGAAGACAGGGAGGAGTTACAGCAGAAGATATGAAGTAAGGACATAGCGGGACACAGAAGAAGGCAAAGCTGAGAGGAGATTCACAGACTAGGTTAAGTTACAGGCGTCAGCATCCTAGAAGTTGTAATGAGGTAATAAAGTAGATGTAGTGGAAATAATGGAGGGATGGCACAGCACGTGAAGTCAACACACTCAGAGGGAGGTAAGTTTCAACGTAGGGTTTCAAAGGTGGAGCTGCTCTAAGTGGTGACAATTCTCAGGTTTCTTCATGGCTTGAAGGTGAACAAGGAGAAAGAGCAAAGAGCATGGGAATTGGGAGGTTAGGGCACTGAGGAGACAACTTGTGGTTGGTTTTGCCTCATGCACATATAGCACACTCAAAATAATAGATAGGGATGGAGAGAAATTTCTGAACCACTTGTCTCTCATGCTATAGCTGAATAAAAGATAGGAACCTAAGAGAAATAAGACTTTTCACTTAAGGGTGGGGAAGTTATAACTGGGAGAAGAATAGGGCAGAGAAGGACCCAGGCATGCCTTGTCCCCACGGTTTATGAGGCACTGGATCAAAAATAGTAAGACTTAAGTATCTCTTAGTTGGTGTGAAGCTCAGGAAGGTTGGGTCTAAGTAGAAACAAGGAGCAGATGGGAGAATCTGGAAAACAGATTTATAGAAGGTTATTTGCCATGGAGCAGGGGCTCAGTGGCAAAATCATGGAGAAGGAGAGCAGGGTGAGGTTGAATTAAGAGTATAAAATTCAGGGCTTCCAAAACCTGGGCATAGCAAATCTTATGCCCAGTAAATCCCATCAAGAACTATAATTGTTGCTTACCCCTATACCATGTAGTGATTTTTAACGTTATGTTAACTTAGCTGGGCTATGGTATCCAATTTTTTTGTCTAACACCATTCTAGATGTCACTGTGAAGGTATTTTGGGGATGACATTAACACTCAAACCAGTAGATTTCAAGTAAAATAAATTGCTTTCCACAATGTGGGTGCAACTCATTCAGTCAGTTGAAGGTTTTAAGAGTGAAGGGTGAGGTCCCTGAGTCAAGAAGAATTCTACCCCCAGACTGCCTTTGGACTTGCACTGCAACATCATTCTTCCGAGTCGCTGGCCTGCTGGCCTGCCCTACAGATTTTGAACTGAGACCTCATGATTGTGTGAGCCAATTTCCTGACCATATATATATGTACACATACATACACACATACACATACATATATACGTATGTGTGTGTATAGACTGCATGTGTAAACATCCTGTTTGTTCTGTTTCTTTGGGGAACTCTGACTAATATAAATGTTTACTGTTTTCCAGTCATTTTTCTAAATGCTTTTATTTATTAATTCACCTTACTTTCACAGGGACATAAAACCTTCTGGGACCAGGGGTGAATGTGAGGACATAGGCCTCCTTGGAAGGAGTTAGCAGCATCCTGGTCTGATCTCACCTTACATGAATTCCTGGCCTGGCATTTAGGCACACAGATTAATTAGAAATGTTCAAGTTCCTGAGGAAGAATTAAGTTGTGAATTCAATTGTATAGATTTTTTTGTTTGTTTAAACAAGTGTGAGTCTGGCACCATAATTAATATTTTATATATGAAGAAACCAAGGCTCAAAGTTTTCACGTGGGTAAGTTCTGCTTTAGGAAACAAAGCAGATGGAACTGACAATCCCTTATGCTTATTGCTCCTGCCCAGCTTCTACTGTTGTTTTTTTCTTACAGCAAATATAATGTAAAATTTACCGCTCTAATCATTCTAAAGTATTCATTTCTCCATTTCTAGGGTGATATTTAATTCTTTCATTTGGAAATATAAAAATGTATCTCAGCAGTAAAATAAACTTAATGACATAAAATAAGAATTGAAAGTGCAGTCACAGTTGTGCTAGAACTCACTAATTCTATAGACTACCATGTAGCAGTTAAAGTTAGAGCATGTGTGTGGATATCTAAGTATTGCAGGTGAACATGTAAATATATTTACATTGTCTCTGCATTGATAATTGTAATAAAAAGTTGATGTCCTCATGGCAAACTCTCCTAGGATAAAATTCTAGATTCATCATCACATATATTATTTGGAAATACTTGAAAAACATGAATTCATGTCAACCACCATTAGTATTGTCTTCTCATTCACTTAGGCTTACTAATTGCCTGCTGGTAAAGAGATTTCAACTCCTTTGTCAACTTTAATTTGTTAGTAAATTTTACCTGGAGTAGTGGTAATCTCAAGCCCATTAAATGCCCATTTAACCAGAAAAAAAATTAATTGAGTACCTACATTGTGCAGGTACCTTAGATATGGAGTATGAGATTGCAGATAAGACCATCCCAGTTTCTGCCCTCAGCGAATTAAGAATCTAGCAAGGAAAACAATTAATCTAATTATTCCAATGGAGGTGGCAATGCAATAGCAGTAAATGTGTGGATATAGTTGTGGCATCCCACCTGGTCTGTATTGAGGATGTCTTGGATAGCTCCCTGCAGAATGCAATGGTTGAAGATTTGGGATCAAGGGAGGAGCAGTGATATATTGTACTGTATGTATATTTTAACTCATCTAGAGGTAGACTTGTAACCATTTAGGCAAGTGTTCAAGATGTTTAATGTAGTTTGGAGGTGTCTTCTGATTACATCTGTGAGTCAGTCAAAATCGAAGTCTGGAATAATAAATATCAATAATAGGACAAACTGGATCACTCACACACTGCTGGTGGGAATGTAAAATGGCATAGCCACCCTGGAAAATAATGAGGCAGCTTCTAACAAACTAAACATGCAGCTGCCATCTGACCCAGCAATTGCACTCCTTGGCTTGTATTCCAGAGAAATAAAAATGTACTTTCACACAAAAATCTGTACATGAATATTTATAGCAGCTTTATGTGTAAGCACCAAAACTGGAATTAACCTAAATATCCTTCAACAGGTGAGTGGATAAACTCTTGTACAGTCACATCATTGACTGCTATTCAGCAATGAAAAGGAACAAAGTACTGATGCAGGTAATGACTTGGATGAATCTTGCATTATAGTGAGGAAAAAGCCAGTCTCAAAGGTGATGAACTGTATGAGTCCATATATACACATTTTGACATGACAGAATTTTAGAAATGGAGAACTGATTAGTGGTTGTCAGGGGAAGGGGGGTTGGGTGTGGTTACAAAGGATACCACGAGGAATCCTTGTGGATTTGGAACTATTTGATATCTTGGTTATCATTATGGATACACAAATCTATATTGTTGATACATTTGTATAGAACTTAAAACACACACAGTGTACAAGTAGAACTGGGAAAATCTGAATAGAATCAGTAGATTCTATCAATGTCAAGATATTCATGATATTATACTATCATCTCATAAAAATGTTACTATAAAGGAGACTGGAAAAAGGATACAAGGGTGCTCTTCTATATCATTTCTTACAAGTGCATGTGAATATATTTTCTTTAAAAAAGGCAAGACACAGGATCCAAAACAAAGCAGAGCATTCAGAAGTCAATAGCATTCCACAAAGTTCAGAGAAATAAGAAAAGTATAGAGGGAGCACAAGAGACAAGAGGGGAGGGCACAAAGGGAGTTCTCTCATGTGGCTGAATAAGCATCAAAGGTAGGGCTTCAGGGATTTGAAGAACAGCTTGATCAGGAAAAAGCCCATTAGAACCACAGGTTAAGCCAATGGGAAGAGTAATTTTTATTCAGTGGGTCAAAAACTTGATGATGGCTAATGTTGCAATAAAAAAACCTTATTCTTTAGAAACTTAGGCACTAGCAAATCTATTGGGCTTTAGTGTTCACTGGATGAAGTGATAATCTGTGTTGGGGTCCTCAAGACCACCCTCAGGTTCAGTGATTCACTAGGAGGAATCACAGGATGTGCAGTGATTTATTACAGTGACAATCCAGATCAGCAAAGGGAAAGGCTCAGGTGGACAAGTCCAGGGGAACCATGTGCAAACTTTCAAGTGTCCTTTCCCAGTAGAGTCACATAGAACACAACCAGACCCCCAGAAATTATATATGGAAATGTGTGAAATGTCTATAAACATATTTGTTAGAGGCTCCACTCCCTGAATTACTAGCTGTGAAACCTCAGGCAAATTATGCACTAACATTGAGTCTCAATTTCTTCACCTATTAATGTAGATAATTGCTCCCTCATGTTATCACTGTGCAGACTAAATGAAAGGTGGTGTGTGATGTACCTGGAACATTGTAGGTTCTCAATCAATGCTTGTTCTACCAACTTTCAGAATGAGGGTTGTAAATGAAGATTTACATTTCCAGGGGAAAGATTTAAATGTAAACTTATGAAATGCTGATCAGCAAACCACATTCTCATAAAAAGGTTAAATTGGGTGGTATGTAATATATTTGTGTAACATGACATTTTTATGAAAATAGTTTTCATTTTAGCACATTAGCCCTAATGTGCAGTTAAATGATTAGGGTATTTGTTGGTTATACTGGCACATCCCATTGATATATTTTTTATATTACATATATTGCCATTCATACACATTTATTGAAATCTTGGATTTTTTAATGAAAATTTTGACTAAGTAGAAATCATTAAATCATAAAAAGGTTCTGAAGTTTCCTGGTATAGTAAATGTATAAAAATCAATTGCTTTTCTCATTACCGGATTGAAGAGTTAGAAAAATAAAAAGGATAACATTTATTAAAGCATCAAAGAGTGTGAAAAACTAGGAATAGAAATAGCAAAAGATGTATGAGACCTCTATGCAGCAAACTAGACAGCACTATATAAATTGATTTAAATCAATGGGGGGATTGCTCATGAATTAGAAGTCTTGATTTTGATTCTAATAAAAATCTAACAGAACATTAAAAAAGTTTTGACAGGCTGATTCTAAGATTTATGTGGAAGTACAAAAGACCAAGAACAGTTAAGACACACTTGTTGAAGTAGAGGAGGTATAATAACTGGTCCTATGAGGTATTAGGAAACAGGTATGGATAGTATAAGGAAGATGATGGTACAGAGTTGGACTTGAACTAAAAATCATAATAAAGGGCCAGAAAGATGCCAGCGCACATATTAACATGTGATGTGTGGCAGAGGTAGTACTACAGAGCAGTGGGGATGAGAAGTCCTTTTGGTAAACAATGCTGGAACAATCCTAATGCCTAATGGACCTCAACCTCACATTGTACCAAGAAGTCAATTCTGGGTGGATTAAAGACCTACATGTAAAAAGTAAACAAAACATTTAGAAGATGATCTTCTAAATGTTCTTTATGATCCAGAGCATAGGGGAAAATTTCATAAAAGACACAAAATCCACTATTGCCAAAAAGAAAAATGTTGATAAAATTGAATACATAAAACTTTGGCACAAGTTTCATCAAAAAACTCCATTAAAGATAGTAAAGAGATGAATCAACTAGTAAGAGATCACTATGACATATGTATCAGAGAAGGAGCTTATATCAAGAGTGTACAATGAGCTCCTACAAATGAATAGAATAGACCCAAAGAAAAATGGGCAAAAGACTTGAACAGGTATTTTACCAGAGGCTATGTGAGCATCTACTAGAGATAAAAAAGATAGTCAAACTCATTAGTAAGCATAAAGACGCATATTTCAACTTCAATGAGATTCTATTACACACTCACTGGATGGATAGGCAAAATTAACACAACTGACAATACCAAGTAGTGATGAAAATATGAAGTAACTGGGACTCTCATAAGCTGTTGGTTAACCAGCTAAATGTACTCAATTAGTTTGGGAAATATTTGGCATTATTTTCTGAAGTTGAATATGCCTATACCTAACACCCAACAAGTTCATTCATCAATTTATCTGATGAAATCTTACACAGTTATAAAAATAAACAAACCATATGGTTTTAACATGGATAATTCTCACAAACATAACATAGAGTGACACTAGCAAGATGTACACTAGCGTGTGTGCACATAAAAATCATGTTATGATTCCTTTTACATAACTTTTGCATTCAGGCAAAGTACATTACTTAGGGATATATACAAAGGTGATAAAACTATAAAAACAGCAAGTGAACTAATATCACAAAATGGTAACCTCCAAAGGGGAGGAAGAACCTGGCCTTATGGTCTGGGGAAGGTGCAGGAGAGAGCGGTGACTTGCAGGGTTCTGGCACACAATTACTTGGCCTGGAGGATAGTTATAGAGGGGTTTGTTGTATAATTATTCTTTAAACTGTAAATCTGTGATGTGCTTTTCTGTATGTACATCATATTCAATGACAAAAATAAAAAGATAGAAAAATGTAGTCTTACTTTTTGGATTATAATTAACAGTCAATATTATTATTATTGTGCTCTGGTGTTTCACCCCTTTTGTTAGGTGCCATGACCCATTTAATTTCAATTTTCTCTTAATTTAAGGCCCTCTGACAAATAAAGGGAAAGTAAAAGAAGAGCATGCAGTAATCACGATAGCCTCAGAGATTATTAGTACTCTCATTATGTTCTGGAGCAGTTATGATGCCAGGTGAGTTCACATTAAATTCAGAAATCAGCAAGCAGCGCCTTGGCTGTCTGACAGGATTCTTGTCACAGTGTCAACTTCTTGTCTCGGAACCCAACTGTTACTACCGACAGAGGAGAAAATCAAGTGCCAAATAGCCTGGTGTCATGCACCAGGGGTGGTACAAACTCTGCAGTCTAATGCTGTACAGTAGGAAATAGGCTTCCTTGGAGAAAGGGAAATGTAAATAATCTCGAGGGTCATCAAGGAAATAAAAGGCTGGTGTCCTCCCTACTTTCCTCATACTAATGTGAAGCAGACCCCAGGTAGGCCTTCTGGATTGGGTTTGCATTTCAGTGGAGGGACTTTGCCTCTTTTATTCTACCTTTTTATAAGGCAAGCTTGAGGTCTGTGTATTTCTTTATCAGGCTGTATACAAGCTATGGGCCATCTGGATCATCAACTTTCCAGAACCTGGGATCCTTGGAGTCCGTGGGGATACACAATATCACCTACTGGCAGAAGGAAGCTACTTGTTCTGTGATGTCTTAGACTAGGCTGCTATACCAGAGTAGAACTGGGAGGCTTAAGCAACATTTTCTTACAGTTCTGGAGGCTGGGAAGTCTGAGAATAGGGTGCTAGCATGGTCAAATTCTTGGGGAAGGCCAAGTTTTAGTTCACAAATGGCTGCCTTCTCACTGCATCCTCACTTGGCAGAGAGAGAGAGAACTCTCAAATTCCTTTATCCCCTCATAAGGGCACCATCCTCCTAACCAAATTACCTCTCAAAGTTTCCAGTTCCAAATATCATCACATTGGAGATTAAGGTTCTTAATAATTATTCCCTGTTTTACTCATAATTAAAAACATTACTTACTTGAGAATATTAACTATAATGATTTTAATGTCATTTTTGGCTTGTTCTACTTGCATTTTGTCAGCAGTAAATTTATATCTGGATTGTTGCATTTGTTGGCTTTCTCTTATAACCTTTTGCTCATCATGTGCTTTGGAGTTCTGATTTGCAGGTTTACCCTGAATGAAAAACTTTTGTTCTCTTAGCATGCTTTCTCTAAGAAGCTGTTGTGTATTGCTTCCTCTCATTGCCCCAGAACCTGGCCTAGAAGAAACTCTTATATTGACAGTTTTGTACTGGCAGATTTGTTATTTCAGGCCTCAGTTTCTCAAGATGAGTTTGTCTGGTTCCCTGTCATGCAAGGAATGCATGGTTCTGGCTGCCCCTGCAGAGATTGAATGCCAGGCTGCCTCTGTCCACTTCAAAGTCTGGAGTTCAGCAACCCTGTAGCTTCTATACCCATTGTGTCCCTGGTGTGTGCCTCTCCACACTGATTTGCAGTCTGAATCCAGAGGAGAAATGGGTGCATGGTGTTTTGAATATGGTTATATCTTTAAAAATAACTTAAAAACTAACTGGAGGGGAGGAGTAGAGATTACATTATAAGCTTTAAGTGTCTTCTCAGAGACGGTCTCTGGTTATATATGTTATTTTTCAAATTATAAGTTATTTCTAGCTCCACGAATTTTATTTCCTTCAAATAACTAGAAAAATCACCAAATACCCATTGGATTAATTAATTTAATTAATTAAATACTTGATTTTTCACTGTGCTTATTAAGTAAATAAATCAATTAGTTCTTTTGTCCAGTAAATACAATATATGGGCATATGCATCCAGGGCTGGACACAGGGGTTGAAACTACTGGCTGGTCAGAGAACTTTGTGCCACTTGTTGTGCCACAAAGTTGTGCTAACTGGTATTTAAAGTTGGTTTTGATGCTGAGCCTGAGTGGATGTAGGTTCTGTTTCTTTAACTAGAACTCTAGAATTAATGGCCATGAGCAACTTGAACTCCCTTGGTGGGGTTTGAAGCACTTTACTGATGGGTAATTCTTTTCAGGACTGGGGTAAAATACAATCACAGGAGCCCACGGACCAACTATTTCCCCTTCACCTATGCAGAACTCAGAGACCCTTTCTTTCTGGGGGTTCCTCTTAATAGATCTACCAAGCATCAGATAATTGTCACTGAGCAGTTTCTGCATCCCAGACTATGTTCCAATCTCCTTAAACGTATTAAATTATTTAATTCTTACAGAGATCCAATGAGATAGTTATTGTAATGATTTCCATTTCATAGATGTGGAAGCTGAGGCACAGAGCTAAGTAACTTTCCCAATGTCTATAGCTAGTAAGTGATCAAGCTTGGAAACCTGGCTCCCAGGGTCCCTCTGGATCCAAGCAGAGCCTTGGCAATTTTCTCATCTTTGTGGTGAATGACCAGAGGGACTTCTTGCTTTGATACCAGGAATCTCTCTTTCCCTTCTCAGGAACTCAGGTCAGCGTGTTCCCATGATCCTGTTGTTGTCTTGTGATCCTGTGGGCTCCCTTCATGCCCTACTGGTATGGGTAGGCCCTTGGCTATGGACAACTTCATTGTCTCTGGGCATCAGGAGCAGCCTGTAGTCTTCAGACACCACATAGCCATGGATATTTGCTGGAGTCCCAGAATTCTGAGGGCTTCAGTCTCAGGAGCCTTGACATTTTTTTCATGAATGCTTCCAGAGCTGTAGCTTCTGGCATTTGGAGGTACAGGGTGAAGGTCCGTCCCCCTTTCAGCTCAGTGATGGTGGAGCTATGGTTCTTTCTGTGTGACATTGATAGCAAATCAGTGGCTTGTGCCTTTCAATGGTGCTGAAATCTCTTGGGGGATGACCCTTTGAGTGTCCACCATGTGTGAGAACCTGCATTATCATTCTACTCCATTGTTAAGCCTGCTTTTGTGCAAGTGCTGCACAGAAATCTCCAGAGGGTCAGAAGCTAGAGTCTGCCAAACAAAATCCTTGCTTTGAATTTATACAAATACTTTTTATTAATTTGTGAGAAAGAGAAATTCCAATGATTTGTAATAATATGGAATTTCTGAAATTAACAGTAAGCTTGTTTATTTCTTCCAGCCTAGAGTGGATATTACGCTTGCTTTTTCAAGTACCTGCCTGGAGGGAGTTAGCCTACTGCAAGTTAGTAACAAACATATCTTAAAATGGTAAAATGGGTGACAAAGGATTGAAAAGGTTATTCAATTTATTTGCTCCTAGGAACTGAAACAAACCATGGGACCATCTGTTCTGTTTGCCTTCTCATTTCACAGAGGCAAGAGGGAACTAAGCAATTTAGAGTAATGCAGTTTGTTAGTGGGCACTTTGAAGAGTTGTTCCCAGCACTTTCTAGTCCATCACACTACTCCACTAAGAGGGGACCTGAAGACCAAAGCTGATGCTCTGAGTAAAGCCCAAAGCAAAGCAGGTCGTAATTAAATATTTCTGAAAATAATGAATCTTAAATGCTCTAGACACCTGAAGGTATTTTACATAAAACAAGATTTTCCTTTGCTAGTGGCAAATCACTCACTTCTACCAGATAAAATACAAAGATGGAAAACTAAGCCAGCCACATTATTGTGGGCTTCCTTCCCTTCTGTCCCCCAGAGCCAGCATATGCCCTTGTGGAGTACTTGCTCTAAGAATCCTCCCTGGAGGAAGGAAATGACTCTCCGAGTCTGTGCCATCCCCGGTAGGCTCAGGTAAATTAGAGTTTATTGTTAGGTTTGAGGTTGCCATGCCTAGGATTTGAAATAGAGTAAATCAGTCATTTCCAGGCATTTCTGAGGAAAGAGACTGCCTATGAGGTAACTAAACGTACCTTTTCAAATGAATTTTCTTTTGTTGAGAGTTTAAAAATTGATTTGGCAGTAATATATTAGAAGCTGTTCCAGGTACTGATATGCTCTTGATCAGGTGGAGGTTCTCCAGGTCCTGTGTTTCACTTCGGCTTCAGCCCCAGTGTCTTTGCTGAGATCTCTGCACAACACCAGATTGAGAGCTGTCACTCCCAGGCAGGAGTGTCTGGAGTCATAAGCTGTGATTAAGCAAGTTTGCTTGGAATGGAGTCAGAGCCACCTAGGAGCTCCCTTCTGCTCCTCTAAAGGTCCTACCTGACCTTCAAACTATGCCAGGCAGAGTAGGTGGCATGTAAAGTAAAAGAGAAATCTAATTCCAAATATGACTTCTATTTTCATCAAGAGCAAATTACTCAAATCAAGCTTCTGCTTCCTCACCTGCAAAATGGAGGTAATGATGCTTATTATACAGGGAATATGTGAGGATTTGAAGTGTGGTGCACATAAATTCAATAAATCTTTCTTCCCTAGGCTAAAGTTTTTATTGTAAACAATTTTAGTTATTGCTTACTAACAATTTTACAATGGCTTAAAGTATCTATGTAAGATAATTTAGGCTGACATCAAGCACTGATGAAACCTAAACCTTAATTTTAGTTTTAAACAAAATAATTATTTGATGGGATTGTCAAATCCACAAGTATTTTTCTTGTGAGAAGAAAACTGTAAGGAGAGTAAATTTATGGAAATCCAACTTTATTTATTTATTTTTATAAATTATATTTTATTGATTATGCTATTGCAGTTGTCCTGCTTCCCCCCCCCCCTTTGCCTCTCTCCACTCAGGGCCTCCTACTCCCTCAGACAATCCCCCCACTATTGTCCATGGGTTTTTGGCTACTCCATTTCCTATACTGTACTTTACATACCCATGGCTATTCTGTAACTGCCTATTTGTACTTGTTAATCCCCTCACCTCTATACCCATTCTCCCCGTCCCCACTTCCATCTGGCAACCATCTGGTCACTAACTTCTTTTCTCTTGCTGCTTTTGAGAACCTCTCTTTATCTTTAACCTTGAGCCTTTTAATAATGATGTGCCTTAGAGTGTGTTTCTTTGCATCCATCATAATTGGGACTCTCTATGCTTCCTGGACTTGTGTGTCTATTTCCTTCACCAAATTAAGGAAGTTTTTTTTCACTATTTTTTCAGATAGATTTTCAATTCCTTGCTTTTTCTCTTCTCCTTCTGGCATGCCTATGAGGCAAATGTTGGACCTCTAAAAGTTGTCCCAGAGGCTGTTTATACTATCCTCATTTGGGGGGTGGGGGGGTTCTTTTTTCTTCTTGTTCTGATTGTTGTTTTTTGCTTCCTTATGTTCCAAATCATTTGATTCCTGGTTTCATCCATTCTACTATTGTTTCCCTGTAAATTGTTCTTTATTTCAACTAGTGTATCCTTCATTTCTGACTAGGTCTTTTTTATGCTGCTGAGATCTTCACTAAGTTCCTTGAGCATCTTTATAAACAGTGTTTTGAACTCTGCATCTGATAGACTGCTTATCTAAATTTTGTTTAGCTCTTTTTCTGGAGTTTTGATCTGTTCTTTCATTTGGGCCATATTTCTTTATCTGCTCATTTTAGCAGCCTCCCTGTGTTTGTTTCTATGCATTAGGTAGAGCTGCTTTGACTCTGTGTCTTGGTAGTGTGGTCTAATGTAGTAAGTGTCTTGTAGGGTCCAGCAGCACACCCTCTCCTATCACCCAAGTTGGGTACTTGAGGTGTGCCCTTTGTGTGGGCAGAATATACCCTCCTCTTGTAG
Organism: Anoura caudifer; assembly: GCA_004027475.1. NCBI lineage: Eukaryota > Metazoa > Chordata > Mammalia > Chiroptera > Phyllostomidae > Anoura > Anoura caudifer. The sequence goes on from PVKU01002372.1 coordinate 66,544, forward strand.
TCAAGCCCTGGTTGCTGTTGGCAGATCAAAGGGAGAAATTTACCCAGGAGAGCTAGGTTCAAGGATTGGCTGTGATCACTTACCATCAACCTCTGCCCTCTGTGGAGGATCAGCTGAGCTGGGGCAGGGTGGTGGTGCTCCAGTGTGGTCTGTAGCTGTCTACTGGGTGCATTGGCCCTAGGGTTTCCTGGGTGGTGCGGGTCAAGGTTAGCCCCTACTTGTGTTTTTCCTGGGGCACCTTGCCTGAGCTGTAAAGCAATCTCAGATGGCTGCTACTTGTGCCAGGCTTGGAGATTCCCAGGTAAAGCCAAGCTGTGACTCTAATATGGCTGCTAGTAGGGCTCACTGAAGCCAGCTATTGTTGTTTGATAGGATTTAGGAGCCAAGACCAGCTATTCTTATGGAAAAACAGCTTAGGTTGGCCTGCAAATTGGGTGGGGTAGATCCTCCGTTGATCTCAAAGTGGGTCACACAGTGTTAACCAGGTTGGTGGAGTCTCAGATATGGCACCAGCCAACCAGCTCTGTGTGGGGAGAGGGTTTAGCAAAGGAACAATGGCCTCTGCTCACCCTGATGCCAGATACTTCAGTCTCTCCCTATATGCCACTTGTGCCCTTTAAGCTGCCACACTGATGCTGGAGCTCAGAGGGATCAAGTCTGAGTAGGTGAGTTCATATGTGGGTTCCCCAAGAGGAACTGCTTAGGATTCCAGCAGCCTCCTCCAATAACTCAATCCCCACTGGTTTTCAGCCAGAAACCACATGTAGGGATTTGCCTTCCTAGCACTGGAATCCTGAGCTGGAGGTCCTGGTGTGGGTCTGGGACTCCTCACTCCTGAGATATCTGTCCTGAATTCTTATCCACATGTGGCTCCAGCCCATTCTGCAACCACATCCCTCCTACCTGTCTGGATGGATGTGGTTTCTTCAATTTTGTAGTTGTCAGACTTCCATTCAACTCAATTTCTGATGTTCCTGAGTGATGACTGTTCTCCTTTCAGTTGTAATTTTGATGTGGCTACGTGAAGAGGCAAGCCATGATAGCTTACATCACCATCTTGCCCAGAAGCCTTCAGAAATCCACCTTTTAAATATCCCATCTCCTTCTGGTCCAGAAAGTGAAAAATGAAGTCATGACTATGAGGGAAGTGGTTGTAACATTGTAGTCTCTGCCCCATTTCTCTGTGTGGGACAATATGATAGGCCCTGGCATGCTAACATGAATAGCCCATGAACTGTGCTGTGGCAAAAATCAACAGTGAGCAGAAAAATGCCATACCTTGGACTTTTTACTGTGTGTGTTATAAGGGATAATAAATAAGACTATATCTGAGAGATCTAAGATGGTGGTATAGAAGGTGAAAGCTGCAGTTACCTCTTCCCAGGATGAAACTGGAATCACAACTAAATTATAGAACAATCATCCTGACTAACCAACTGAAGACTAGCTGAAAAGAAGTCTTATAAAGAATTTACAGAAGAAGCTACATTGAGACTGGTAGGAAGGGCGGAGACATGAAAAAGGCTGGCCTTGCTTCCACTGGTAATGGCTGAGGTTCCAGACAAATATGTCAGCTGTGGGACATCTTCCCAGAGAAGCATGAGGTCTCAACCTCAAGCTGGAATCCCCAGCCCAGAGTGCCAGAGGTGGGAAAAGGAGTCTACCTAATATCTCACTGTCAAAATCAGTAGGGTTTCTTTTACCAGGGAGAGACAGAGTCTGCTAGAAACATAATCACTCTCTTAAAGGGACAAAGAACAAAATTTGACTTGCAATCATTCACCCTGGGTTCTGGCGGAGGGCAGAGCAGACTAAAGTTGTGTGAAGGGTTTGTGGCTCTGGTGAGAGAGCTGAAATGGAAGCCTCCAGGATCCCTGTGCTGAGTCATTCTCCCGTACTGCAGATGCCATCTTTCTTGAGTGGAACACTCCCCACCCTGTAGTATCATGCTGGGAGAATGAAATAGCTCCATCCTCTGAAATCCCTTTCATCCCACCCTGTGGAGCTTACAACCATTGAGGAGTTAACTGCTTTGGTCAGGATGTAGAGGGCTAAGCAGACTCAGGGGTGTCAGTGAGTAAGTTGTGTGACTTATGCATGAAGGCCATTTTTCCCACTTTTCTGTGAACTTGACTGGAGCTTCCCTGTCATAGGAGATCCACTAGAACCACCCTTCAGGCTTCTGGCAGATCAACATTGTCAGTTCCAGCTCCGGCTCTAGAGGCCCCACCTGTCCTACTCCTAGGGGCTCCACCCTGCAGAATCTGGGCAAAATCCAGACAGACTAAGTGGTGTGACTCTGGAGTGGGAGCCACACGCCCTACCTTCCTCAAAGCCTGACTGGCACACTCATAGGAGATCCACTAGCACTACCCTCTTGGCTCTAGGCAGCCCCACCTTGCTGAGCTTCTTCTCCTCCCAGGAAGAATTGGGGACAGACTGAGTTGTGTAGCTCTAAAACAGGGGCCATTTTTTCCCTGGCATGCCCAACAGAAGCAGAACCCTCCCTTCACATGATTAAATCTTTGTTTTGGCCTGATAAAGTCTGCTGGCTTCACCCTGATGACTCCCTGAGACTCCAACCCAAAACAAAGGTGTGAAAGCACCTAGTGGGTGGCAGCTAGGCCTGGTATACCCAGGGATATTTGCTAAGTGACTTCAGACTCAGCACCAACACTGAGTTTGAACCTGTATCAATCTGGTGAACACTACTTGTCCCAACCTGGTCACTTACTGTGACCATATCTCGTGCAACTTGAGTACAGTCAGAAACTTTTTTAAAACAATTTTTTAATTTTTAATTTTATCTTATTAAATTATTTATTTATTAGAGAGAAGAAGGGAAGGAGAAAAAGAGAGAAACATTTATTTGGTGTTCCACTTATTTATGTATTAATTGTCTGATTCTTGAATGTGCCTTTACTGGGGATCAAACCTGCAACCTTAGTGTATCAGAATGATGCTCTAACTGTAGCCAGGTAGCTCAGATCTTTCAGTGATCAAGCCTAAAATGTAGCTGGCATGTGGAGGAAGGCAGAGGTGGATCTTGAGGTGCATTGGGACTTTAGCTAACTTGCCTGCAGGCCTGGTGCTAGTAAAAGCCAGCTATGGTGTGCAGCTTCATCATTCTCATACATACTCAGGCCCAGCATAGGCAGCCACAAACTGTGGATTTCTTGTAGCTCCAGAGAGGTTGCTGAGGTCCACTCACAGGGAGTATCTTACATGAGTCTGTACCAGAATCCCTCCAAGAAGCCCAGAACCAACACACCCAATGTCAACTTCAGACAACATCAATGCAGGATCCAATAAGCCCACGAGCAGAATGTTGAAAAGAGATCTCAGGAGGCACCATACATTGCTGGGGCAAATTTTGCTTTGTGTGGTCAGCAACTGCGCAGCATCTTGCATACTGTGGTTGGGGTTGAATCTCACAGTTAGCCAGCTGGAGGGTCAATCTCATACACAAATATACCAATGACAATCAAGACACAATTACAACAGGAGGGCCCATATAACCCACACAAGTGACATTCCTGGAGAACCCAGCTAAAGTGACCAAGAAGACTGCACCACTGAACTTCACAGAACACCTACTATACAAGGCCAATGCATGAAGATTAGTAATGATAGCAAATCTAATATATAGAAACAAACATAAAGAGGCAGCCAAAATGGAGAGACAAAGAAACAGGCCCAAATGAAAGAGCAAAAGAAATCTCCAGAAAAAATAAATAAAGTGGAGACAAGAAATTTATGAGATGTGGAGCTCAAAGCAATGGTTATAAGGATGCACAGCAACATGATAAAGGACATAGAAACCATAAAAAAGGACCAACCAGAAATGGAGACTACAATATCTGAAATGAAGAATACATTGGAAGGAATAAACAGTGGGTTGCATGAAAAATAAAATAGATTCAGTGATTTGGAAGACAAGGTAAAAGAAATCACCCTGAGCAGCAAAAAGAAAAAAAGAATTAAAAATAAGATGAGGATAATTAAAGAGACCTTCAAGACAACATGAGTTATAACAACACCCACATCACAGGGGTACCAGAAAGAGAAGAGAGAGCAAAGGATCAAGAAACTGTTAAAGAAATAATCACTGAAAAATCCCTAATTTGGTGAAGGAAAAAGTCACACAAACCCAGGAAGGGTAGAGAGTCCTAAACAAGATGAACCCATAGAGGCCCACACCAAGACACTTAACAATTAAAATGCCAAAGTTAAAAACAAAGAGAGAATCTTAAAAGCTGTAGGAGAAAGACAGTTGGCTACCTACATTGGAGCTCTGATGAGAATGTCAGCTGATTTCTGCACAGAAATATTTCAGGCCAGAAGGGATTGGCATGAAATATTCAAAGTAATGAAAACCAAGGACCTACAACCAAGACTACTTTATCCAGCAAGGCTATAATTTAAAATTAAAAGAGAAATGAAGAGCTACCCAGAAAAGAAAGAGCCAAAGGAGTTTGTTACTACCAAATCAGTATTACAAGAAATGTTAAAGGGCCTGCTTTAAGAAAAAAAGAAGAAGAAGAAGAAATAGTTAAAAGAATAAAAGGGTAATAAATATGTACCTATCAGTAATCACTTTAAATGTAAATGGTATAAATGCTCCAATAAAAAGACCTAGGGTAAGGGGCGGAGCCTTAAGTATCCACCAGGGCAAGGCAACTCTCTTTGCTGCATTGTGGTGCTATCTGTGGGAGGAACAGTCAGAGACATAACAGGTGCACTGAGACAAAGAAATATGGTCCAAATAAAAGAACATATTGAAATTCCATAAAAAGAGCTAAGCAATGAGGAGATGCAGAATTCAAAACACTGGGAATCAGGATACTCACAGAATTGATTGAGCTAGGTTGCAAAATGAAGGAAGAATTGAAGGCTATACAAAGTCAAATAAAAGAAAATATACAGGAAACAAACAGTGACAGGAAGGAAACTGGGATTCAAATCAATGACTTGCAACTAAAGGAAGAAATAAACATCCAACTGGAACAGAATGAAGCAAACAAGAATTCAAAATAATGAGAGGCTTAGGAACCTCTCAGACAATTTTAAGTGCTCCAACATCTGAATCATAGGGGTGCCAGAAAGAGAAGACAAAGAGCAAGAAATTGAAAACTTATTTAAAAAAATAATGAAGAAAAAGTTCCCTGATCTGGTGAAAGAAATAGACTTCCAGGAAGTCCAGGAAGCCCAGAGAAGCCCAAAGAAATTGGACCCAAGGAGGAACACACCAATGCACATCATCATTAAGTTACCCAAGATTAAAGATAAGGAGAGAATCTTAAAAGCAGCAAGAGGAAAGGAGACAGTTGCCTACAAAGAAGTACCCATAAGACTATCAGCTGATTTCTCAAAAGAAACATTAAAGGCAAGAAGGGACTGGAAAGAAGTATTTGAAGTCATGAAAGGCAAGAACCTATATCTAAGATTACTCTATCCAGCAAAGCTGTCATTTAGAATGGAAGGGGAGATAAAGTACTTCCCAGATAAGGTCAAGTTAAAGGAGTTCATCATCACTAAGCCCTTATTATGTGAAATATTAAAGGTGCTTATCTGAGAAATAGAAGATGATAAAAAACTATGAACAGTAAAATGACAACAAAGTCACAGCTATCAACAACTGAACCTAAAAAAAAATCAAAAACAAACTAAGGAAACGACTAGAACAGGAAAAGAATAATAGAAATGGAGCTCATGTGGAGAGTTATCGGTGAGGGTGGAGAGAGGGAGAATGGGGGGAAAGGTACAGGGAATAAGTAGCATAAATGGTAGGCATAAAATGGTAGGGGAAGTTTAAGAATAGTATAGGAAATAGAGAAGCCAAAGAACTTATATGTACAACTCAAGTACATGAACTAAAGGGGGGAAATGCTGGGGGATGTAGGGGCAGCTCAAAGGGGGGATAAAGGGGAGAAAAAATTGGGACAACAATAATAGCATAATTAATAAAATATACTTTAAAAAAACATAGGGTAGCTGAACAAATAAGAAAACAAGACTCATATATACTCTGTCTACAAGAGACCCATCTCCCAATGAAATATACAAAAAGACTAAAAGTAAAAGGGTTGAAAAAGATATTTCATACAAATGAAAAGGAAAAAAATGGCTGAGGCGGCAATGCTTGTATCTGACAAAATAGATTTTAAAACAGGCTATATTAAGAGACAAAGAAGGACACTACATAATAATAAAGGGTACAATCCAACAAGAGGGTATAACTTTGGCAAACAATAAATGAATAAAGCACCCAACATAGGAGCACCTAACTGCATTAAGCAAATCTTGATGGACATGAATGCCACCATTTTTTTGTTGACTTTATGTCTGGAAGATCTATCCACTGATGTCAATAGGTTGTGAAAATACTGTACTATGTGTTAATTGCAATCACCACATTGTTGTCCCTGTCTATGAGGTTGAGGATGGAAACTGACATCTCCTGAGAAAGTTATCTTTGACCCTGAGGGATCCTCTGTGGCACATGATGTCTAGTGGTCATTGATATGAGACACAAAGACCCACGTGTGCCCTGAAGTCATAAAAGCCCATCCTTACCACTTAAATTAGGCTATAATCCAAGACCATGTGCTCATCTGGTTATCAAAATGGATATAGATCTTTGACTGCTTCATGTCTTCCACATTCTTTCTTTTGGATTGGGAGTGTTTATTGATTTTCCTCCCCTAGCCCTATCATTGTATTTTGGGTTTATATGAGGTAGATACCTTGTTTCTGGAGTTCACAGGCCTTCTGATTAGGAGGAACTGTTCTTAGAGAGTCTCCTCTGCACCTGGGCCTAATTTAGATAATGAGGTCCTGGACCTAGAGCTTGAGCCTGAGTATGTAATTCAATGGAAATTTTAGGTACCTTAGAAGGGTGGTGATTTACTTGCAAGATAAAGCATTAGCATCTTTACAAAGCCTAGCAACTTTCACTTTTGTACTTTTGGGAACTGTGAAAATCAACTTCTCTGACCCATGAAATTGTGAACAAATAACATAGTTTTGGGCTGCTTACTTTTGAGGGACATGGTGGATCAACAATACCCAGCTCATGAAGGGTGGCTAGGGCTGTAAAGTCAAATGATGTCTTGTGGATAGGTGCTCAGTATTTGCTAGGGCCCATAACATGTGGTAGCTACTTTTCAAAGCGTTAGTTAATTCTTTTTATGATCTTTTCCAGAAACCTAGGAGTCTATGACACAGGTGTCAGTGGAAGTTCTGGAGGGACATTTCAGTGGCCAGGGGGTTCCCCTGAGAAGTGAGGGTCTAAACCCCAAGCTGGGATCCCTAGCCTACTGCACTGAGCTGGAAAGGAACCAGATAGCATCCAGTTGTGAAAAGCAGCAGGGTTTCTTTCTGCCAGAGAGAGATGGCTGGAAAGTCAGAGAGCCTCTTAAAGGGCAAACACACAAAATTTCCTTTTCAGTCACTTACACTGGGCTCTGGTAGAGGGAGGGCAGAGTGAACTATAAAAGCTTGAGAAGAGTCTGGGCTTGATGGCTCTGGAGAGAGAACTGAAGGAACAGCCACCAAGATCCCTATGCTGAGTCATTCCCCATATTGTACAAGCCATCTTTCTCAGCCAGAGCACTCCTCTCTGGGTGGCCATCAGCCTGAGGGGAAGCAACAGCCCCACCCCCAGAAATTACTCAGCCCCACCCTGTGGTGCTTAAGGATGCTTATTATAGCATAAGGCTATATTACTGATTAGATTAACTAAGGTAGAAAATAGGGTAGCAGATAAATGGACAAAGAAATAGATACAAAATGAAAGAACAAGAGAATTCTCCAGAAGAATTAGATGAAATGGAGGCAAGCAATTAATCAGAGAGTTTAAAGTAATGATTATAAGGGTACTCAAAAGCATGAAAAAAAGACAGAAACCATTAAAAAGGACCAGTCAGAAATAAAGAATGCAATTATCTGAATTAAACAATACACTAGAAGGAATAAACAGTAAGTTTGATGAAGCAGAGTATTGAATCAGTGATTTGGAAGACAAGGTAGAAAAAAAAGAGAAAGCATCTTCTCTACCCACGATTCTATGAAACTAGAAATCAGTTACAAGAAGAACACTGAAAAACATGCAGACATGGAAGCTAAATAACATGGTATTAAGCAATGAATGAATCAACAATAATATCAAGGAAGAAATCAAAAGATACCTTGAAACAAATGAAAATGAGGACACAACAATCTAAAATATGTGGGACAACGGGAAAGCAATCCTAAAAGGGACATTCATAGCATTATAGGCATATTTGAACAAAAAAAGAAAAAAGAAACAGCTCAAATAAGCAATATAACTTTACACTTAAAGGAACTTGAAAAAGGAATAACAAACAAAGCCCAGAGTGAGTAGAAGGAAGGAAACAATTTTAATTTTTAAATATTTTAAAATATTGTTTATCTTGGTTACTGAGTTTTTGACACCCACTTAAATATTGCACCAGAGGTGAGTTTCTCACTTGCCTTACCCTAATTTCAGCTGGCTATCCTAGAATACTTGAAGAAAGGCTCAAGTCTGCCAACTGTAAGTCAAAACATTCTGTGAAAGCTCAAAGGCCTATGCCACCTTCATATCCTGCACATCAGTGAGCAAGTTGTACTGAACACTTGGCTTAGTCAAGAGGGTGTTATACCTGCAAAGAAAAATTAATAAGCAGCATCAGTAGGTGTCCTTTCTTAAAGTTAGGGCTGTGATAAAGGAGAACAGCTGAGTCTGAGGATGGGGATACCACCCTGAGGGTCTTGAATCCTCAGGTTCTCCTGAAGCCTCCAGATCATCATAGGCCACTCCTTTTCCCTTGCTGGCCAGGAGCATAAAGGACATCCTTCCCCTGCTGGAGATGTGCCAAGATCTCACATGTGGCAGATCTAAAGTCACACTGATCTGTCTCTGCTTCTCTGAATTGCCTCCAAAATAATGAGGGTCAGGTTTCAGAAAAATCTGAGCAAAGAAGAAACAAATCACTCACCGCAAAATGCCAAATCTTGCTAATATCTACTGGACAGAATTAAAGAACCAAGTGTTGGCATTGGTCTTGAAGATGATGAGGGAGGGGGAGAAGATATGATGTTGGATAGGGGAGCATTTATTTACATGGGAGCTTTCTCTCTGGGTTTGGGATTTAATAGTCTGGGAAGGATGACTGGAGTTGATCCTGTGGAGCTGGTAGGGTGGCTTCTTAAAGGTGGACCTCATAATGGCCTACAGTAAATAACATGGAGATGCCAGAAAACACCTTGAAAGTGTATTGGGAAAGGGGTAAGAAGGCTCAAGAGGAGGACATGTGCAACAGGCTTTGTCATATGAGATCAAAGAAACCATCCCCTGAATATGTCCCCCTGGGTGGGCACAGGAATACTCCCTTTACTTAAGAAATGCTCTAGTAAGAGGAGACTAGCACTGGAGAAGCTCAGTGCTCTCCATAATCTGGGAATGGCATTAAAAGATTCTACCATGACAGTGGGTTACCTAATGTCAATGGGAATGAAAGTAGTCCTGATGAGAGAGTCCAGGAGGCAACATTTAATTATCAGTGGCAAAGATGGACAGATTTGCAAATGAGGTCCCTTATTCTGCAGGAAATCTGTGGGAGAGCAAATAGACCATAGTGTTTCTTGATGTAAGATGGACAAACAGCCAACCAGACTTGTATAGATGATGACAATTGCTGCGATGGAAAATCGTGATCCCTCACCAAAGCTCCAGATATGAGCCATTTCTCAGACCTGAAGTCCCTGAGGAAGAGTCCTGCTGAGCTACCAAAGGGATAGGCATTGAGAATTTCCAGTCTCTTCCAAAGGGACCTGGAGCTGTTTGCCAGTTTTTTTGTAGGGGAAAAGTGTTTTACATATTCGATAATTGAGCTTGTTTGGTTTTGACGGAAGGTTTCAAAAGAGAGAGAAGTTGGAGACAGGAAAGCTTGCAAAAGACAAGACAGGATCCCAGGGAAGGTTGGAGTGTGGAAGTCCACACCCAGTAATGGGAGCTGGCTTTTCACCTCATAGTAGAAAAAGGTCTAGTTGTGAGCATTTGGCTGGGAGGAACTTTGAAGCTGTTTCTAATTAATGGGACATAGTTTCTCTTTTAAGTGAGGAGCAAAGTCGGAAAAAGGATGTAATAAAACTGAGTGTTGCTTGTGGACAAGCCAGAGAGAAGGTGAGCAATAGGAACAGATGTGATCGTCAGACCAGACACTTTGAGGGTGGGATGGTCGAGCAGTCTGAGGAAGCCTGAGTGACTTGGGTCTGATTCAAGTAGTGCTCTTCTTAGTGTAACAGGGTGCAGCCAAGAGGGGGGCCCCAAAG
>PVKU01002372.1:76981-99429 GCA_004027475.1 Anoura caudifer
TCCAGGAAATATTAGAGGGACATATAAGATGTCCTCACCCCCTCCCCCACAGGTATGAGTTGGGGGAAGGGACAAATGGAGCAGGGCCATTGAGTTGTTTTGCATAGCAATGGTTTTGCAGATAACCTCCAGAATGGTCATTTAACATATCTATAACCTTTAACTGGTTTCATAGATATGTTAAACAGCTGTGGCCATGGTCTGAACCAGGGGGCATGGAAAGGACTTCCCCAAAGATGTGACTGGGGGAGGAGCCCTAAGTTAAAGCACCTGTGTGGGAGCTTGGAGAAGATTGGCTCCAGAAAATGGGACACACCTGCCCAGACTCATGATGGCATCCCCAAAACCTTGGAAACATACAGGAATGCTGGCAGGTGTAACCGATTGTAGGAGGAGTCGGAAATGGGGCTGCAGAGGAGGATTGGTGTGGGGATTTAAACCCAGGCGTGGCAGCCATTTGAGGGAGATCCGTGTGGTTTCACCAGAGAGCAGGACCCACAGCTCCATGAGGGAAAATCACTATGTGGCTTTAGCAGAGAATTGCCACTAGGCTTTGCCCGAGTGGAGACCCTCTCGCAGCTTTGCCAGAGGGAGAGTTTACACGTGGTTTCACCAGAGTGCAGAACCCTGCAGCTTTGGTGAAGAGGGAGAGCCATGAGGCTTTGCCACAGTGGGGACCCCTTCCCCACAGCTTTGGTAGAAGAAAGACCACGCGGCTTTGGGTGTTCCCTTCGGCTGCATGGCCTGGGAGCAAGAGAGACTGCCTGGAAGAAGGGTGAAAGAACTCTTGCCAGTAGGCCATGAGAAGGTGCCACATGGCTTCAGATTAACCAGAGATCCTGCCTGGAAGATGACACAGCTGACGGTGTCAAGAGCCTGGATCCCAGACGTGTGCTTCTCTTCCTTGCAAGTACGGTACCCTGAATTAGGGCAGAGGGAGATAGGAAGCACTGTGGGTGTCTGTGAGTATCCTGGACTTTGATATTTTAATGAAGTCACTACTTTAACTCTGTATAGTATTAATAAACATTTCCTTTCCTTTTCACAAATCTCTGGCTTTGAGAGGCATCTTTCCATAAGGCGGCGGACGATAACGGACCTTTTCTGTTGCTCGGTAACAGTTTTTGGGGGCTCGTCCGGGATCTTAATTGTCCATGGAAGACTGACCCCTCAGGTTTGAGAAAGTGAGACTTTGGAAGTGTTTTGCCAGTCTCGAGAACCTTCTGTTTGCTCTGTAACATTAGGAGGTCTGCATGGGGTTGGGTAAGGTTTAGTGCCTCTCTGGGACTCACAGAGGCTATGTATACACTGTTCTATGTGCATCCCCCGCCTCTGGCATTCAGAGATGTGGGGCTAGACTTACCCAGGGAGGAGGGATGGATAATGGCAAATAGACTTTGTGTGGTGGGTCCTAGTTCCAGAGGATCTTATGGGCAGAGCAGTGACTGAAGCCCAACAGGAGGAACAGGGGCTGCATCCAGATTCCTTATCTTCCTGAGACTAGGCTCTCCTATTCCCTGTCATGTCCAGGGTGCATTCACAGCTGGCAAGACACACTTCTGTGGCTTGATCTGAGTGGCTGAGGCAAACAGGGACAAACACACATGTCCCTGGTCTACAAGGCTAGGTCATTTGAGCACAACCACCATAAGTATTAGCCAGAGCAATGTCTCCTGACACAAGAGCACTTGTCACTTTGTGGCTGCTGCCTTGCCTTTTGTCTGTAGCATTGACAGTGACAGCCTGCTTGTGGCAGATTCAGCTCTAACTTGATAACTGTGTAAGCCTCCCACCTCATGCCTGATGTCCCCTGGGTGGGTCTGCCATATGGAACTTGGGAACTGGGCATGCTGACAGCTGGTGGCCTCAGGCCTGAAATAAAGTGGACCCTATCAGGCTGCAAAGAAGGACAGTGGGGAACAAGTGGGTGTAAAGTGATGGACACCTGCATTTAGTCAGGCCTTTGGGATACCCCAGGAAGGCAGTTGGCTAGAGTCTGGAATGGGCTCAGGAGTTAAGAAGGACCTGTGCTAGTGGCTGGGCTTCTAGGATCAGAGTCCTAGCCTCAGGAATCTACAAGGGATGAGGGATTGGAGGTGTAGGTGTCAGGGTCCCAGTCTTAGGGCTGGAGCTCAGGTCTGGGTTTTAGTGCTACAGGGGCCTGCCCAGGGCCCACATTTGGCCTGGAGCACAGGGGGTGCAGTAAGAGCTGGCATGCACCTAGGCTTCGGCTAAGAGCAGCAAGCCCTGTGCCTACTCATGCCATTTGGAGGATGGAGCCCTCCCACAGACACCACTGCTGGACACACAGGAAATGCATAGTTGGACCTCACTGCAGTGTCTTGTAGATTATGTATTGCTCTGTTTGTGTGTGGTGATGTGAGATGTGTGTGTGTGTGGTATAGTAAGTGTGAATGGTAGCATGTGATGTATGCATACTGTGTGTTGTATGTACATGCCATGTATTTTGTTTTGGTATGTTGTATGTTATGTTGTGTGTATCATTGTATGGTATGTATGTGTTGTATGTGTGTTTTTATGAGCATGCTATATGTGGTAGTGTGTTTTTGTGTTTATATACGTGTGTTTTAGTGTATATGTAATGTGCGGTTTGTACATATTTGTGGTGTATTGTGGGTGTTGTGTGGTATGTGTTGCATATGTGTTGTGTGTGTGTCATATTGTGTATAGTGTGGGTTTTGTATTGAGTATGGTGTGTGTGGTGTATCTATATGTGCGGTGTGCATATTTGAGTGTGGTGTGTGATGTGTATGTGGTGTGTTATGTTTTTTATGATGCATCATGTGTTGTGTTACGTTGTGTGTAGTGTGTGTTGTGTTGTGCATGGAATGTATGTGGTGTGTGTGTGAGTGTGGTGTGTATATATATGGTGTGTTGTAGAGGTCAGGGTACATGTATGTACGTGTTTTTCACTCCTTTATTTGTGAGGAGAATGAAGAAAAGCAAGCTGTGTTTGAGTCTCTGTGTTTAAACATCTGGTAGCTGAGTAAAAATATTTTACTGTTTGCTTTGAACTCTGTCAGTGATCAGACATTGCTGTAAAAATTGTTTGGATTGAATACCCATAGCTTCTCCTCCTTATGCTTTCCTCAGTGGTGGCAGTGCTTATTAGTAAGGAGCAGGGGCCCCAGATAGTTGGGTTTGAATTGTGGCTCTGACAGTACTTAGCTGTTCCATCTCATGCAAGCTCATTGACCTCTCTGTACATCAGTGTATGCATCTGTAAATTGGGTTTTATGATGGTATTTGCCTTATAGAGTTTGTTAGAATTAAGTGAGTTATCACATATGAAGCCTCTGCACTTCTGTGGGTACAGACTAAGCCTTCCATCCCTGGAAGCTTCTGTGGCTGTCATATGCTTTCTGGCCTAAGGTCCATGTTTCTACCTCAACTCCTGCCAGGTGCCACTTGTAATGGCTCCTTACTTCTGTTCCGTGTCTTATTTTTTAAGCTTTCTTGTTTAGCTTCCTTATTCTCTTTATCAATCAGTCAATTGGAAAGTGTTCACTGAGACTTCCAGGGTCAACACCATGCTAGGAATGGTGGGAATTCATGAGAAATATGAGACTTGGTCATCACCTTGCAAAAAAAACTTGTTTCATGAGAAGGTAAAATTTTGTACAGCAAAACATTACATAGAATTTGAAAAACATTCTGAGTTAATGTGTTTCTAGGGGCTCAAGAAAGAGGTTCAATATGTGCTGGAGCAGAAATACTTCTGGTGAAGGGGATAATTTCTTTGGAATTGGAGGAGTGAGTATAATTTAGCTGCTCAGGGAGAAAGAAGGAGAATTTTCCAGAGAGCAACACTGTTTGGTGTACTTCCCCTTACCAGGTGTGGAGACTGGTCAGGTTCTGTGCATGATGCCAACACTTTCCCCAAAGTTATGCAAGCTCTATATATTAGGCTCTCTTCAGAGAAGGAACTGAAACCAATAATGGCTTATCACATGGTCCAATCGCTTACTATTTTACTTGGAAAAATATGCATTTTCACTGAAATGACAAATGTTAATCTAATACTTTCTGATAAACCTGTGATATAACAATTGTAGAAAATATGGAATGGTAAACCTAAGGATGGATGCATTATTGGCCCCCCATGCTCATAATACATGGCTCAAGTTACCCAGCAAAGTGAAAAAGTCAACACCTCCTCAACATTCTGTTTCTGAGTTTTTGAATTCTTTCTTCCTTACTATCTTTTTAATTTCTCTAAGAATATTCCAACTTGGTTGTTGAAACTTTGAGCCTTCAATCCTGTGCACTGTCTTGTGGCAATGTGATCGAATCCTCAAGAACATATCTAAGCTAATTATCTTGTGAGGCACTGGATAAAAGAAGGGGGAGGGATTAGCCAAATAACATATATGTATAACCCATAGACACAGACAACAATGTAGTACAACCAGAGGGAAGGAGAGGCAGTGGCTGGGTGGAGGTAAGCAGCGGGAAGGGGAACAGTGGGACATCTATAATATCAACAGTAAAAATAAGTTTTAAAAATAAACTAATTTTCTTGGCTGCTGAGTTTTGGAGTCAGTATCTTTCTAATTAAGATTTCCTTTGGCAATTAATTTCTAATTCATTTATTCAATCATTTCATTTTTTAATCTTGACTCTTCACAAACCACTTATTGGAGTTAAAAGTACTTAAGCTTTATTTTTTTCATGCACACTAAAAAATGAAATTAAGAGTCAGAAGGGTGAAGGGATTAAGCAAAGAAAAAAGACAGTAAATAGTATGGTGATTGTTAGAGGGAAGGGGTTGGGGGAGGTAGAAGAGGGTAAAGGGGGAATAAATAGTAACAGAAGGAGACTTGACTTGGGGTAGTAAACACACTATACAATATACAGATGACCTGAAACCTATATAATTTTGTTAACTAATGTCACCCCAATAAATTCAATAAAAATACAGTTAAAGAAAATAGAATTTATTCTGTTATATTATTTAGTTTCCTCACTAAGGAATGGTATGTGTAAGTATGTGTGTGTGTGTGAGAGAGAGAGACACACACACACACACACACAGAGGAAGGAAGGAAGGAGGGAAGGAAGGAGGGAAGGAAGGAAGGAAGGAAGTTAGTTGACATGGATTCTGGAAGGCCCTCAGTGCTGAGCTTCACAGCTTGGGAGGCTTCATGGTCTAGGTGGGAATAGTACAGCTGAGTACTCAGCCTCCTGCTCCTCTGAGACGCCATCATCATGGAACCTTAGAGCTCCAAGGTTTGAAAAATCAGGGTAACAGTTTCAAAACCACTGTACTCCCATTTCTTTTTCTCAGTAGTGTGAGAAATAGCTTTCCATTATCACCCATAGAACATTTTGGATATATTTATTGGAATCTCCTTAGCCCCTATAAAAGCCCAGAGCATCCCTATTCCCTGGATGGGTCTAAGTGGACCCATTTACTTCTAGTCATGTTTGTCCCCCTTCTCAGGCTACTTCACATCTTCCAGTGATGCTCATTTCTGGACTCTCAAATGAGGCCACTGCCCAACATACTAGGATATCTCAGCATCACAAACACCATTGTCTCTTCCCCCCACACCTGTGTGCTAAGTGTTCAAGGAAAGATGCTATGATCCAGTTGACAGCTTCAACTGCTTCACTGTGAAGAATTAGAGGTAAAAGCACATTTGAGGTCAAACAGTGGGTGTCTGAAAAATAAAAAATCAGGTGCAATTTTCTGGGCTCTGTTAATCTCTGGCTTTCTGAAAATTTGGCTGCCCTTGGCAGGCAGGGGTGTGAGCAGGATCTCTGCAGTTGATCTTGCTCCCATCTGCCAGCTTCTCTCTGTTTCTCCCAGGTGCTGCCAAGTTGCTACTAGAAGCTCTAGCTGAGGTGAAGCTTGATTGAAATTAATTTTCTTTGGCAAAGTTTAGGTGGCTACCGTGGTTCTTCGTTCTTCCAACTCCTCTGGCAAAGATGAAACCACCATACTATCAGTTATTATTTGTAGTCTATTCTAATTAATTCTGTGACTTTGGACAAGTCCCTTTACCCTTTTGAGCCTCAGTTTCCCTACCAGTAAAATAAAGGATTTGAACGCATCATCTTTAAATTCCCTCCTCACTTTAAAATGCTTAATTTTATTAAGCTGTTGCTATGTGCTTTTAGCAGTCACCACCCATGATATGAGAGCACTCTGAAGAGCCCATTGGTATTAAAGCAGCTAGTCTGTGTGACAACTTGAATTGGGTGTCAGTTTAATTAACTAAATGCTTGAAGGATGTGTTGCAATTGATCAAGCCTGGGCAGGTCCATTCTAGCTTCTGGGAGATGGAAGAAAATTCAGGGAGCTGTAGGGATGCTTGACATGCCTTCGTTCATGGGTGGCAGAGCCACACACGCTGCAAGCTGCGTGTCCCTAGTGAAAAGTTCCTACTGTCTTAACAAAGCTGGAACAAAGCTGGCAAAATGCCATAAAATTATAAAACATAACAATTCTGTGCATGCAAGCCCACTTCATATTATGGGAACAGTTTATTGGAACCAGTCTTAAGTCTATAAGAACACTACTTATCAGGCCCCTCCAAGACTATGGGAACACTGCTTCCCTTAGTTACCCAGACACCTGGGTGAGTAAGCCAGACTGCCTCCACTTACTCTACAAAGGAGTGGCTGGTAAAAATCCTGTTCTTCAGGTCTTCTGCTGGGCCCCATTGCTTTTTCCTTGGTGACCCTGAGTGAAAAATTGTCTACAATTAGAAACTTAAAAAATTTTTCTAAATCACTGTTTGCTTACATTCTTCCCTTTTATGGCAGCTGTAGTAGAGTTTTCCTGCAAAATCCTCAAAAATAGAGCTTAGCTGTTGAAGACTGCTTTTGGATAGAAGGGATGATGACAAAGCACAGGGTTGCCCCAGATCAGGAAGTCATAAGCTGGCAGAGGTAGCTATCTAGATGTAACACCTTCTCAATTCACCACCCTTCTCATGAGCTAAGAGAGGTTTTTCTGAATCAGTAGACTGCCCAGAGGTCAAGGCCGTGGATGTAGGTGAAGTTGCATTATAAAACATGTGCTTGTGTGCACTGCCATCTGCCATTCAAAAATGTAAAGTTACATGTGCAATCCGTGCCTTATTTAAACTTGAGGGGCAGGAAAAGTAGCAGTTTCTACTTCTGTTAGAGGAGATGAGGGTGATCAGCCATCTTCCTCCCTAATTTTTCTGAAGGAGATAAATAATCTCTTACCATCCCTTCCTTTCCTCCTGCTTTAAAGAGCTCTTGGTTTTGTGTCACAGGATTGAGTGACATGCTTGTACTCAACTCAGAGGCAATAAGTGGCATTTGAGGCTGAGGTAAAATTTAGCCTAATCCAGTAAATCAGAAGACAATCTCATTGTAGGTCTTCGTCACTTGATTTTGGATAAACCTTGGCCAGCTCTCCCAGAAGGCACTTAGCAGTGGCAGCTTTTCCCTTCAGGAGCACAAGAAGTCCTGCCCATCCTGCTGTCTTGAAAGACTTGCTTGTATTTCCTTCATGTCCATGCAGGGTTGGCCAATGTGGTAGAAAGCAGAATTTTCCTTGGTGTCCTGTGGTGAGTAACAATTGCACATCTCACTCATTGTAGGGGTGAAGAGGGAAAGTGGAGAATGGCCATGGATTTTGCTGTGGCATCTTGGGAATTTGTGACATCTGCATTGTGATTCTCTTGTTCCACATTTTACTATCCAAGGGTAAAAGTACATGGCAATAAGAAGTCTGAAATGATGGTTCCAGCAGAGTGAAATGGGTGCAAGGACAAATAAAGCCTCTTACGGAGAGAGGAGCATATTGACAGTTCATCATGGTTTGAAGAACTCAAGTGAAAACTTTGCAATCTTCCCTTCAACCTCCTAAAAGCTTTCAGCAATGCTCCCAAACTTAGGCAATGTTTAATGGCTTGCAGACATAACATTTCTCACTGCAATTGCAGTAAAGCTATTCCCTGATTTATTTTTATTGCCAGTAGTATAAAGCTTGGATAAGAAAGCACAGTCAGGACACAGATATAAACAGTGAATACTGGAGTACTTAACTTTTCTACAGTTATTTGATGTTATTATGGGAATATCTTGGTTGAGAAGCAGAATGTTCCTGGCATCATAAGAATGCAAATACCCCAGAACCAGACCCAAAGTCTTAAGCATTGGTGGTGAGTCCTGGCCTGGGCACTGACAGCTCCACACTTGTAGCCAAGCAACAATTACTCTGAGTCTCGAATCTGACAGCACTTGGTCTGCTTCTAGCTGAGTATTGTTGTGTAGGATGTGATGTCCTAGTCCATCTAAACAAAGTGTATTAGTGTTACCTTCCTAAATTACAAAAAATTTACTTTTTGAAAGTAAATTTTGGACAAAATTTTTACAGAAAAATTTATGCTCATACATTTTTTCTTTTTGCTAATATTCTGAAAATGGTGCCAATGTATTTGCTAAATAGCTGTTGGGTTGTCATTTAATAGGCAGGCTCTCCACAGTCTGCAATAGTCAGCTCTGCATGTTCATTTTTGAATAATGCAATAAAAAATTTTCAATGTAGTTTCCTTCAAAGTTGAGAAAATTTTATTTCCTTTTCATGTTGTTCCACTAACTAGCCACTAGGCACTGAAGGATTTAAAGTGTAATTTAAATAATTTTATCATATTTGTGTGTTATATGCAGTGATTTAAAGTAATTAATCCCAATGAAACACAAAAGTGCATAAATTAGAAAGAAATCTAGGCTATTTTGGGTTTTCCAAGTCACTACATATAGCCCATTACTTGGATTATTGATAATTGATTTGAGTCACTTCTCTACACATGAAAATGAATGCTTTGCTTATTTTTCTTCTATAAAATTAGGATAAAGTATGACACTAAGTAAATGAACAAGGATTTCAGTCTTTAGAATAAGCTTAAAATGATCACAATGATAATTACTAATAATATATTTCTCATCAGACCTTAGTTCTCTAAAAAGCATTTATTTGGCATTTTGGGATTTATGAACTTGAAATGACTTGGAGACTGTAGGTGTTTTCCATATTAAAACTTGGAGAGAGAATTATACTGATGAGATGTAAAATATAGTAGAAATTATGACTAGTTCATGTCCTTCTACATATAAGAAGACTGTATGTGAACTTGAGTAAGACAGACATATCAACTTCTCATACGGGTAGTTTTGCACAATCAGTTATTATATCTGTGGTTGCTTGTCCACCTTATTTTTTAAGCCTACATACAGTATTTTGCCATGTATAATGCACACCCATGTTTTTGGCCCAAACTTTCAGGAAAAAAACCTTTGTTTTAATTTTTAATTCAATTATTTATTTATTTATATTTAGATACTTGTTTTTTGTATTATAAAGGGATTTTAACATTTATTTTTTAATATATTATGGTACAAGAAATTTTATGTAACAAATAATTACAAAACACAAGAACAGAAGATTAGGTATTTCAGGTACTACCCAAGTATAAAGTGCATCCTTGTTTTTCCCTAAATAATTTGGCCCAAAAAATTGTACACTATGCCTAGCAAAATATGGTATTTTAAATTTTTGCAAACTTCTTTCTGTGGTTCTTCCAGAATGGTCTCCCCATTCACTCAGTGGGGGAAAATGCTTGATAGATACCTTTGAATAAGTCCCCAAAGACCTTTTGGAGGCTAAAAAATATTAACTGGGTCTTAGAACAAGAAACCAGTTAAGATCACACCTCTACCCAAATTCTAATAGTTTGCATCTGGCAAAAGAGAAAGAATGCTGAAGGACAGCATGTGGTTTTTAAGTCAGCTTTATCACATGGGCTACTTTTTTTCTGCCATAAATAACTTTGATCTTTGCACATCTCCTATCTAGGAAGCTCCATAGCCACGTGTCTTTTCTGGGGCACATCTTTTAGCATTACCATTCAGAGAACAGGCAAAGGGTGAAGGCTCATAAATTTAGATAAACCCTTTCAAGTGGTTGCTGTCAGCCTCTCTTCAGACTAAGATTACTCACCACCCCCTAGGGACCTAGCTGCTTCCTCTGCCACCTGCTGTGCAACATTTACTTTCTGTCCTGAGGACAGAGACGGAAATGTGGGCTGTGATCTATGAGTGTCTCTGAGTTTCCAACAAAAATTCCACATGTGGTTATCTATAAAACCCACACTATCTGTGGAGGTCAACAGAGTTGTAGGAATCTCTATTATCATGTATTTAGAATGAATTTTTAAATAACATTTTCTATTATTTAGACTTTATTGCTATTTGCCCACATTTGTTAAGGTGAAAAACAGGGAAATCTAAGCTTTTAATGTTTGGAAACAGTTCAGATTCTTTTGATCAAAGTTGCAGATAAAAACTTCCAGGGACAGAAAGCTTTTGTGACATTGGACACTTGGAAATGCACTCGGTGGAAATCTCTGATTATTCCCGTACTTAAGGGGATAGAGGCCAATGTAGGCAACAAGGCCTATTGGAAATATTTGATTGACAGTTGGGGCTTATTAATCCTGTTTTACAGTTTAGACCAGTGGTTCTCAAACTGGAGTGCACATAACATTAGAATTAGGAAATTGATTTAAAATACACAGTCCTGTGCCCACCCTAGAAATTCTGAATCCTGAGATCTGGGTGCAGCCTGGGATTCTGCGCATTTGACCAACATTCCATATGCTTCTGCATCAGGCCTTCTGAAGATCACCCTCTGGAAAACCTTGGTCTAGAGAACCATGTACCAAGTATTTTGATATACAGCAGTGGCTTATGGTTTGGGAGTTTCCAGATTTTCTAGAACAGCTTTATATATTTATTGTTGCCAAATCTTTGAGTCATACTGAATATGATATTCAAATTCCTTGCTCCTCCAATTTCTTAGAAATAAATAATATCAGTAAAATCTGAAGTGGGCTCAGTCAAATGGAGGGTCAGTTGCTGGTTTTCCACTCTGTGGCACTACTGCCCTCTTCCTTTCCTGTCCTGCACTATCTCAGAGGGCTTCCTTCTGCTTCCCCCATTTCTCTGAAAATCTGTTTTCAAATGTTCACTACTTATCACACTATTTTGTTTTATTTCTGCTGTGTGACAACCATTGGCTTGGCATTGGGATAGATGCTTTACTATCCTTCAGACCACTTCCCACAGCTGCAATAAATGGCTTAACCTCATTATCTCCAATTTCTAGAGCAAGAATTTAAGGCTGAGGTGCTCAGAGTAATGAAGTCACTAAGCAGAAGAGTCAGAATTCTCAGCCAGGTCTTGAACTCCAAACCCCATGGCCTTTCTTTCTCACAAGAAACGTCAAGTTAACATCCAGGGAGAGAATCACTGAATTTCAGTGCTGGGAAACCTTTGACACTATCAAATCCAAGACTTTTACTCCAAATGTAGGAAACTGAGGCACAGATTGGTGAACTTACTTTCTATTTCACATGAATTTTAAACATTATCTTCAAAACCAAAGTCTACATTTTATACAATATTGCTTTGTTACCTCTTGAATACTTTAATTTTTTATAAGTTAAGAATAATAAAGTTGAGGATAGTAACACCTTGTGTTTCCTTCTTTTCTTTAACTCTGTATACAGGGCCAAGGAGATGAAACACTTTTGTTGCTGGTAAATATTTTGTTCACTTTCAAGGTTGTATAAGCATGTCAACAACTTAAACAAAAAAGAGAAATTGAAGGTATTTCTATAATGGTAGAGAGAGGGCTATATTGGATGGGAAGCTGTTTATTTCCAACAATTGTAAGGAGAAAATGTATCACTTTTCTGTCAAGAACATAATTTTCTTCCTACACATTTTATATTTCTTGTTGAAAATCTTATTTTTTCTGTATGAACCTGTGATTTCTATGAACCTGGTATGTCTGAAACCCACTACATTTACCTGTGTAGTTAGATACACTGTTTTAATGGCACTTTCACATATGTACACACACCATGGTTACTAGAGCCTACCTTTATTTTTCCTGGGCATGAAGCTCAAGTCCTAGCAACTCTGATCTAAAGCAAAAGACTTTTGTCAGGTTAGGATGGGTCCTCTGTTAAAAAAAAAAAAAAAACCCAAAACAAACAAAAACCGAAGCCAAACCTGTTCAAGTCTCATTGCTCCTACAAAGTCCAGTCCATTTATTAGTGTGCTAAGGAAACAAAAGGACCTGGAGATGCTGGGGATTGAACCCAGGACCTCATGCATGCTAAGCATATGCTCTACCACTGAGCTACATCCCCAGCTTATATAAGTAGAGTTTTTTAAAAACAATTTTCTTGTAATAAAAACATAAATTTACATTAAAAAAGTGGTTCAACTAAAGATATTAGGGAATAAACTGCCTACTGCTAGCTTATTGGTCTTCTTGATGCTAAGATTTGTGGCACACTTTGTCCCAGACTGAGTTTATCTTGGCCTTCAGACTCAAACCTTTAATGGCCTTAATGGTCTCCTCAAACTGCTATGAATGCCCTGTTAAATTCCAGACATGAGTCAAACTGTGTGTGCATTTGTTGCACATGTCTGCCTGTGTGTGCATGTGTTGTTTGTGTGTGTTGTGTGTGCATGCTTGCACATCACTGAAGATAGTTGAAACTGCATAAAATTGACACTCCAAAAGCCAGGGACACTCTTCAAAATATGGCATCTCCTGGGGCATATTGCTGATTGCCTTTCAGTGTACATGTGGACTTGAATTTGCTAGGTAGGCTGTGTTGGCTGGTGTTTGTAGGTTTGGCTGTGGAGCTAGACTGCCTAGAAATTGAATACCTGCTGCACAACTTGCTTGAGATATAAGCTTGGGAAAATGGCTTAACCACTCACTTTCTCTTTTTCCACAAATGTAAAATGGGCATAGTGTGTTACCTATCCAATAGAATTATTGTAAAGACTAATTGAATTAATTGGTTAATAATTATCAGTACTGGAAGCAGTGTGTGGCACATAGTAAGTGCTCAGAAATGTAAGCTAAGAGTACTATTTTTTACTTAGAAATATCAGAGTTGATGTGGACAACCAGCCACTAAGAGACAAAAGGTAAACTAGACCAGTAGAACAACTAAAGGAAATGTCACACATTCTGTTAGGCAGGCATCATCCTGAGAGGTAATAGAAAATGCAAATGTTGATAGAACTTCTCTAAGGGCAAAGGAAGAAGAGATGATGGCTTTATAACAAGGTGAAATTGCCATCTGATAACATGCATTTTCAGCCTTGGTCACAGGCACTCTTTATTGACCAAGGGAGTGGGAGTCATATGATATCAGTATGTCAGCAAGGCACCAACATCATGTCTTCAAGGAGATGTGCTAGGCAGTGAGGGTCAGCATCCTATACACCTACAGGGCACCTTGTTCCCATGTTCTTCACATGGTCCAAGGTGGCCACATGAATGGTAATACTTGCTTCTCTTTGTGGAATTAGTTTTGTATTTAAATCAATATCTCAAAACAATTAACAATATTAAATATGTCACACTTTCTGAAATAATACCATTTAATTAAGCAGGTCTGTTCTATGGAAGATCAGCTTTATTATTTTGCCAGGATGTCTTTGTTGTTTCTTCACTTTTCTAGAAGCATATCTTTTTTTCAAGTAACATATATATTTTTAATCTTTGGAAGTTATCTAATTTCTAAGACTGTGGGTATGCCACCCTGCTTGTGTCTTGAGGTGAAGTGAGCTGAGGCACCTGCTTCTTGTCCAGGTGCTTTGCTATGTCTTAGACTTTGTAACTTTCTTTTCCTCCCACCTGATATTACAATTTTCTCAACTTAGTGTCACTTGGGATCTTTAGTTTTTAAGTGAATGATACTTGTGGGTAGAATGGCTCCATAATTCATGATCGCTATGGCAACAGTGGACTAATTTTTGTGGGTGATTGCTGTTTGTATAAACCTACAAGATCATATATGGTCTTCCACAATTTGGAATATGTTTTAAAAGGAAACAGTAAAAAACATAAATACATTTTCATCACTTCCCTTTCAGATGAGGTTCACATGACACAGCCCAGCAGTGTGCTTGAGGAAATTATGATAACATCTGCATTCTTGTCCCTTATCTAGCACAAGTCTCTTACTAAATTTGCCAAGAATGTGTGGGCTGTAATTATAAAATTTTAATGCTAGACAGAGCATTTTACTTTCCTTCTAAAATTATACAAGAAAAATTTAACAGCATTTGAAAGTCATCAATAGATCCATAAGGATTTAGAAATTTTGCCTGTTAGATGAGATAGGAATCCACAGCAAGGTGTTGGTTTTACTAACTTACACTCATATCTTTTAGATACTCCTTTGTATTACTTTGAATATCACACTGATGACCAGTGCAGTGAGTGGTGAACAGTAAGTGTTTTGAGTTATTTGTTTATAAATTGATTATTAAGCAGTTAATACCTATAATCCCCACCCTCTTGTCCCTCCTGATGGGTTATTCATTGAGGATTCTCCCAGAGGTAAAAGAACAGACAAGGCCTGAGGTCGAAGCAGCACAGGTAGGAAGGATGTGGGGCTAGAAGGACAATCTCAACCCAGCTGGATCACCTGTGTACCCTTTCTATGTTATGAGGATTTGGTAATAGATACATATGCTCAAGGGTCTTTTCAAATCTTACTCTCAGTAGTCTGTTTTAATATTTCTTCCAGTAGTGAAGCCAGCACATGTTAAATATGATTGTGCTCACAATTAATCATTCTGCAGTCCTATTTTTAGCTTTTATTTTCTGCCTGTATTTTATGTCTGTTTTCTTTCTCTTTTTGACTCTTACTTTGATTTATATTATGAGGTTAGATTTTATGAATCCTTTTAGGTTATTTCAAATCCTTTCTGGGACAAGGCAAGGAATAATTTAAAAGATATATATCTATATATGAGATCACAGTGTCTTGAATGATTACCTAATCTCTCTGTACTTAAAAATCCTCTATTCTGTTTCTGAAGCTAATTTTATTTGTATAGTTACACACTGTTGCTGTTGTAGACATGTATATCCCTCAAAGGGAATTTATGGTTTTATGAATGCTCTTTCTAAGTCTCTTACTGGAAAAAGAGATATTTCATTTAAGGAGTTTGCCTCTTTAAGACTATTTTTTAAAGGATACAGTATTTTAAAATACTTTACTTTAAATATATAATTTATTTTTATTTTTATTTTTTATTTTAATTGTTGTTCTTGTACAGTTTTCTGTCTTTTACTTCCATCGCAGCCCACTGCCCCAGCCCTCCCCACCTCCCTCCCATTTCCACCCCCCTAGTTTTTATCCATATGTCTTTTATACTTGTTGCTCTAAAACCTTCCCCTTTTCCCCTGAAATTCCCTCCCCTCTCCCTTCTTGTGATGTTATCTATTTGGCAGGAGGTGTTGTCCATTCTCTTTTTTTATTTGTTTGTTTGTTTATTTTCTGTTTATAAAAAGTATTTATTTGCAAAACAGTTGCCACAGTAATTAGAATGCAGTGACCACTTGGGCTTGAACACATTTGATGGGCTAAATGCTCTTTGAATGATTTTTCAACCCCATGAGCCTTTTAAAATGTAAACTTCAAGTAACACTGACCTTGAGTGTCAGCCAGTGTAGCTGATGGGTTCTAATATTTTTACTTCTGCAAAAAAAGCAGTTAACTTCGTTGGGGGAAAAGCATTTCCTGGATAAAGAAGTTAATTGGGGAGTTAGCAGTTTATTAGGAGTGAAAATAAATTGTCATTCATAGCTAACTGGTTTTGACTCTGTGCTACCTCCTGGCCTCAAATCCCTAAGGCCAGAAAAGTGTGAACATTGCCCTCAACACTTGGAGACAGAACCACCAACTAGGGAGGCCCTGGAGGGTGGGCAGAGCCTACTTCCTTGGGGCACAGATCGATTCCTCCTGAACCTGGACAGTTTGGCTCCAGATGCTCAATCAAGTAAACCAAAAATTAGAAAACATTTTCTAAGGAGGAGTAATTTTGTAAGTTATTGTCACTTGAGAAAAATAAAATATTATACTGATTCTTTGGAAGGAAATAAAATTTCCTTGTGAAATAAATAGCAACACTCAGAAATTAACCTCATTTGAGGCTCTCTGACCAGATCCTTGGTGAGCCTGACAGAGTGCCATCACAAGGCCAGAGGGCTTTCATGTTGGCTTGCAGGGTCAGGCTAGAGGGAGGCACCTGCCTGGGGAGTAAAACATAAGGAGGGCACCAAAAATACTATCATCAAGATAAATCTTGTTTTATTTCAATAGTTTTAGAAATCAAAATTAATGCAAAGTAACAAGACAATGAGTGTTCCAGTGTGACTTACATGAACAAATGAATCCTTGGGGCCCCTGCAATGGACTGACAACTCATGGCTCCTGGGAACTCTAACTTGAGCCTGCAGAGGATGGCAGGAAACTTCCCACATCACTGAGGTTGTTAATTGTTTTCTCCAATTCTGTGGGGATGGGGGGCTCAAGATAGAAATTAAATGCGTTTATTAAAAAATAAACTTGCATAATGTTTCTTACACACTTTAGTGTGTGAACTAAGGTTCAAAGTCATCACATTGTATGATAGTATTTTGCCAATATAGAGTTTAACATAATTGTCTCTATTTTTCTCACCTGAACACACTGGCTAGGGGAGCAGTACCCTGTAGGTCTCATGCACTGCTGTCTAGTCTTGTGTAGAGCATCTGCTTGACCAATGATAGGAGTAAATGAAGGACTCTATACATGATAGTGGTTTAGACTCTTCTACATAGAAGAGACAGCAAGCTTCCAGTTCCCATTTTAAAATGTGAACTAGAATTAAGAACTTTAATTAAGAATTAAATAATATCTAATATCAATATATCTCTTTATGTTCATATACCATAATAATAGTAATAATAACATTTGCTATAATTTATTCAATGAGAGAAGTTGCTATAGACTGAATATTGCATTACCCCCAAATTCACATGTTGAAGCCCCAATGTGATAATATTTGCAGGTGGGCCTTTGAGAGATAGTTAGGTTATGAGAGTGTGAAGACACATGAGAAGGGGACAGTCTAAAAGCCAGGAAGCAGGCTTACACCAGACACAGGGTCTCCTGGCACCTTGAGCATGGACTTCCTAGTTTTCAGAATTGTGAGAAATAAACTAAATGTTTATTGTTTAAGCCATCTAGTTTATGGTCGTCTGTTATAGTAGCTTGAACTGATGCAAGAACTTTGAAAATTATGAAGTTCTCTACATGAGTAAGGCACATAAAACACATTATTACCAAAATGTATCCTCTAGTGAGCTCTGAGGTTTATCAACATTGAGACCTGTGATAAGTTAGTGTGCAGGTGCAGAAAAGTTGAGCTCCAGGAGAAGTGGATGCATCGTTGGGAACACTATGACAATTGTACAAAAAAGGTAGTAATTTCAACATGTTTGAAAAATAGTTGATGGGCTTTGGGCAAAGGGTAGGTGATCTGGGAAGTAATGAATGGAATTAGGAAGATTTAGTTAGTCTGTTCTGTCCAGTCATGTTAAGCTAAACACCATGTGGCATAGTGGAAGTTCCAGAAGATGTCAGCAGATGCAAAAGCAAGGTATGCTGCTCACACTTGCAATTTTTTTCTATTGTGGCATAGTGATCCTCCTGATTATATTTACAAAATCTCGATTGGTGCTGAGACTTCCAGCAGACTCATCAGTCACCAGATTCATGGTCTGTGAATTTATAAGGAGCACATAGTCACTGGCTGCACTGGAAAGCAGTGGTTCAGTGGAACCTTAAATTTTCTATGTCATTGTAGAAGAAGATGAAATTGCTTATCTGCCTTGTGGGAATATGGAGAGCATTAATGAGATGAGCTCTTTGAAAGAAAGATTGCTATCTAAATACAAATCAGGGCTGGAATCATTGACTTAGCAGTTAAACAGTGACTAGTAAATTAGCGTGAACTTATAGCTATTTATAGCAGTTTCCCCAGCCTGTTGTGTCAGGATTTTTGCTATAACTGGATACCATGTGCACTACGATGATCAAATAGTTTTAAAATTGATCAAACTTAATTTTAATGTTTTCATCATGAAAAATTTTATAAATCATATGCAAGTAGGAAAAATAGTATAATGAACCCTGTGTACTCAGAAGCAAGCTTCAACAACCAGTAACTCATGGTCAATTCTGTGTCTTCCATACTCTTGTCCACTTCTATCCTCACATGCCTTCTTCCTCTATGTTGTTTTGAAGTAAATTCCAGACATTATATTATTTGATCCATAAATAATTAAGGGTATATCTCTCAAAGAAGAGGCACTTTAAAAAATTCATAGTTATAGCCCTGGCTCATATGGCTCAGTTGTTTGGAATGTTGTCTTGTACATCGAAAGGTGGCAGGTTTGATTCTGGGTAATGGAACATACCTAGGTTGAAGGTTTGGTCCTTCAATTGGGGTGGATATGGTAAGCAACCAATTGATATTTTTTCTCACTCTCTTCCTTCCCCTCTAAGTGTGTTCTCAGGTGAGTATTAAAAAATTCATAACCATAATAGCATTATCAACCTTAAAAATAAACAGTAATTTCATAATATTCAATACTATCAAGTAGTTGATCAGTGTTCACTCATAAATTGTTTCTGTAGTCTGTTTAAACCTAAATCCAGAAAAGTATGTATGTTGTAGTTGGTTGATATGTCTCATAAATTTCTTTATTCTATATATTCCCACCTCCTTTCTTTTTCCCTCACAATTTGCTTCCTGCTAATACTTCATTATTTGTGCTGTAGAGCTTCCCTTAGCCTGAATTTTGCTAATTGCATGCCCAAGTAAAGATACTTTTCTGTCTTCTGTACTTATAATTATTCAGCTATCCCCCACTCCCCAGAAAGAATCCTCCCTAGGTGGTGTTATGTGCTTTCATCAGGTGGAACAATGAATTTTTATTAGTACTATTATTAATTCATTAATGGATTTAAATATTTATTTATTTATTTGTTATTTTATTGTTGTTTAAGTACAGTTTTCTGCCTTTCATTCCCATCCCAGCCCACCTCCCCCCAGCCCTCCCCACCTCCCTCCTGTTTCCACCCACCCCTTGTTTTTGTCCAGGAGTACTTTATATTGTTCCTGCAAACCCTTCCCCTTTCCCCCTGAAATTCCCTCCCCTCTCCCCTCTGGTCACTGTCAGCCTGCTCTCTATTTCAGTGTCTTTGGTTATATTTTGCTTGTTTGTTTGTTTTGTTGATTAGGTTCCTGTTAAAGGTGATATTATATAGTATTTTTTACTGCCTGGCTTATTTCACTTAGCATAATGTTCTTTAGTTCCTTCCATGCTGTCACAAAGGGTAGGAACTCCTTCTTTCTTTATGCTGCATAGAATTCCATTGTGTAAATGTACCATAGTTTTTTCATCCATTCATTTACTGATGGGCACCTAGGTTGCTTCCAGCACTTGGCTATTGTAAATTGTGCTGCTATGAACATTGGGGTGCATAGGGCAATGATACTTCAGACAAGGGTTTAATCTCAAAAATGTATAAAGAACTCACACAACTCCACTCTAAGACAAGCAACCCAATGAAAAAGTGGGCAAAGCACTTGGACAGACATTTCTCCAAGGAGGACATACATAGGATCCAGAGACATGAACAGATGCTCAGTATCGCCAGCTATCAGAGAGATGCAAATTAAAACCACAATGAGATATCACTTCATACCAGTCAGAATGGCCATCATAAACAAAGCAATAAACAACAACTGTTGGAGAGGTTGTGGAGAAAAGGGAACCCTAGTGCACTGTTGGTGGGATTGCAGACTGGTACAACCACTATGGAAAACAGTATGGAATTTTCTTAGAAAACTAAAAATGGATCTGCCTTTTGACCCAGCAATTCCACTTCTAGGATTATATCCTAAGAACGTTGAAACACCAATCCAAAAGAACTGATTTAAATATTTTTCACATTTCAACCCATTTTAATAACCACCATTATCATTATCATCACCACCAAGACTCGAATTGGCCCTTTTTGTAGCCACTTTTGAGTACCTTTTACATGATCTCAATCATACTTCATAGCTTCCTTGCCTTCTGGTATGAAGCTATTCTATCTTCACATGTGTATTTGGAACCTAGAATTGATCACTCTGATTATTTGCTCATTGTTTCTATACCTTTTTATTGAACATAATGACAAAGATAAAACATTTCTTGAGTTTATATTGATATTTTTCAACTAAAATTTAGAACTACAAGTTTTCTTTCAACCTCCTTGATGATAAATGTCTCTTTGATATCATGCCATTTCCAACGAGACTAATGCAGTAACACATTTGTTTTTCCCACAATGCATGTATAACTGTCTCAGAAAAATAACTTTATTACCAATGATATGATTATTGGAAACAGCTGCAGATTTCATTTGGCCAGTTTTTTATCTTTAGGATATATATCCCTCTAAGTATACACAGTCAAATTACTGGCTGTAAAGTCTTCTGAAATAATATGTGTGATTATGTCACTTACTTGCTATACATTTAGGTTCATTTTACTTCATTTTGCTCTCAGTTCTTAGAAATTATCTTTTCCCTTTAATTTAAAAAATTCATATTTTAAAATAATTATAAATTCATAGGAATTAACAAATGCAGTATAGAGGGTTTGCATGTACCCATCACTCAGTTTCCTCCAGTGGTTTCATCTTACATAATCATAGTACAATATCAAAATCAAGGATACAATATTGGTAAGTGTATGTATATAATTTGATCTTGTTTTATCATGTGGGTAGATTTGTGTAACCACCATCACAATCAAAATATTCCATCCACAAAGGTCTCTCACATACTATTCCTTTACATTTAACTCCCGTCTTCCTTCCTCCATGCCTAATCCCTGACCATCAGTGATTTGTTTTCCATCTTTATACATCTTGAAAAATATAACCTTATTTTGAAAAATGTTGCGTAAATGGAATTATACCTTGTATGACCTTTTAGATTGTCTTTTTAAAAGCAGAAATGTTCTTAAAATATTTAAGAGTTATGAGTTTCAATAGTTCCTTTTTAGTGCTGAGTGCTAGTCCACAGTTTGTTTAACGATTCATCTACCGAGGGACATTTTGGTTATTTTCTGTTTTGGGCCAGTATGAATAAAGCTGCTGTAAACAATTATGAAGAGGTTTTTATGTGGACACAAGTTTTTCTTTCTCTAGGATGAATACTCAAGAGTGAAATTGCTAGGTTGTGTGGTATGTCTAAGTTTAGTTTGTTAAGAAATGGCAAAATTGTTTTCCACGGTGGCCCTATCATTTTGTATTCGCTCCGGCAATATATAAAAGATCCAGTTACTCTGCATCCTCACCAGCATTTGGTTGTCACTTTTTATTTAACTGTTCTAATAAGTGTGTAGTGATAGTTTACTGTGGTGTTAATTTTCATTTCCCTAGTGGCTAGTGATGTTGCATATCTTTTAATGTGCTTATTTGCCAATTTGTGTATTATTATTGGTGAGACATCTTTTTACATCTTTTGCCCATTTCTAATTGGACTATGATTTAACTGTTGAGGTTTGAAGGTTCTAGATATGAGTCTTTTGTTATCTATTTGGTTTTCAAATATCTTCTCTTGGTACCTAGCTTGTCTTTTCTTTTCATAACAGGATCTTACATAGAGCAAATTTTTTAAATTTTAAATCTAGTTTATCAAGGTTTTGTTTTAAGGACCATGCGTTTGGTATTATGTCTAAAAATTCTTAACAAAGTCCTAGGCCCTTGATTTTCTCCTGTATATCTTCTAAAATTTTTATAGTTTTACATTTAAATTTATGATAAATTTTGAGTTAATTTTTGTATAAGTATGAAGTGTTTATAGTTCTTTTTTTCCTCTTGTGGATGTCAAATAGTTCTAGCTGCATTTGTTAAAAAGACTATCCTTCTTCCATTGAATTGCTTTTTCACCTTTGTCAAAAATGAGTTGGTTGTACTTGTATGGCTTTATTTCTTGAGTTTTTATTCTGTTTCATTGATCTTCATGTGTACTTCTCTGCAAACAACACTCTGTTTGATTTCTGTGACTATTCAAGTCTTGAAATTGAGTAAAGTGATTCCTCCTACTTTTTAAATTTTCACAATTTTTCCAACTATTCTAATTTATTTATGTTTCCATATAAATATTAGAATAATCTCATCTATATCTCCATAAAAATATTACTGGTATTTTGATAGGGATCATTTAAACCAGTATATCAATTTTTGGGAGAATTGATATCTTTACTTTGTTGAGTCTTTCAGTTAATAAATATGGTCTGCATTTCCATTTATTCAGATAAGTTTTTCATTAGTTTCAGCATAAAAGTCCTGTATATGTTCTACTAGATTTTATTTTTCTTAAGTTTTTGTAAAGGACATTGTGCTTTTATTTCAGTTTCCATATATTCATTGTTAGTATATAGAAATACAGTTGTTTTGGGCATATTAATCTTGTGTCCTGAGAACTTGTTGAAATTTACTTATTAGTTC
>PVKU01002372.1:99529-232045 GCA_004027475.1 Anoura caudifer
TTTTTTTTTTTTTTTTTTTTTTTTTTTTTTTTTTTTTTTTTTTTTTTTTTTTTTTTTTTTTTTTTTTTTTTTTTTTTTTTTTTTTTTTTTTTTTTTTTTTTTTTTTTTTTTTTTTTTTTTTTTTTTTTTTTTTTTTTTTTTTTTTTTTTTTTTTTTTTTTTTTTTTTTTTTTTTTTTTTTTTTTTTTTTTTTTTTTCAGATTCCTTGGGATTGTCTATGTAGACCATATTGTCACCTGCTAATAGCAACAGTTTATATCTTCTTCTCCAGCCTGTATACCTTTTATTTCTCCTTTTTAGCTGTATTGCTAATAGTCCTCTGGCAAGGACTTGCACTATGTTGAATAAGAGTGGTTGCAGTGGATATCTTTGCTTTGTTCCTTACGTATGAAGGAAGCATTTATCCTTTTTGAGTCTAATCAGCTTATTCAATCTATTGGTTTATGTTTTTTTGCAAAGTTAAGAGAAATTTCAACCATTAATTCTTTGAGCACTTTTCCAGTCCACCTTTTTCCCCCTGTTTCTGACACTCTCATGATAAAAATGTGAGATATGGG
Organism: Anoura caudifer; assembly: GCA_004027475.1. Classification (NCBI taxonomy): domain Eukaryota; kingdom Metazoa; phylum Chordata; class Mammalia; order Chiroptera; family Phyllostomidae; genus Anoura; species Anoura caudifer. Next base: position 100,086 of record PVKU01002372.1, read on the forward strand.
AGATATTTTTGCATAGTTTCACTTCTCCCTGAAGCTCTGCTTATATTGCTTTTTAAAATAATTCTTATCCTCTTTGTTAAGATTGGTTAAATTTTAATGTTCTGTATTCCAGTTCACTCTTTCCTCTATTATCTTCATTTTTCCGTGAGTCTACCAATTTTTTTACCTTAGTTATTTAATTTTAATCTAGATGCTTTTTAGTTCTAAAAATATACATTTTATATCTTCTATTTCTTTGCTGACACATCATTTTCTCAATTGTTTTAAGTGTTTTCATACTTGCATGTCAAAACATTTTTATAGTGGCTGCTTTAAAATAATTCTAATGTCAATGCCATGTTTTTGTTGGCCTCTTTTGGTTGTCTCTTCTCTCATCAGTTTAAGAAATTGCTGGTTCTTAGTATGATGAATGATTTTTTATTGAAACTTGGAAATGAGGACTTTTATGTTTTAAGGTTTTGATCTTATTTAAATCTTGTGTTTTAGGAAATCTCCTCTGCCCCTGCTCCCTGGTTAAGTGGTTGTGGGACTGCCTTGCTACCACCAAAATGAGGATGGAAATCCAGCTTTTCCATTCAGGCTCCATTGGCATCTGAGCAAAAGGGCTACTTATTGTGGCTGGGTGGGGGTGGGAGTTCAGGCTTGCCACAAGACCTCTTTCGATAGTAGCTGTCTGAGAGGAAGAGTAAAATCTTGTTACTTCCCCACTTGAGATAGCTATTGATGCTGGTGATGAAGAGGTGTTTACAACTCCTGTGCAGTGATGTAAGTCATGATTCTCCACTGTGCCTCATCTGAAACCACTTCAACCTCATTGAGGGTGGAGAGGGTATGAAACTTTATTACCATTGCTGTATGTTGAAGTCCAGGCTCTTTATGTGACAATAGGAAATAAGAAGGGGAGCATGGATGAAAGTCCAGTTCCCACCTTGTCCTCTAATGCCACCCTAGAGGTGGGGGAAGATGGGGCACTTCATTCTGGGTCTGGGTCTCCACTCAATCTTTGCTGAGAGGTGGGGAGGTGGGTTGTAGTATACTGAGGTGTTTGGCTGGAGTAGAGTGGTTATTGTTTAAAATTTTTTTTCTTATTAGCCTTCCCTTTCCTGTTCCTCTGAGTTCAGGGAGTAGGTTTTTCTTGGGGATTTTTCCTTCCTCTGTGCCCATTAACATTTCTGAGTTACTAGGTTCTTCTGTATTCAGTCTCAGAATTTGAGGCAAAAAAAGAAAACTCACTACTACATTATTTCTCAGATCTTGAGGTCTCTTGCTAGTGTGCCTTCTATCCTTTAGAGCTTTTGTACATCTATTTTACATATACAATCCAGAAATTTTAGTTGTAGTTAGGAGGAGGCGGAGGGAAAAGTCTATTTATTCCATTGTCTTGGAGGCAGAATTTTCTAATTTTGTTTTTTAATTATATATGAATTTATTTGTCTATTTCATAGGTCAAATCTTCAAAATAAATTATATGCAGTTAAATCTAGCCTTTATTCTGAGTTCTTCTACCCTCATGACTATTTCCCCCTTAGGTAATATATTTTTAGTTTCTAGTTTATATTTCCATTTTTAATAAAAGGAAATATATATTTTCAAATATATACCCATATACAAATATGTAAGTATATATTTATTGAGGTTTGATCATATATTTATATATATGTATAATATATTTTATACATATATTGTTTAGAAAATGATAACATACCATATGCACTTTTCTTCACCCTGCCTTTTTCACTTAATATAGCCTAAGGGAAACTTTATGATAACAGAGATATTTCTCATTCCTTTATAGCTGCATACCACTCATTTGTGTGAGCGTAATGTTTATTCCACCAATATTCTACTGGTGAACTTGTGTTATTTGCTGTCCTTTGCTAGTTTGGCCCTTTTAGTACCTCAATAAATTGATTTAAATAGCAAGCAATATTATTATCATGAATAGAAAACAAATTATTCTTACTGAATATATAAAGTCAATATAAAAGTAAATAGAATGAAAACAGAACATTTTAATTAAATTCTCTCCTGTTACTATTACCTGTTTTTACTTTCAATAATAGCTTGATATTTCTTTGTTAAAAAGAGAGATTGACAGGAGATTGGGTTAGAAATGAATGGTAACATTTTTTGGTGTGATAACCCTAATAAAAAGATCATTAAAAAGGATTTGATCTTGTAGTATATCATTCAACAGTACTAATGTCTTGTCTTAAATACCATCAACATCCTACTGTGATGGTGGGAGAAATGGGTGAAGTGAGTCAAAAGGTACAAGGATAGAAATAGAGACAAATGACAACGAACCACCTGAATTCACACATAAACACTGACCATAACTAGAAGTTTTTACATGCAGTATAAAGTGGAAGTTACCAAGCAGTTTGGCTATACCAGCTCTAAAGTGTCAGAGCATGCATTAACAAGGAACTTGAAAATATTATCAAGAAAATAATCCCATTCTGACAAGTGTGCAAAATAATAAAAAAAATTCAAGTTACAGTGTAAGTTATAGTCTCTTAAACAGTAGTGTTTTTCAATTGGAATCTTCTTTTATAAACATTAGATGAAAAAAACATGAGATTTTTTTAAGCCTACTTTAAAGTTTTTTCTTTTTTTGTTTTTTACATTTATTTTTAAATTTTAATTGTTGTTCTTGTATAGTATGCTGTCTTCTACTCCCATCCCAACCCACCGCCCAAGCCCTCCCCAGCTCCCTCCCATTTCCACCCCCTCTAGCTTTTGTCCATGTGGCTTTTATAATTGTTCCTCTAAACCCTTCCCCTTTTCCCTTGAAATACCTATCCCTCTCCTCTCTTGCTCTCAATTTCAGTGTCTTTGCTTATATTATGCTTGTTTGTTTGTTCTGCTGACTAGGTTCCTGTTAAAGGTGAGTGAGATCTTATGGTATTTGTCTTTCACCTCCTGGCTTATTTTGCTTAGCATAATGCTTTCCAGTTCCATCAATGCTGTCGTGAAGGGTAGGAGCTCCTTCTTTCTTTCTGCTTCATAGAATTCCATTGTGTAAATATACCAAAGTTTTTTGATTCATTCATTTACTGATGGGCACCTAGGTTGCTTCCAACACTTCGCTATTGTATATTGTGCTGCTATGAACATTGGGGTGCATAGATTCATTTGGATTGGTGTTTCAGGGTTCCTAGGATATAATTCTAGCAGTGGAATTGCTGGGTCAAAAGGTACATTCATTTTTAGTTTTCTTAGAAAATTCCATACTGCTTTCCATAGTGGTTGTACCAGTCTGCAGTCCCACCAACAATGCACTAGGGTCCCCTTTTCTCCACAACCTCTCCAACACTTGTTGTTTGTTGCTTTGTTTATGATGGCCATTCTGACTGGTGTGAAGTGGTATCTCATTGTGGTTTTAATTTGCATCTCTCTGATAGCTAGCAATATTGAGCATCTTTTCATGTGTCTCTGGCTCTGCTGTATGACCTCCTTGGAGAAGTGTCTGTTCAAGTCCTTTGCCTATTTTTTCATTGGGTTGCTTGTCTTCTTAGAGTGGAGTCGTGTAAGTTCTTTATATATTTTGGAGATTAAACCCTTGTCTGACGTATCATTGGCAAACATGTTTTCCCATACAGTTGATTCTCTTTTTACTTTAATACTGTTTTATTTAGCTGTGCAGAAGCTTTTTATTTTGAGGAGATCCCATTTGTTTATTCTTTCCTTTATGTCCCTTGCTTTAGGGGACATATCAGTAAAAATGTTGCTGTGTGAAATGTCTGAGATTTTCCTGCCTACGTTCTCCTCTAGGACTTTAATGGTGTCACGGCTTATATTTAAATCTTTTACCCACCTTGAATTTATTTTTGTGTATGGTGTAAGTTGGTGTTCAAGTTTCATTTTTTTGCACATAGCTGTCCAGTTCTCCCAACACCACTTGTTGAAGAGGCTACTTTTACTCCATTTTGTGTTGCTGCCTCCTGTGTCAAATATTAATTGACTGTAAAGAATTGGGTTTATTTCTGGGCTCTCTGTTCTATTCCACTGGTCCATGTGCCTGTTTTTATGCCAATACCAGGCTGTTTTGATTACAGTGGCCTTGTAATACAGTTTGGTGTCAGCTATTGTGATCCCTCCTATTTGCTCTTCTTTCTCAAAATTGCTGCAGCTATTCAAGGTTGTTTATGTTTCCATATAAATTTTTGAAGTGTTTATTCTATGTCTGTGAAATATGCCATTGGTACTTTAACAGGTATTGCATTGAATCTGTAAATTGCTTTGGGTAGTATGGACATTTTGATGATGTTAATTCTTCCAATCCATGAACACGGTATATGTTTCCACTTGTTTGTGTCTTCCTTGATTTCTTTCTTCAGTGTTGTGTAGTTTTCTGCATACAGGTCTTTTACCTCCTTTTTTAGGTTTATTCCTAGATATTTTATTTTTCTTTTTGTTATATTGCATGAGATTTTTTTCTTGATTATTGCTTCTGCTCTTTCATTGTTGGTATACAGAAATGCTTTTGATTTCTGGATATTGACTTTGTATCTGTCTGTTTGGCCAAATTCATTTATTAGGTCAAGCAGCTTTTTGGCCGAGTTTATAGGATTTTCTATGTACAGTATCATGTCAAAACAATGATAGTTTTGTTTCCTCTCTTCCTCAAATAAAAGGCATTTGGATGCCTTTTATTTCCTTTCCTTGTCTAATCACTGTGGTTAATACTTCCAATACTATAATGAATAGAAGTGGTGAAAGTGCACAACCTTGTCTTGTTCCTGATCTTAGTGCAAAAGATTTTAGTTTTTGCCCCTTGAGTATGATGTTGGCTGTAGGTCTCTCATATATGGCCTTTATTATATTGAGGAATGCTCCCTCAATTCCCACTTTGCTGAATGTTTTATCATAAACGGGTGCTGTACCTTATCAAATGCTTTTTCTGCATCTATTGATATGATCATGTGATTTTTGTCTTTGCTTTTGTTTATGTGATGTATTACATTTACTGATTTGTGTATGTTGAACCATCCTTGCATCCCTGGGATGAATCCCACTTGGCAATGGTGTATGATCTTTTTAATGTATTGTTGGATGCAGTTTGACAATATTTTGTTGAGGATTTTAGCATCTATGTTCATCAGTGATATGGGCTTGAAGTTTTCTTTCCTTGTTATGTCAATCTGGTTTGGGGATTAGAATGATGCTGGCTTCATAAAAAGAGTTTGGGAGTCTTCCATCATTTTGGATTTTTTCGAAAAGTTTGTGAAGGATAGGGGTTAGCTCTTCCTTAAATGTTTTCTAAAATTCTCCTGTGAAACCATCTGGTCCTGGGCTTTTGTGTGTTGGGATTTTTTTTGATTACTGCTTCAATTTCATCTGCTGTTATTGGTCAGTTCAGGCTTTCTGCTTCTTCTTCATTGAGTTTTGGGGCATTATATGTTTCTAGAAACATGCCCATTTCACCTAAGTTTTCAAATTTTTTGGCATACAGTTCTTCATAGTAATTTCTTACAATCCTTTGTATTTCTGTGGTGTCAGTTGTAATCTCTCCTCTTTCATTTCTGATTGTGTTAAATTTGGGTCCTCTCTCTTTTTTTCTTGATGAGCCTGCTTAAAGGCTTGTCAATTTTGTTTATCTTTTCAAAAAAACCAGCTCCTGGATTCATGGATCTTTAGAATTGTGCTTTTAGTCTCTATGTCATTTAGTTCTGCTCTGATCTTAGTTATTTCCTTCTGTCTACTTGTTCTGGGCTGTCTTTGCTGTTGATCCTCGAGTTCTTGTAGGTATAGAGTTAAGCTGTTTGTTTGAGATGTTTCTATCTCTTTTAGGTAGGCCTGTATTGCTATGAACTTTCCTCTAAGGACTGCCTTTGCTGTGTCCCATAAGTTTTGGGTCGTTGTGAGTTCATTTTCATTTGTTTCCAGAAACTTTTTGATTTCCTCCCTAATTTCATTCTTGACCCATTCATTGTTTAATAGCATGCTATTTAATCCACATGACTTTGAGGACTTTGTGTTTTTCCCCTTGGGGTTGGTTTCTAGTTTCAGTCCCTTGTGGTCAGTGAAGATGCTTGGTATGATTTCAGTTTTCTTGAATTTGCTGAGGTTAGTGTTGTGTCCTATCATGTGATCTATCTTCGAGAATGTTCCATGTGCATTTGTAAAGAATGTGTATTTAGTTTCTTTGGGATGAAGGGCTCTCTATATATCAGTTAAGTCCATTTTATCTAGAGTGTTGTTCAATGCCAAAATATCTTTGTTGATATTTTGTTTGGAATATCTGTCCATTTTTGACAGTGGGATGTTCAAATCCCCTACTATAATGGTGGTGTTGTCAATATCTTTCTGGAAGTCCTCTAAGATTTTCTTGATGTATTTAGGTTCTCCTATGTTGGGTGCATATATTTATGATGTTTATATCTTCCTGGTGGATTCTTTGCTTGAGTATTATGAAGTGACCTTCTGGGTCTCTCTTTATGGCCCTTCTTTTGAAGTCTATTTTGTCTGATATGAGTATTTTTACCCTGTTTTTTTTTTTTTTCCTGTCCATTTGCTTGGAAAATTTTTTTCCAGCTCTTCACTTTGAGTTTGTGTAAGTATTTTGTCCTGAGATGGGTCTCTTGTAGGCAGCATATGTGTGGGTCATGCTTTCTTATCCATTCAGCTATTCTATGCCTTTTGATTGGAGCATTTAATCCATTTACATTTAAGGTTATTATTGATAGGTACTTATCCATTGCCATTTTTGTACCTGTGTTCCTCTCCTTCTTTTTCTTCTTTCCTTCCTTTCCTTAAAGCAGGCCCTTTAGTATCTCTTGCAGAGCTGGTTTGGTAGAGGTGTATTCTTTTAGACTTCTTTTGTCTGGGAAGCTCCTTATTTGGCCTTCTATCTTGATTGGAAGCCTCGCTGGATAAAGTAGTCTTGGTTGCAGGCCTTTGGTTCTCATTACTTGGGATATTTCTTGCCATTCTCTTATGATTTGGAGTTTTTCCATTGAGAAATCATCTGCTAACCTTGTTGGGGCTCCCTTGTATGTTACCTCCTTTTTCTCCCTTGCTGCCTTTAAGATTCTGTCTTTGTCTTGGAATTTTGTCATTTTAATTATGATGTGTCTTGAAGTGGGCTCCTTTGGGTTCCTCTTGATTGGGACTCTCTGTAATTCCTGAATTTGTGTGACTTTTTCTCTCATCAAATTAGGGAAGTTTTCCATCATTACTTTTTCAAATAGGTTTTCCATCCCTTGCTCTTCTGCTCCTTCTCGTATCCCTAATTTACAGATATTATTATTTTTCATATTGTCTTGTATTTCTCTTAATCCCTCTTCATTCTTCCTGAGCCTCTTTTCCTTTTCCTGCTCTTTCTGGATGTTTTTTTCTACTTGGTCCTCCAGCTTGCTGATCCAATCTTCTGCTTCATCAATTCTGCTTTTCTTTCCTTCCACTGTGTTCTTCAGTTCAGAAATTGTATTTTTCATTTCCTCTTGGACCTTATTGATAGTTTCTATTTCCTTTTTCATGTTGATATAGTTTGCAGTGAGTTCATGGTAACTTCCGTGTAGTTTTTGGTAGCTCATTGAGAGGACCTACCTTTTGACCCAACAATTCCACTGCTAGGATTATATCCTAGGAACCCTGAAACACCAATCTGAAAGAACCTATGCACCGCAATATTCATAGCCACACAATTTACAATAGCCAAGTGTTGGAAGCAACCTAGGTGCCCATCAGTAAATGAATAGATCAAAAAAACTATGGTACATTTACACAATGGAATTCTATGAAGCAGAAAGAAAGAAGGAGCTCCTATGCTTTGCAACAGCATGGATGGAACTGGAGAGCATTATGCTAAGCGAAATAAGCCAGGAGATGAAAGACAAATACCATATGATCTCACCTTTAACAGGAACCTAGTCAGCAGAACAAACAAACAAGCATAATATAAGCAAAGACACTGAAATTGAGAGCAAGAGAGGAGAGGGATAGGAATATCCAGGGAAAAGGGGAAGGGATTAGAGCAACAAGTATGAAAGACACATGGACAAAAGCTAGGGGCAGGGTGGAAATGGGAGGGGGGAGCTGGGGAGGGCTGGGGTGGTGGGATGGGATGGGGGTAGAAAATAGAAAACTGTGTAAGAACAACAATTAAAATAAAATTAAAAATAATTAAAAAATTATTGAATTTATTTGGGTTAAATTGGTTAATACAATTATATGTTTCAGGTGTACAATTCTATAATATATTATCTGCATATTGAATTGTGTGTTTATCAACCAAACTCAAGTCTCCTTCCATCACCATTTATTCCTCCTTCACCCTCTTGTACCTCTCCCCATAGCCTTTTCCCTCTGGTAATCACCATACTGTTATTTGTGTATATGAGGGTATTTTTACTTTTTGCTTAATTCCTTCATCTTTTTCATCCAGCCTCCCAACACCCCACCACTCTAACAGCTGTCAGTCTGTTTCTGTGTCTATTTAGTTTGTTTATTTCGTTCATTAGATTCTATATATGAGTGAAATCATTTGTTCCTTCTCTTTCTCTCATTGTCTTATTTCACTTAACATAAAAATCTCCAGATCCATCCATGCTGTCACAAAAGGTAAGATGGTGTCCCACTGTGTAAATGTGCCACAGCTTTTTTATTCATTCATCTACTGATGGGCACTTGGGATGCTTCCATAGTTTGGCTATTATAAATAAAGCTGCAATGAACATAAGGGTGCATATATTGTTTTGAATCAGTGTTTCAGGATTCTTTGTATATATTATCAGAAATGGAATCACTGGGTCATAGGCAGTTCCATTTTTAATTTTTTGAGGAGACACTATAATGTTTTCAACAGTGACTACACCAGTCTGTCTTCACACCAACAGTGCACAAGGGTTCCCTTTTCTCCTCATCCTCACCAACACTTATCTGTTGATGTGTTGATGATGGCTACCCTGATAGGTATGAGGTGATATCTCATTGTGGTTTTATTATGCATTTCTCTGATGATTAGTGATGATGGGGATCTTTTCATATATCTATTGGCCATCTGTGTGTTCTTTTTTGAGAAGTATTTATTCAGGACTTTTGCATATTTTTAAATTGGATTGTTCTTTTTGTCCATGTTTAGTTGTATACTTTTTAAAAATGAATTTTAAATATTAATCCCTTATCAGATGTAGTATCATCAGTAAATATGTTCTCCTATTCAGTGGGTTGTCTTTTCATTTTGTTAATGGTTTCTTTTGCTGTGCAAAACTTTTTTAGTTTGATGTAAGTTCTCTTAAAAGCATTCAGTGTTGGCATGAAAAAGAAAATGGTCAGCTCAGGCAGTTATGGTTAGGGCCAAAATCGCCAATTTTCATGAGCTTGGTCTGGTGCTAAGAGATAGGGCAGAGAAGGATATTCTAAGAAACAACTGCATGTTTCTTATTATAAAACTGCCACACAAGGGTGAGTTCAGGAGATTGAATCCAATTTGGTGTGTCTGAAGTGTACTTTTCTGGGATGGGAAGAGGTAGAAACAGGGGTAGAGAATGAAGGGTGATAGATGAGGTTGGAAAAATTGGCAGAAACTTATTGTCATGAATGGAGTTTGGGCTTTTTCCTTAGGACAATGGGCAGCTATTAAATATATATGTAAGCAGGAAAATAACACTAAATTTTCATTTCATCAGGATGTCTTTGAAAACCATGGGATATAGCAGACTAAGTGATAAAGCCCCATTTTAGAGCTTTAATATCACATTCTCTTACCTACATAATGATTTAATCATAACCCCTTTAATTTCATCTAGGATCAGACATTGTGACATGACTCTTTCCAAGGTCTTCTCTTTTTTGCTTGGGAGACCTTGTTCCATTAGTCATCTCAGAGAAGCATTTCAAACTCAATGTTCCCATTTCCTAGTCACTGTTAAAAATATACAATATTTTAGGTACAGAAATCTATAGAAAACAGTGATATAACCATTTATGTACCCATCACACAGACTTAAAAAGGTAACATTTAGCTGTATTGGATTCAGATTTTTTGAAATAAAAAATTTATAGGTACAATGAAAATATCCCTTTCCTACCCCATCCCTCTCCCTCTCCACAGATACTTGCCGTCTTTAAGTCGGTATGTATTCTTTATGTGCATGCTTTATACTTTTCTACATTAGTACATGTACATAAAATTATGTCATCTTTCTACTAAAACTTGTTTAGGTTACCTGCCTATTCCAATGAAGAGATTCTCTCAGTTCTTGTTTTGCTGGATTTATTTGTAATTAAATGATCTCTCTTTAAAATGATCTATTATCATAGTAATTTTATTGATATTGAAACTCCAAATTATCCTCTCAATGCAAAACATTCTTTGCTTTCCTTTAAGCCCATTAAATACTAGATTCTATGAGACTGCTTTCAGTCAATACCCTAGACAGCTACGTTAAAACACAGCTCCAGTCCTCTCCAAATTACTTGCTACTGACATTCTAGCATATTTTCTTCATCTTGTTCTACATACCTTTCTCCCCAATATCATCCCTTTCTTCTATACTTATAAAATATCTTTATTTTAAACTTCTTTTCCTATGAAAACCTTCAGTGCTCATACACAAGTAACATTTAACTCTCCTATGCCTTTGAGAAACAAGAGAATAGTAGTAATTTGTATATTTTTGACTTAATTTAGAATTCTTCACATGTCTTACAACTATAAAATAGTTACAGAAGGTTCCAATAAAGAAGGTAGAAAAACAGATTCATGATTAAATGAGAAAACATAAAGTTCATAGTATAGCACCTGTTATGTAGCAAGTGACAAATACTAGAGATGGCAATGGTTCCACTCTTTGCTCAATATTCTTTTATTTCCATAATATGCCCAGATAATTCCAATTATTCTCATTGTTTGGAATTGTTTCTCACAGTGAATGATTTCAAATCAGCCCCTTTTCCCAGGCTTCATATCTCATATATATTCTGACCACTAGATATCTCTTTTGGACAATGAAAAACAATCCTCAATTAAACGTGTCCAGAATTCAGTTTTAAAATATATTTTATTATGTTATTACAGTTGTCCCATTTTCCCCTTCACTCCCCTCCACCCTGCACACCCCCTCCCAACCACATTCCCCCCTTTAGTTCATGTCTATGTGTCATACTTGTAAGTTCTTTACTTCTACATTTCCCATACTATTCTTACCCTCCCATCTATTTTACACCTATCATCTATGCTCTTATTCTCTGTACCTTTTCCTCTCTTTATTCCTCCAATTGCCCTGTTGCCAACCCTCCATGTAATCTCCATTTCTGTGATTCTGTTCCTGTTCTAGTTGTATGCTTAGTTCAATTTTTTTTTTCAGGTTCAGTTGTTAATAGTTGTGAGTTTGTTGTCATTTTACTGTTCATATTGTTGGCCTTCTTTTTCTTAGATAAGTCCCTTTAACTTTTCCTATAATAAGGGCTTGGTGATGATGAACTCCTTTAACTTAACCTTATCTGGGAAGCACTTTATCTGCCCTTCCACTCTAAATGATAGCTTAGCTGGATAGAGTCATCTTGGATGTAGGTCCTTGACTTTCATGACTTGGAATACTTCTTTCCAGCCCCTTCATGCCTGCAAGGTTTCTTTTGAGAAATCAGCTGACAGTCTTATGGGTACTCCTTTGTAGGTAACTGTCTCCTTTTCTCTTGCTGCTTTTAAAATTCTCTCTTTATCCTTGATCTTGGGTAATATAATTATGATGTGCCTGGTGTGTGCTTCCTTGGGTCCAACTTCTTTGGGACTCTTCGAGCTTTCTGAACATCCTGGAAGTCTATTTCCTTTGCCACATTGGGGAAGTTCTCCATTATTTTTTTTCAAATAATTTTCCACTTGTTGCTCTTCCTCTTCTCCTTCTGGTATCCCTATAATTTGGATGTTGGAATGTTTAAAGATGTCCCGGAGGTTCCTAGGCCTCTCCTCATTTTTTTTTTTTTGAATTCTTGTTTTTTTCTTCATTCTTTTCTGATTGAACGTTTCTTTCTTCCTTCTGGTCCACTCCATTAATTTGAGTCCCAGTTGCCTTCCTGTCACTGTTGGTTCTGTGTACATTTTCCTTTATTTCACTTAGCATAGCCTACATTTTTTTATCTAATTTGTGACCAAATTCAACCAGTTCTGTGAGCATCCATATTACCAGTGGTTTGAACCGTGGATGTGATAGGTTGGTTATTTCTTTGTTGCTTAGTTGTATTTGTTCTGGAGCTTTGTTCTGTTCTTTCATTTGGGCCATTTTGTTTTGTTTTGTTTTGTTTTGATGCACCGTAGAGAGGGGCAGAGCCTTAGGTTTTCACCAGGGCAGGGCAACCCAGTCGCTGGGTTGTGATGCTGTATGTGGGGCAGGGATCTGAGAATGGTGCTTACTCCACTCTCTGCCAGATTTCAGTCCCTTCCACCGCTTCCCCTAAGCAAACTGGGTCCTTCTGGTGCTGATTCCTGTGTGGATGGCTTTGTGTACTTTCTAGGACCTGTGGGTCTCTCCAACTAACTCTCCTGTGAGGCTGGGAGTTTCTCCTGGCATCTCAACCCCCACACATGTTTTCAATCGGTGTTTTGAGGCTTTATTTCCCTGCACTGGGAGCCTGGGTTGCTCCGTCTGTCTCACTCCCCAGTTTTGCCTAGTTTATCTGTGTGCAAATGTAGGACCACCCAGTCCGCCAGCTGCCTTGTGCACCGTGCCCCTCCACAATCCACTGCACATTGGGTCCACCAGTTGCTGCCTTGCATACCTGGGGTTCACCAGCCACTGCTTTGCCACAACCTCTCTCTGCCCAGCCACCTGACTCCACTCCTCCTACTGGTCTGGATGAATATGTCAACTTTAACTCCTTGGTTGTCGCACTTCCATACAGTTCAATTGTCTGTTGGTACTGGTTGTGTTTTTTTTTTGTTTGTTTCTAAATTGTTTTTGTCCTTATTTTGGTTGTGCAAGGAGGCACAGTGTGTGCACCTATGTCTCCATTTTGGCCGGAAGTCCAGAATTCATTTAAACCAGCCTTTTTGCATTTTTTCTCTCAGTTGAGTAGTTTCATCCTCTATATAGACAAGCCAACTAACAGCAAAAGGAATAGATTTGATGTCTTCTCATAACTTAATATTAATCAATGACTGATTAATGTAGTGCTATCTACTTCCTCTTTTAAATATATCTCAAAATATTTTGCTTTACTATGCTGGTTACTAGCGTTTCTTATTTTGCATGCCATCAGGGTGCATAATTAAAAACAAAAATTAGGTTGTCACTGTCGTAATTAAAATTCCTCTGTGTGAAGTCTTGTCTCTCATGAATCACATATAAGAATCTACATGATCTGGTGGCTGCTTCATGTCTGTCATCTGATGTTAAATATTTATTGCTTCACAAATGCAGATAATGCTTTAGATCCAGAAATCTGCCAAACTGATCTTTTTTCTCCCTGTCTCTCCTTATTCCCTTTCTACCTAGAATGGGTTCCTCACTCTCTATTACCTCCATTACTAACTCTTAATCTAATAGTCTCTCCAGAGTTAGCTCAAGTGTAGACTTTCCCTAGACACGGGAACAGGTAGGGTCAAGTATTTCCAAGGAAATAAACAGTGATGAGTGATTTAGGGGTTGACTTTAGGTGGAATGAATAGAAAGCTTCTTTGAGAAATGGACACTGGAGCTGAGATTTGAACAATAGCAGGAGCAGAGTCAAGGGAATAGTGGTCCAGGTAGAAGAAAATAAGTGCGAAAGAAAAAAGGCCCTGAAGTGAGAATAAATTTGATTTTTTGAAGAATAAAAAGGAAAACATGGCTGCAAAAGATTGGTCAAAGGGGAGAGTAGTGGGAGATGAGCTCTGGGGACCAGATTGTATGGTGTTTTCATGAATCACATATAAGAATCTACATGATCTGGTGGCTGCTTCATGTCTGTCATCTAATGTTAAATATTTATTGCTTCACAAATGCAGATAATGCTTTAGTTCCAGAAATCTGCCAAACTGATCTCCCCAGAGATGAGCTCTGGGGACCAGATTGTAAAGATCAGGTAAAAGAGATTGAATTTTATTTTGAGTATGATGGGATATCACTGTAGAGTTTTTAAAACAGCTTTCTTGAGGTGTAGTTGACATACAATAACATGCACATATTTAAAGTTTACAATTTTATATACTTTAACATATGTATACACCTATTACACCATCACTACAACCCACATCAAGTGAACATATATATCACCATCTCTGTAATTTTTTCTTCTTCACCTGATTAGCCCAGGCCCATCCAGGACAATCTCCCTTTGGTTAACTTAGTCAACTGATTAGTGATTATCTGCAAAATCCCTTCACCTTTACCGTACTCTATTTGTTAGAAGAAATTTGAGGGCCTATTCATAGTCGGGGGAGAGAATAATACCAGAGTATGGTTTATTGGGAGTCATTTTAGAATTCTGCCTACTGCAATAGGTCTTTCACATTTTGTCATATTTATCATGAAGTAGTTCATTTTTTTGATGCTGTTATAAATGGCACTTAAACAAAAAATAATTTTCAATTGTCTGTTGTTAGCATATAGACACACAATTTATTTTTGGATACTGCTCCTGTATTCTGTAAACTCACTAAACCTTATTGGTTAAGCCCCAGTGCTTTCATATATAAAATAATAACAGTAGTACTAACTTTTTAGGGTCATTCAGAGAATTTAATGTAAGAGAGCCTTTTTTTACTTTTAATTTTTATTCTCTCTCTCTTTCTTTTAAATCACTGTACTTTTTTGAAATAACAAGACCTCAGTTCCAGAAATCTCAGGTCAAATCTTAGACATTTCAGATAAATGTTTCTATTGTACAGGGCCCAGCACAAGTAACACCCCTTTTTTACTACAAAATCATGAGCATGTAATTCTTTAACATAACAATATCATACTCACACCATATAACATTTTATATGAAATGTTCAAATTAAAACTATAAATTATTATGCCCATATTATTATTCTACCAACCACACTCAAGCAGGCATTATTTCTGCTGGACCCTATATATATTGAAATGAAGGTCAGGACAAGCACTCTGAGGCTAGGTAGATCTGGTTGTCTACAGAAATAGACACCAGACTACAGCTTGGTTGAGACTACAAGTAATTTTGAGGGTCTCAGAGAATGAGGAGGCAGGTAGTGTTACCCATGGAACCTTTTACTATGGTTGACATAAAATGTGGTTAAAATTCAATTTTAAAAAATCTTAAAATTGCCTTTATAAATGAGATGTCCTATGATGGTGTGGTTTTTTAAATTTTGAGAGGCAGTTTAAGTCAGATGATGAGATAACCCTCACAAATATCATGTTAGTACTTTGGGCAATAGGATCATCTGGCTCTAGAAATACAAACAGTGATGGTCAGGGTGGCATAATATCATAAGAGGCTGCAAAATGTTTTGATTAAGACTATCTTTAGTAGTACTACAAAAGTTATTGCTGTTATAAATAAACTAAGAATGCAAGGTTACTGCATTCTTGCTGAAACTGCATCTGGCTGGGACTCCATATGTCTCTAGCTATTGCTAGTGATGAATGATTCAGAAGACAGTTTCACTTGAAAGAGAAAGAAGTAAAGCAATGATGCATTATTTTAGGAGAGGCAAATAATCATGATCTGAAAAGAGTCCATGAGACTTAAATAGGTTTTTCTCCCAAATCCCAGTTTTGTTTGCAAAATGATATCTGATAACAAATGCTTTTTATTGCTTCTAAGAGTTACCCTAGCAATACAAACATGGCAGAACTGGTTCTGTCATCCTTTTTCTTTTATATATCTTTGACCCCTGAAGTTCCAGGGTTATAGGCCAAATTGAAAACAAAGTAAGCACTTTGATTACTTTACTCTTACATAAGAACAAGCCAATTTCTGAAATGAAGCATTTGTTTTTATTTTATCCTTATACAAATAAAGCTTTCCATCACTTAAATGGTGCTCTTGAATTAGGTATTAACCTTCCAAATGTCTTCAGGTGTGCTTTTAAGTGAATTAGAACACTAGCCACCACAGTAGTAACACCTCAATCTTAGCCACTTCACACATTTCTCACCTGAAGCTCAGTGGGGACAGGGAGGGATGATGCTCCTGGAAACCATGGTCCAGGAACTCAGGGTGATGGAGGCTTTACCATCTTGGATACATGATGCTTGTGGGTGGCCTAGTGTAAGGAGGGAAAAGGGAGACCAAAGGACTGACTAGGAAGCTAATATGGACCAGACCTGGAGTACACCATGACTGTATTTCACAGGCCTGAACTCAGTCCTTTAGCACATGGATGCTAGGATTCCTAGTAAACACAGTCACTGGGCAGAGGGACTGTGTCCCAGAATATGAGATAAAGGAAGTGGTTAGAGGTGTGGGCACTAGATTGATCAGTTTGCATATCAAAGGTATTTTTCCAGGTTTAAGTCTTTACTACCTCTAGGAATTGCCTAACCCTGGGAGGCTGTCTCTCCAGGGTCAGGAAGACACCAGATATTAGAACTTCATGAATACAGAAAATAAGAAAATAATAATTCGTACAAAACCTATGCTGAGCCTCAGTACATTCAATCTACCAGTTTAGATATAACAATGTAGAAAGCAACTAGATAGCCTATTAAAATTACTTATAATGCATTACTTGACAAACAAAAGATTATCTAATACAGAACTCTCTAATCTATCTGAACTAGACCTTCCTATTGATATATACCTATCTCTTGCATGAATTGCATATGTGGCACACCCACCACCCTCCCACACATATACATACTTCTATAGCAGTAGCATTGTAGACCAACACAGTTCTTAACCTCTGGGCAAGCATATGCTCAATGTGCCATGAGTTACCCTGTGCATGTGCACACTTTCTTTCCTCGTGGCTGTTGATACTGTCACTGCACAGCATATCCAAGAGCACTTGCTGGAGGGCAGGCCAGAGCCTCTAGCAGAGAGTCAACCTTTAGCATGAGGAGACTCTGGCATCTGCAGAGGAAGAGTGTTACTAAAGTATGGAAGCTCAGGATTTTTATGCCAAATGAATCCTAATCTGTAGACCCCAGAAATGGCTTGTTTTGGAAATGCTATCCCTGCTTATATGTGAATGATGGCAACCCATCACATGGATCCCAATGAGATGAGGCAGCCATCCCTGAGATGTGACTTTTGTGTACTGGCATGAAAAAGCACTGTGCCAGCCCTGTGAATTAGAGACATAGCTCATATGCACATGCACTCTCTAGCCAGCTTTGTTTCCAGTTGAAGAGGTCTATACTTGGAGAACACTCCTGGTCTGCTGCCTGGTACATTTTCTCCTCTTCCTTGGTAAAAGGGTGAGTCACCTGATTGGCAGCTACCATTCACCTTGACTGGATGGAGCTAATGATCTATTAAAACAGGAAAGCACCAGGGATTCATGTCCCCCTCTCTTCCTTCAATCCTGGCTGAGCATGTCTGCTTTATAACCCCCTCAGCTGGCATGGGGTGTGAGCAGGTCCTTCAAATCACATGTAGAAGCACATCCTTGAAATTAATTATCAATAATAAAAATAACATCATGACATTCATCTAGCAGATGCCTAGTTGCCTCAGTTCTCAATTGATTATGACCTGCAGCAGAGAAAACAGAAATGCTATTTATTGGTTCCCTGTACTCCAGCATGGTCTCAAGTCTTTTTCCCTGCCATGTGGAAGGTTACAAAGGCTCTTAAGAGAGTTCAGAGGCCTAGGTCTGAGTCCATATTTGCTGATTCCCCATGGTGTGACCCCAAGCAGTGCACTTGACTCTGTTTCTCCATCTAATGAGTAGATGAGTTTGCCTAAAATGACTTTTGATAATGTATGATTTCTACCTCTGCTTCTTATTCAGCTCCTTCCTTGAGAACCTATTTTGTTCCAACAATGCACTCCATGCAGAACCTCCTGAGCAGGGCATGTTATATATAAAGCTCAAGGGTTTGGGTTTGCATTTCATCCATGATGCTGGGTGCTGGCAATGATTCTTAACTCAAGACTTGGGAATGGGTTTCAGAAGGTCTGATAGCGCCCTGTAATTGTAGCATCGATGGACACTTGGGGTGTGTATGAGAATATTTCCACAGGTTCTCAACGGTTCTCCAGCTTCTCACTGGGTAGGAGTTGCTGCTGTGGTAGAAGTCACCCGAGCAGCATGACATGAGTGGGGATACATGGCCTCAGTCAAAGAGAAAGGCCTTGCAAGGTCAGCTTAGAAAATGATTGGTATACGTAATGGAGACTAGCCATGTCTCTACCTTCCTCTTCTGTCTGGTCCAGAATCAAATGCAACACTGCAAAACTAAATGAACTTTAGCAAAATCTTGTAGTGAGGCTCAGCTGTTCTCCATTTCTCTACCTGTTTAAGTGAAACATATTAGTCAATCTTCATGCATAAAGAGAAACACCATTAATTAAATAGTGAGATTTGGAACCAAGATCCTAAAATGGTTAACTTTAATATCAAAATAATTAATGTCTTCACATGGATTAAAGAAAATTTCAGAGTGTTCTTGTGAGCACTTCTCTGTGAATCAAATGAACCAGGTAGTTCTCTATATAATTTTGTACTGTGTGGACATACTATAATCTTTTGTAGTCTCTGCCCTATTTTCTTTTGAATCAATGACCCTAAAAAGTATTGGTTTTGTAGAGTGATGCCCAGACAGTTCAAAGCTTTCAGAAAACATTTTCTGCTATTTTGAGGCTTTAGAAATAGAAAGTATATGTGTACCTCTTTCTTATTTCTCTTGCCTTTTGCTTTTAATATTGGTCTCAGGAGAATGACTTCATATGAGACATTATTCAAAGCTTTTGAGTTTATTAACTATGTGATTGTAAGAAATATGTTACTCTACTTTCTAATTATCAGGGCTTTCATCTTCATATCCACCCAATTAACTTGAATTATTTCAGAAGAATCAATGATGTCAAGAAAAAAAGAAGTTGTTTATATTCAAATGAGATACTTTACCAGTTAAGGTGTATGTTCAGACAAAGTGTATTTGAAAACTTTATAATTTCTGATGGATGAGATGATGTGGAAAAGCAAAACTGCTCAGTCAGTAAAATATCAGAGATTAGATCTGAATTATTTCATAAAGCAAACAAAAAATTTCAGAGCTAGCCAAGTTAGAGCTGTTAAAAGCTTCAATTGAATATTGCAATTTTCTTTAAATTACCTCAAATCACCTTCTTGTAAAGTTAAATTTGTGAATTGTTTGATTTTGATTGAAGAACTGTCATCTATGAGTCATTAAAGACCTCTATCTTAAACTGGAAAATAAAAACTAAGTTGCTGAGGCTCTGAAAATTCTCCCCAACTCTATGAATTGATTAGATATTCTAGAGACAAAAACAACAGCAAAGGTGCTGCATTGTTGCCGAACTGTAACAGCACAGAGCAGACTGTTAGTGTGTGATGACATTCTTGTGAATGTCTCTTCTATTTCTGGGGAGGAAAAGCTGGTCTTAGTCCTGCAAAGCTAGGTTGAATGTCTCCCTTTTGTTACACAGATCCTTGAAACACTCTGGAGCTACTGATATGATTGCTGCAAAGTTCACCTGCAGGTCAAGAAAGCTGTGTGTGCTTTGCAATACATCCTTCAAGAGGGAAGCAGGTGGGGGCTGGGAGGAAAAGGGCAAACAGGGAGGTGGAGACATCTGTAATAGCATCAACAGTAAAAATGAAGGAAAAAAGATGCTGGTAATGGTGTAAGGGGACAAAAATAATAATTAGAGTGCAATGACTTTTGTTTTGTTTTAAATAGTGAATACTTACTATACAGCTATTAAAAGAGTAATGAAAAAAATCCTCTCAGGGGATTTATTGATTTTGAGATAGGGGGAGAGAGAGAGAGGGAGAGAAAGAAACATCCATGTGAAAGAGAAACATCGATAGATTGCCTCTGGTACATGCCCCAACAAGGCAGGCACCCACAACCTAGGTGTGTTCTCTGATGGAGAGAGAATTGGCACAACCTCTGTTGCACAGGACAATGTGCCAACCCCCTGAGCAACCCAGCAAGGGCAAGAAAAGAGTAAGAGCTATCAAAAATGTGCCATTTACTAAGTAAAACACATAGGGTAACTTATTTAAAAGTATCTTTTTTTTTGTTTGTATGTAAAAAAACACCAATGACAAAACTTTCCTAAAATGTGACTCGAGGTATGCATTGTTTGTATGAACATGGAGAAAGTCATGGGTGGGTTGGTTACCAGGCTGGGGGCACTGAGGACAATGGTGATGAGCCACTAAAAACTGCGCTATCTCTAAGCATGGTATTCTCATACATTTTGAAGAGAAAGGTAAAAAAATTTAAAAAGGAAATTATTTATTGCTCAAATAGTACCCAAGTAATGCAATGAGCAATTTAAAAGAGGAAATAGTGTTACAGGGGGATCTGGCAGATCGCTGGGGAGTAGGAGAGGGAACCCCAAGGTGGCTCAAGGTGCACTCCATGGAGTGGGGGAGGGGTCGGAAGCTGCAGCTAACTTGTGACTGATTTCCATACACCCAAAGTAAAGGGTAAACAAACCTGCCTGTGATGCCTGATGCTGCTCACAGCTAGGAACCCTTCTCTCCTTCTCGATCTTAGCAGGAGAAGGAGGGGCAGAGACACTGCACACGCTGATGAGCATGATGAACACCAGCCTGCATTGGCTAGGAATTTGGACGCTTTTGCTGCTCATGGGATTTGGGGGCCGGACTTTTATTTATTTTTATTTTATTTTATTTTTTTATTTTTTTATTTAATTTTATTTTAATTGTTGTTCTTGTACAGTTTTCCGTCTTCTACTCCCATCCCAGCCCAGACTTTTAAATGCAGAACACAGAGGCTCACCCATCTTTCTCCTTCCCCTTAGTCACCCCATTGGAGGGGTTGGGGGATGGCAGGTTCTGGGGATGGGGTGATCTGACAGCAAACTCAGGCCCCTCCTAGCATGAGAAGCAGCAGTGATGTGATATTGCCCTGCAGGTGGCCCTGTTCAGCCAGGTGTACAATGCACTGGTGAGCCAGCAGCCAGAGGGTGAGGGTGTAGGTGCAGGGCGGGTAGGCAGAATGTGGAAGAAAGGTCTGTGCAGAAAAGAAGGACTCTGGCAAATGCTCAGACTTCAGAAAGATGCCTGAATCCAGACTGCAACAGAACCAGCGAAAGCAGCTTGGGTAATTGTGCAGCAGCTGTGTGTGTTTCTGAAGGATGGTATTTTTAAATGGGAGAAGGAACTCTGGGCACAGCCTTAGACTGGTCTGGTCTGACCTGGCAAAGGGTTATATTTCTTTGGGGGCTTTAAAGGGAATGGCCCCTAAGGCAGAAGCCTGCCACTCTTCCAAAATTATGTGGCTTTTGAATAAATCACCCCTGTCCTTTTTCACCAAACCTATGCCTCTGGAGTTTGTCTATTGGGTGCAGGTAGTAGAGCCTCACCTTCTGTTCCACAGCAATAGCTTCATCTAGAGAGTCACTCCTTTATAAAAAATTTTATTTTCATTGTTGTTCCTATACAGTTTTCTGTCTTTTACTCCCATTCCAGCCTACTGCCCCAGCCCTCCCCATCTTCCCCCCATTTCCACCCCCCTCTAGTTTTTGTCCATGTGTCCTTTATACTTGTTCCTATAAATCCGTCCCCTTTTCCCCCTGAAATTCCCTCCCCTCTCCGCTCTGGTGAGTGTCAGCCTGTTCTCAATTTCAGTGTCATTGATTATGTTTTGCTTGTTTGTTTAGGTTCCTGTTAAAGGTGAGATCATATGGTATTTGTCTTTCACTGCCTGGCTTATTTCACTTAGCATAATGCTTTCCAGTTCCATCCATGCTGTTGCAAAGGGTAGGGGCTCCTTCTTTCTTTCTGCTGCATAGAATTCCATTGTGTAAATGTACCAAAGTTTCTTGATCCATTCATTTACTGATGGGCACCTAGATTGCTTCCAACACTTGGCTATTGTAAATTGTGCTGCTGTGAACATTGGGGTGCATAGGTTCTTTTGAATTGGTGTTCCAGGGCTCTTAGGATATAATCCTAGTAGTAGAATTGCTGGGTCTAAAGGCAGATCCATTTTTAGTTGTCTTAGAAAATTCCATACTGTTTTCCATAGTGGTTGCACCAGTCTGCAATCCCACCAACAGTGCAATAGGGTCCCTTTTTATCCACAACCTCTCTGACACTTGTTGTTTGTTGTTATTTTTATGATGAGCATTCTGACTGGTGTGAAGTGGTATCTCATTGTGGTTTTAATTAGCATCTCCCTGATAGCTAGCAATATTGAGCATCTTTTCATGTGTCTCTGGATCCTCTGTATGTCCTCTTTGGAGAAGTGTCTGTTGAAGTCCTTTACCTATTTTTTCATTGGGTTGCTTGTCTTCTTAGAGTGGAGTCATGTAAGTTCTTTATATATTTTGGAGATTAAACCCTTGTCTGACGTATCATTGGCAAACATGTTTTCCCATACAGTTGGTTCTCTTTTTATTTTAATACTGTTTTTTAACCATGCAGAAGCTTTTTATTTTGATGAGATCCTATTTGTTTATTCTTTCCTTTATGTCCCTTGCTTTAGGGGATATATCAGTAAAAATGTTGCTGCGTGAAATATCTGAGATTTTCCTGCCTATGTTCTCCTCTAGGACTTTAATGGTGTCACGACTTATATTTAAATCTTTTACCCACCTTGAATTTGTTTTTGTGTATGGTGTAAGTTGCTGCTCGAGTTTCATTTTTTTGCACAAAGCTGTCCAGTTTTACCAACATCACTTGTTGAAGAGGCTATTTTTACTCTATTTTATCTTGCTGCCCCCTTTGTCAAATATTAATTGACCATAGAGATGTGGGTTTATTTCTGGGCTCTCTGTTCTGTTCCACTGGTCCATGTGCCTGTTTTTATGCCAATACCAGGCTGTTTTGATTACAGTGGCCTTGTAATACAGTTTGGTTTCAGCTATTGTGCTCCCTCCTACTTTGCTCTTCTTACCCAGAATTGCAGCAGCTATTTGGGGTTGTTTATGGTTCCACATAAATTTCTGAAGTGTTTGTTCTATGTCGGTGAAATATGCCATTGGTACTTTAATAGGTATTGCATTGAATTTGTAAATTGCTTTGGGTAGTATGGACATTTTGATGATGTTAATTCTTCCAACCCATGAACACGGTATATGTTTCCATTTGTTTGTGTCTTCCTTGATTTCCTTCTTCAGTGTTGTGTAGTTTTCTGCATACAGGTCTTTTACCTCCTTGGTTAGGTTTATTCCTAGGTATTTTACTTTTCTTTTTGCTATATTGAATGGGATTTTTTTTCTTGATTTCTGCTTCTGCTCTTTCATTGTCAGTATGCAAATATGCCTTTGATTTCTGGATATTGACTTTGTATCTGGCTGTTCGGCCAAACTCATTTATTAGGTCGAGCAGCTTTTTGGCTGAGTCTATAGGATTTTCTATGTACAGTATCATGTCATCTGCAAACAATGATAGTTTTGTTTCCTCCTTTCCAATTTGGATGCCTTTTATTACCTTTTCTTGTCTAATTGCTGTGGCTAGTGTGTCCAATACTATATTGAATAGAAGTGGTGAAAGTGGACATCTTTATCTTATTCCTGATGTTAGTGTAAAAGATTTAATTTTTGCCCATTGAGTAAGATGTTGGCTGTAGGTCTCTTATATATGGCCCTTATTATGTTGAGGAATGCTCCCTCAATTCCCACTTTACTGAGTGTTTTTATCATAAATGGGTGCTGTACCTTATCAAATGCTTTTTCTGCATCTATTGATATGATCATATGATTTTCATTTTTGCTTTTGTTTATGTGATGTATTACATTTACTGATTTGAGAATATTTTGCAATCCTTAATTCCTGGGGATGAATCCCACTTGGTCATGTTGTATGATGTTTTTAATATATTGTTGGATGTAGTTTGCCAATATTTTGTTGAGCATTTTAATGTCTATGTTCATCAGCAATACTAGCCTGAGATTTTCTTTCTTTGTTGTGTCTTTATCTGGTTTTGGGATTAGGATGTTGCTGGCTTCATAAAAAGAGTTTGGGAGTCTTCCATCATTTTGGTATTTTTTGGAATAGTCTGTGGAGAATAAGGGTTAGCTCTTCCTTAAATGATTTGTAGAATTCTCCTGTGAAACCATCTGGTCCAGGGCTTTTGTGTGTCAGCAGTTTTTTGATTACTGTTTCAATTTCGTCTGCTGTTATTGGTCTGTTCAGGCTTTCTGCTTCTTCTTGATTGAGTTTTGGAGGACTATATTTTTCTAGAAACTTGTCCATTTCACCTGGGTTTTCAAGTTTGTTGGCATACAGTTCTTCATAGTAATTTCTTACAATTCTTTGTATTTATGTGGTGTCACTTGTAATCTCTCTTCTTTCATTTCTGATTGTGTTTATTTGGGTCCTCTCTCTTTTTTTCTTGATGAACCTGCTTAAAGGCTTTCTGATTTTGTTTATCTTTTGAAAGAACCAGCTCCTAGATTCATTGAGCCTTAGAATTGTGCTTTTAGTCTCTATGTCATTTAATTCTGCTCTGATCTTGGTTATTTCCTTCCTTCTACTTGCTCTGGGCTGTCTTTGTTGTTGTTCTTCGAGTTCTTGTAAGTGTAGGGTTAAGTTGTTTGTTTGAAATGTTTCTATCTTTTTTAGGTAGGCCTGTATTGCTAGGAACTTCCCTCTCTGGACTGCCTTCTCTGTGTCTCAATTGTTTTGGGTTGTTCTGAGTTCATTTTTGTTTGTTTCCAGAAACATTTTGATTTCCTCCCTAATTTCTTTCTTGATCCATTCATTGTTTAATAACATGCTATTCAGTCTCCATGATTTTGAGTGTTTTGGGTTTTTCCCCTTGGGGTTGGTTTCTAGTTTCAGTCCCTTGTGGTTGGAGAAAACGCTTGGTATGATTTCAATTTTCTTAAATTTGTTGATGCTTGTTTTGTGTCCTATCATGTGGTCTGTCTTTGAGAATATTCCATGTGCATTTGAAAAGAATATGTATTTAGTTTCTTTGGGATGAAGGGCTCTCTATATGTCAGTTAAGTCCATTTCATCTAGGGCATTGTTCAATGGCAAAATATCTTTGTTGATATTTTGTTTGGAATATCTGTCCATTTTTGACAGTGGGGTGTTAAAATCCCCTACTATAATTGTGTTGCTGTCAATATCTTTCTGGAAGTCCTCTAAGATTTTCTTGATGTATTTAGGTGCTCCTATGTTGGGTTCATTATATTTACAATGTTTATGTCTTTTTGGTGAATTCTTCAGTTGAGTAATATGAAGTGACCTTGTGGGTCTCTCTTTATGGCCCTTTTTTTGAAGTCTATTTTGTCTGATATGAGCATTGCTACCCTGGCTTTTTTTCCTGTCCATCTGCTTGGAAGATTTGTTTCCAGCCCTTCACTTTGAGTCTATGTAGGTCTTTTGTCCTGAGGTGGGTCTCTTGTAGGCAGCATATGTGTGGGTCATGCTTTCTTATCCATTCAGCTATTTTGTATCTTTTGATTGGAGCATTTAATGCATTTATATTTAAGGTTATTATTGATAAGTACTTATTCATTGACATTTTCAATACCCGTGTTTCTCTCTCTCTCTCTCTCTCTCTCTTTTCCTTCCTTTTCTTAAAGCAGTCCCTTTAGTATCTCTTGTAGAACTGATTTGGTGGGGGTGTATTCTTTTAGACTTCTTTTGTCTGGGAAGCTCCTTATTTAGCCTTCTATCTTGATTGAGAGCCTTGCTGGGAAAAGTAGTCTTGGTTGCAGGCCTCTGGTTGTCATTACTTGGAATATTTCTTGCCATTCTCTTCTGGCTTGGAGCGTTTCCATTGAGAAGTAGCTGATAACTTTATCGGGGCTCCCTTATATGTTGCTTCCTGTTTCTCCCTTGTTGCTTTTAAGGTTCTCTGTTTGTCTTGGAATTTTGTCATTTTAATTATGATGTGTCTTGAAGTGGGCCTCTTTGTGTTCATCTTGGTTGGGACTGTCTCTGTTTCCTGGATTTGTGTGACTTTTTCTCTCATCAAATTAGGGAAGTTTTCCATCATTACTTTTCAAATAGGTTTTCTAGCCCTTGCTCTTCTTCTTCTCCTTCTGGTATCCCTATTAGACAGATATTATTACGTTTCATATTGTCTTACATTTCTCTTAATCCCTCTTCATTCTTTTTGAGCCTCTTTTCCTTTTCTTGCTCTTTCTGGGTGTTTTTTTCTACTTTGTGCTCCAACTTTGTGATCCGACCTTCTGCTTCATTGATCCTGCTTTTCATTCCTTCTACTGTGTTCTACAGCTTAGAAATTGTATTGTTCATTTCCTCCCTTGTTGATAGTTTCTATTTTCTTTTCCATGTTGATATAGTTTGCAGTGAGTTTCTCATAGCTCCCCTGTAGCTTCTAGTAGCTCATTGTGAGCTCATTGAGCTTCCTGATAACCATTGCTTTGAAGTCCATATCTGATAGTTGCCTTGCCTCTATTTCATGACCATTCTTTCTGATGCTTTCTCTTTTTCTTCCATTTGTGGATTGTTTCTTTGTCTTTTCATTGTTTGTGAGACTCTTCTTGCTAGCCTTAGCTTCTTAAGTTGATCTGTTCTGGCTCCCTGGGTTTATGGTGTGAACTTTTGTGGTAGAATACCTGTGAGATTCAGTGGTGCAGTCTCCTTGATCTCCCAAGCTCACTGGTCTTGGGCTGTCATTTAAGTTGGCTCTGTGTTTGTCTTTGGGTTTTGAATGTTGTTGGGTCTTTGTTTGTTGGATCCTTCCCACCAGCTTGTTAACTGAGGGTCACTCTGTCCATCACCTCTTGTATTTTGTTCTGCTGTTGAGGGCAGGTTGTGTTGAAGCTGGTTCTTCCATGTGTACAAGGTTTTGAGGATTCTTTCTTGCTCTTTTTCAGTTGGTTTTACTAGGTAGTTTCTCCACTATTTAGTTGTATTTCCAGATAGGTCCTGGATTGAGGTCTGTGTGTTTTGCACTCCCTCCTTCAGCTTCTTCTGTTGTTATCTGTTGGTGGTTCTTTTGTTATTGGGTTTCCTCTTCCAGTGGATATCCTGGGGTTCACAGTTTCCACCTACTCTTTTCTGTGATCAGTTGGACGAGGAAGGCAAAATGGTTTAAGACAACAAGAGAGTATTCTATGATATTTATAGTAGCAGCCTATAGAGAAGAGATAGGATATCCTTTGACTATGTATAGTGTTTATGGTGATCTTCCACCTGACTAGCCACTTTTTGGAAAGGATGGAAAGAAGATAAGAATTTTGTTAGGGAGGGAAGGATTGTGACTTGGATCTAGAAAGCAGTGAGGTTGTGGGAGGTCAGATTCTGAGGTAAGGTGGGAGTAAAGGGCAGTAAATAGGTATAGTGTGTGAGAAAATAGAGTTAACCACTATAGTGATAGAGTTCAGGAAACCGTGAAGTGGGTTAAGATCTGTGAGGGGTGTTGTGACATGGTCACAGTTGTATGAAACAGCTACTATTTACAATAATATTAGAGTAACCATCATATGACAGAATCTATGAGATCTAGATAACAAGAATAGGGAGTATAGGGCCTTAAGCAGTGTTCTAATGGAACACAAGTGAAGTGAAGCATAGTAAATTAGTAATACACTATGAAAGAGAGAACAGGGGAATCCTGTCAAATGATACAGTATAACCAGCAAAGCAAAGATGACTATACAGAAAGAAGAGGAATACAAAAATACTATTAAAATAAAAGATGTAAGATAATGGGAAAAAATAATACAAATATGCAATGACTTTCAGGATCTCTGTAATAGCAAAGTGAAAATAATCCCACTGTCACAGCTGTTGGGATGCCCCCTCTTTGGGTCAAACTCTGGTCTTTTCACAGTTTCAGGTTTTTTGTCTTACTTGTGGGCATTTAAAAAAAAGCAGAAGAAGGAAGATGAGATGAAATTGGAAAGAAAGGAAGAAAATAAGAAAGAAGGAAAGAGAGGAAAAAGGAACTTAAAGACAAAAATAATAAAAATTGAAAAATAAAAAATTACTTCAACAACAACAACAACAACAACAACAACAAATGCAAGAACCTCTTGTTGGTTTCAAACTGGCCAAACCATTTTTTCTGGTCTTGCTGGCTGCAGCAGGCTGAGGGGAGACTGGTATGGCTCTTCTCCCTTAGGGATCTGCTCAGCCTGGCGCCTCTCACCCTGGGCGCCTTGGGTGTGGGACAGGGTCATCACTGTGGGCTGGGGTGTGGGCGTGCGCTCACCAGGCTGCCTTGGTCCCACTGGTCCGGGACTTTACCCTTCCTTCCTGGTGTTATGGGGGTGCACAGGGCCCTCTGCTCAACCTCTGGATTGCTGCCTGGCTGGGTGGGGAGCTAGCCTGAGCGGCTGCTACAGGAGAATTCCCCAAACAGTGTCTCTCTCTTCACTTTTTCTTTTTGAGTGATTCCTCCTACTCAATCTTGTCGCTCTGCACAACAGCCTGGCTTCTGGCACAGCCCAATTCTCCAGGCAGACCAGGGACTATGGGAGTCAGAGCCCATCACTGCACAACTCCCAGCTCTCCCCAACCAGCGTCCACAGACTCCGTGGGTGCTTACAGTTCCTGTGTGTTTGCCACTTAGCCCTTATTCCCCTCTCTTTGACTTTAAGCAGCCAGGTCTCTCCTGGTGCTGCTCAAACCTTGTTTGGCAGGGGAGGGAGCAGTTGACCCGGCTCTTTCCCAAGGACCCTGTGGCAGACCTGGTTGGTGCTGGCCCAGGGCTGCAGCCGCCCTGGTCCCTGCACTGGCCTATGGGAACTTACTGTCATGAAGCACTTTCCTTACTGTCTAGTTTTTCAGTGTCCGCTATAATTCTTGGTCTCCTATTTTCATACACGCTGGGGTACTGTTGGCTGTTTGCTCTGTTCCTCTATAGATTGACTAGGTTTTTCTCCCGTGTGTAGGGGGAAGTGGAATCCGCTCCCTCCTACCATGGCGCCATCCTCCTCTTCCCATGAGAGTGTCACTCTTATAACTCATAACCTCCCAGTTTTCTGTTTCTTCAGTACTTGTTTTAGTAGATGTGTGTTATTTTTCATAATTAAAATCATAGTAAAAATAAAACTTTACTGTTTTCCTGAGTTACCTTTATATTAGGCATATTACTCCATGTTTCTATATTCTTCATGATTATAATTGTTGACACATTAATAAAATACCATAGAAATGCTATACATCCTAATTTACTTAACCATCATTTAATTGCTGGACATTTAAATATACTTTTTCTTGTTAAAAACATTAAAATAATATATAGGTTTCTGAATAACTATTTTTCATTTTTCAAGTTAAATAATTTCTTAAACCCCCAGATTTAGAGTTCTACAAACAGACAAACATTATGGATACCATCATTGTAGTATACTCTAACGCACAGGAAGCAAACACAAGGCCCACAGGCCAAATCCTACCCTCCACCTTGTTTTATCCACTGGCACCTTGTTTCTGCCCGGCAGCAGCGCCAAGCTCCTTTCCCCTAGTTAAGGAGTAGTTACATTTATAAAGTCCTAAAATTACATTCGGCTCTTTGAAGGCAACCACGAGGCTGATGTGGCCCCGGTGAAAATGAGTTTGACACCCCTGCTCTAAGGGCTTACTCATATTTCACATTCCCTAAAGCATTAGGAAAACTGTGTGGGAAAACAAAACAAAACAAAACAACAACAACAAAAATAACAAAAACAATAAAACATTTCCCACCATGGGGAAGTGTAGAAGTGTCTGTTGGAGAAGTGCTATTTCTGGTAGAGTCAGTGGGCTCAGTTGCTTGATATTTCCAACTTGGAAGAAAATAAATGCAAATTATAGCCTCTCAGTACTTTGAAATAGGGCTATAATGGTCATCAATTTTGCTTCTTGATGATGAATTAGATTTTGGAATGCTGAGAGTCAAACTTGTGAATACAGAAAGGATAATATGTAGCTATCAAGCCTCATAGTCTTTAACTAGGCATTAGTTTTGGTACTAGTCAGACTGTAACAAAGATATACATAAAAAAGTTGTTTTAATAACCTAGAAGTGTATTTCTCTTACACATAATAGTCTAGACCTAGCCAGGCAAGCTGGGGGAAATTAAGTGGCATTGCTCTGTGATGCTCTCTTGGCACCCAGGTTCCTTTGGTAGCTCTGTATTCTCAGCCAGTGGACATCATCTCAGGGTTCAAGCAGCCTTCTTCAGTTGGTTGGCATTTTGCAGCTAGTGACAAGCGGGAAAGAGGAAGGGAAGATAAGTAGCTTCTTAATTGCACACAAGAGTTACATGCGGCACTGCTGACTGGCTTCCACTTGCTAAGGAGGAGTCACATGGACACACCCACCTGAACTAAGGCTATGCAACACAGTCTCTGGGATGACATCTATGTGCCCAGAGGGAGAATGGAAACTAAAGGGCCTTCCCCAGGCTCTCCCACAAGCTGGGCCATGTTTCCAGAGCTTGATGAAGAAAGATTGTGTGAGTCTTGTTATCTAGAGTTCAGAGCTTAAATGGCCAGAAAAGGTGATACACCTTAATGGTCACTGTGATAAGAAAGCTGGACTTTCTATTCCTAACTCCTAGAAAAATGGGCAATTTGTTTTGTTTGCTTCATGCACACTCACCAGCAGATTGAAAATGGTAGCTTATTTTACATTGCTATCATAAGAAATAAACAATTCTAAGATATAAAATATAAAAACTTTCTGATTATGCTCAGAAAATATAAAAGTATAAAGAAGAAAATTTTAATATTCAGTAATTTCTGTCATCCAGAGATAAGTATTCATATAAATATGTATATGTATATTTCTCATAGTAAATTTAAGATCATAAAATATATATAATTTTGTTTAATTTCCATCAACATTATAATCATTGTTCATGCCACTAAAAAGTCTATGAAAATGTAATTTTAATGACTCTTAATAATGAAAGTTTTTTCTAATGTCTTTTAGAATTTAAAAAAATTTCTGAGGATTGAAAACTATACTTAACCATTCCCTGGCTAGTGTGGCTCAGTAGATTGAGCACTGGCCTGTGAACCTAAAGATCACCAGTTTAATTCCTGGTCAGGGCATATGCCTGGATTGTGGACCAGATCTCTAGTTGGGGACATGTGAGAGGCAACTGATCGATGTATCTCTTGCACATTGATGTTTCTCCCCATCTCTTTCTTCCTCCCTTCCCCTCTCTCTAAAAGTAAATA
This sequence comes from Anoura caudifer, assembly GCA_004027475.1. Lineage (NCBI taxonomy): Eukaryota > Metazoa > Chordata > Mammalia > Chiroptera > Phyllostomidae > Anoura > Anoura caudifer. The sequence continues at coordinate 131,248 of PVKU01002372.1, forward strand.
AATCTTAAAAAAAAAGAAAACTATGCTTCACCATTAATTGTTAAATGCCAACTGTATAACATATATGTAAAAGGTACCTTAGGGGTAGACCTAATTTAATATCTGCATTTTATAAGTCAAGAAACTATGGCCTATAGACCATAAATCAATGGCTGTATATCATAAAAGAGTAATTTCCTCTGTTTTCTGATTTCTGATCCAGAGTTCTCCACCATGGTACTCAACACACATTACACTATTTTAGAGAGCTTACTATCTAAGGAGGACACGAATAAAGTCCTATATATCCTTCAAATGACAGCTCATAAAAGGTATCCTTTATGAAGCCTCCCTGATCTCAGTGAGAGTTCAGTGTCCTTTGGGCTGCCACTGAAGCTTGTGCCTATTTCTCATGGGTGGGGTGTGCTTGTAACACATAGTGCAGCCATCTTCAAACTTTCTGGTCTTAGAGCTTTTTCATAGTCTTAAAAATATTGAGGCCCAAATGAGCTTTTATTTATGTGAGTTATGTTTATTATATTTTCTATATCAGAAATTAAGCCTGAGAAAGTTTAAATACAAAAAATGACAATGACAATTATATAAAACATAATTAACTATAATTTCCCAAATGAAAAAAAAAATAATTCAATGGTAAGAATGGCATTACATTGCTCTTTTGCTAATTTCTTTAATGTCTGGCTGAATAGAAAGGCAGTTGGATTCATTTCCTTAAAAATCTTCATCCAAGAATATGTTCATTGATTTTATAGAGAGAGGAAGAAAGGGAGAGAGAGAATCGATGTGAGAAAAAAACATCAATTGGTTACCTCTTGTATGCTCCAACCTGGGACTAAATATGCAACCTAGACATGTGCCTGACCTGGAATAGAACTCATGACCTTTCAGTTCACTGGATGATGCTCCAACAAACTCAGCCACACTAGTCAGGGCAATTTGTAATCTTTCTTTTGGTGAAAACAATGTTCCATGAAGAAACTGGTTAGTGCAGCTTGCAATTCAAATAACTGTGCAAGAGTTTTTCTTTGACATAGTCATCACACTTTGATATGTGACCATAAGTGTTTTATCTATGCTTCTCATTTTTATCACACAGAATATTAAAAAGTTATGTATGCTAGAGTTGAGATTTAATAAAGTTAGTAATTGTTACTACATTAAGTAAGTGAAGAAGTACTTAAGTGAAAGTGGCTTTTATGAAAGAACTGCAATGATGAATTCAATGATTGCTAGTACAGCTTTATGCCACTGCCCTGATTCATGCTAAGGACCAGCAATTTTAACCACCATTGCTTTTGCACCATCAGTGCAAGTGTCCATGTAATGGGAAATGTCAAATTATTTTACAAAACAGTTTCGATCTTGTGTACCATTGGAAGGGTCTCTGGAACCTCTAAGTATTATTTGTGAACTACCCTTTGAGAATTTGTACCCTAGAGGAAGGGATTGTGAGGTGAGGGAGCTGTGGGAAAGACCAGGAAGAGGGCTCTGAATTCTGACCGACCTGAGTACAGACAATGAATGCACAAGCAGGCTGTGTTGTCCAGAGCCTGTGATTAAAGCTGATAGGAGCCTCTGACAAGGTGAGTGCAGCAGGCTGTAGGTGAAAAGGGGAGAGTATCAAGGAGTACAAAGCTGAGTAAGAAAGAGCTGACAGAGAGCAGGCAGGAGTCATTATAAAGCTGACAGCAATCATCTTTACCAAACTTAATTTGGTTTGTGGATGAATTAAGCCCTTGGCTAGAAGTACAACTGGCACAAATTGTTGTTTATTCCTTTACACATATACATGGTCTCCCCTCTGGCAGGTAGCTTCTGGAGGGCAGGGCTCAAAGGAGTTGCTTGATAAAAATATTTTCAGAGTGAATAAAGATACATATATACCATTGCTCACTACAAAATATAATCAGAACAGAGTACAAGGGTTGGATATTAAAAAATAAAGAGATAGAATAGATTCAGGGAGAGCGATAGGGAAATAACACCAAGTCAGGCTAAGGGAGAAGGGCACACTAAGCACAGTTATTAAAAACATTAAAATTTGCAAGGAGGTTAAGCAGAGCAAACTCTGCATTCTGCCCCCACCTTGACCCATTTCATTGTCTACCACCTTTAGTTTTGATCACCATCCAGTTGACTGTCATATTTTATGAGTGCACGTTGCAGGGGAACTGTGTGGGCTGGAGACAGACAGCTGATACTAGATGAGGAACTGCAGTCGCTCCTTCTCAAACTGGATCATTCTAGAAGTCTTTGTTTTTGTCCTTTGTGAAGAAATCAGAAACTAGAAAATCTCATCAACTGAATTCGACAGTAGAATGTCCTAGATTCCATGAGGGAATATCTGTCTATAATCATAGATTTAATCTCACAATCTGTCACCCAAGGTAATATTTATTAATAACCTGTATATGTTGGCCTTTTTACACATTATCTCATTAATACACAATAACCTTATAAAATTATTTTATTAATAAGAATAGAAGATCAGAGAAGTTATGTAATTCAAGCCCAAACTGTTCTACAAGTTCTTGTGTTGGGAGGTAAGGGAGTCTGGGAGGATGGCACATACTTTAATTTGAAATATTACCTTTGACACTAAAGGGGAAGAGTTATATTTAATTGCTAGGAAATTAAGGATTTCTCTCTGTAAATAATACTTAGCAATTACATTAGAGCTTATTTCACTAGTCTAAAGGGAATAAACTGCCTACTTTTTAGAGGCAGATGAGTAGTTGAAGGATATTAGGCTGCTATTTAGCTAATTGCTTTTCTGATGTATTAAATAGTTATGATTCTAAAAGCTGAGCAGTTTATTTCCTGCAGACCAGTAAGACCAACCAAATATCTGTAATAATTATTATTATGAAATGTATATTCATACTGGAAAAGGGCTTGTCAGGAGTTGCTAGAAGGGTGAAGTGCAAGAGAAGTCATCAACAAGAAGAAAGTAAACATCAATCCTTCATGTAGCTACCAACTAAACAGAGTAAGTAATTGAGTTGTTTAATGGATATTTTAATTTTTACAAGCTATGAGTTTATAGATTGAAAAATTATCTCTTTGAATTATTAATGTGCACTGAATTGAAATACTGAGTTACCATAGAAATCACCTTCAGTACTATTAACTGTGCTAATTATGTTGCATTACCCTTAATGTGTTTCATAAATGAAACTGTGTCCTAGCAGCTACATACATCTGTATTACTTCGTAACTGAGACTATTCTTTTTTCCATGTCTTTGATAAAGTAAATTCTCTGAAAGGCACTCAGTTTATACATTTAAACAAACCATGAAATAGAATTCGTGTTTCCTGGTAACAAATATCATATCAGAATTCTATTACTTGAGTTTCATTTTTTTAATATTTCTTTCATCTTATATCTCTTAGATTGCTTGAAGCCATCCATCTGTCTATCCATCCATCCAGCCATCCATCTCTTCTTTGATGTATTACATGAATTAAGCACCAACTACACACAAGCCTTTGTGCTAGGTAGGCACTTTAAGGCTTATAAAAATTAATCACACATGATCCCTCTCCTCATTCAGTTTGCAGTCTAACAACAAGAGTAAGACACATACATAGATTACGTATATAAGAAAGTTTTTAGTAACTACCAGAAGGGTTTGTGTGTAAAATATTGTTGGGAGAAAAAAATCACTTCTGAATAGAAGCAGACATTTCCATCTGGATGTCTCATACTTAACCAGCAACAGTTTAAAGACACTTTAATAGATTGTTAAGGCCCACCACAGCTTCTGTGCTTAGGAACATGAGACAGCACTTTAGCACTGCTCTTTAAAAAAAAAATTATCTAAAATTTATTTATTTATTTATCTTTTTAATTGTTGTTTAAGTACAGTTTGCTACCTTTTCCCCCCACCCCTTCCCAACCACCTCAATCCTCCTGCCTCCCCTGTTTCCATCCCCCCTTTGTTATTGTCCATGTGTCCTTTATAATTCTTCCTGTAAACCCTTCACCCTTTCCCCCTATTATCCCCTCCCTCTCCCTTCCGGTCACTCAGCTTGTTCTCAATTTCAGTGTTTTTGGCTATACTTTGCTTGCTTGTTCATTTTGTTGATTAGGTTCCTGTTAATGGTGAGATCATATGGTATTTGTCTTTCATCATCTGGCTTATTTCACTTCTTGAAGGCCATTTCAACAGTGAAATCTCAAACAAGAAACACAATAATTAGAAAAATTTGGCATTAAATAGAGTGTAGAAAAGACACTTGTTTACATTATGAGAAACCGCAAGGTAGTATCACCTCATTCAGACTCAGCTGGGAGTGTGTGCTTGGGGTGATTCAAGTTTTTCACCTCTCTGGGCATGTCTGGAAATGGCTATGAAAGTTCTACAAGTATTGATTTTAGAGTTATGAATAAATATTAGCAAGTAGGTAAATTTGCAAATTCTGTATCTGCAAATAATGAGGCTAGACTCTATTTTTTAATTTTTTATGATGTGAATCCACAGTTTTATGGTAAATTTTGTAAAGTTACGCAATCAAAATAATCGAAATCTGATTAGAACTACGTGTCTCTTAGTGTAAGGCTTTGATTATGATTCAGATTCTAACAAAGTTCTGAGACATTTTCAGCTCATGTTAATATATACTTTGAGGAGGCTGTGAAGGAGCTTGAGGGTGACAATTAACAAACTGAGACATGGTGGGCTTCTGCCTTCTTTCACATTTCTCCTGGGCCTCAATGTGACTTCTGTCTAGGTCCCTTGGAGTCTTTTCACCCCAAGTCTCACAGGGCCTGCTTGAGCAACAACTGTGGTCTTGCCTGCAATATAAAATAGAAATAACATGATCAATTCTCTTTTTCCTGCTGATTCATCTTTCTGGAAACCACTATGATTTCCACAGGTAACTATTATTCCCTAACACGCTCCCATTCTAAGTTTCAAAACTTTCAAACATTTCCAAGTTTATTTCATTTGCTATAAAGCCAACATTTTTCTGAAATATCTCAAGTTAAACACTTTATTTTAATCACCTTATATTGTCACATTTTACCTTTCACTCTTTCATTGTACATTTTTCTTTCTACTGAATAGTCAATAGTTTACAGAAGTTTAACTACTTTTATCTTTCACGGAGATGTATGAACTGATTAGAGATTATTTTATAATTATTATTAAAAAGTTAAATAATAAAGTTCAATGAGAGGCAGTATGCAAGTGTTGCAGAAGAAACTGTGGAGGTAGGACAAGAAGGCACAAAGCCTCATATGTAGAAAATGAGGTTAGGAAAACAAACTTAAGGCCACATCAACACTGACTAAAAAATGTAGGTTTACTAATCAGTATGTACAAACCACAAAATACATTTTATTATTTTTACTATTGGGGTACACTGTTGACTAGTCAAATATACAGGATAAAATAGCTAAGAGAATAAAAATAAATAAAACAGTGGGAGTATAAGTATAGCTATTATGAAGGGCAGTTTTGTATATACTGAAATTCAAAACATACCTTGAGTTTACGCTTCTATGGATATAACTAAAAGAAACGATTTGGCATATATAAGTAAAGTACATGTACAGGGTTGTTTACTACAGTATAGTAGGTCACAGAGACAAAAGAAAATATTTTAAATATAAATCAATAGAGGACTAATTAAATAAGTTATAGTTTATCTATGTAAGCTAATATTATGTGGCTCTTAAAGATGATGATGTAAATTCCTTTTACAGGCCAATAAAGATGAAAGATATATAAGATATAGACTTATTTAAAAGAAGTCAGGCTAGCAAATACTGTAATAGTTTTTCATGCAGGTATATTATATATTTACATGCCTATATGTGTATATGTGCCTGTGGGAAATATGCAGCAGCATATATATCAAATAACAACAGTCCTCATTTGTATCTCCTGGGAGTTTTGCTGGTGCTTTTCACTTTATATCTTTGTGTATTATCTAAAGTTTTGTTAAGATACTATCATACTTTCATTTCTATGAGGAGATAAAACCAGGAGTTGTTTTTCTAGTCTGTGGAGAGGGCATATGGAAATTGAGTCTGAGCAGGAAGATGGGATTTGGTAAGAACAGAGTTTATCACCCAAAGTTAAATTTTCTTCCATCATCTTATATTTTAATATACAGATGCTGTATCATAACAAATGTATATTTGAAAACTATATAATTTTATTAACAATGTCACCCCAATAAATTTAATAAAAAATAAAATTAAAGAAATGCTGTTGTTGTGCTGAAAGCCTTAGCTTGGGATTCCAAGCTGACTTGAAATGAAGGGCAGAGTTTTGTGAATAAAGACTATCAAATTCCAAATTTGTTAGTATGTCTAGATATCCTGAATCTCCCAGTCTCAAGCTTAGAGTACAGTAAAAAATTAGTTGATGCTGAAACTTTTTTTAGGCATTTCTTGAAATCCAGGGTAGGCAAAATTTCTCTGCCAGTCAGAGGCATCATATGGCTTGTACATCTGTAGCAAATTATTGTGGAAGAGAAGGAAGATGAACTATGGGCCAATTTGACACAGGAGTGGGCTTCCACTGGGGTATATTCACTCATTTTACCTCAGATGAATTGGGCTCACTTTTTTCTTTTAATCCTAAAAGGAAAGTTTTCTTCATGTTCTCATTGGAACAGTCAAATCCTGTACTGCCATCTTTCAATAGGTTTATCTTAGGAATGACTGTGAAGTAATATAGATAATTTTATGTGTATTAGGGTTTTTTAACTCTTAACACCTACATAGTTTAAAATTTTATTTTAATTTAATAATGATATATGCTTATGTAAATATTCAGACAATATAGGTGTATTTTAAGTAAAAAGTAAAAGCTCTGTTTTTTTTAAAAAATATATTTTATTGATTATGTTATTACAGTTGTCCCAGTTTTCTCCTCTTTATTCCCCTCTACCCTGTAACACCAGCATTCCCCCGCCTTAGTTCATGTCCATGGGTCATACATATAAGTTCTTTGGCTTCTCTATTTCCCATACTATTCATACCTCCCCCTGTCTCTTTTGTACCTACCATTTATGCTTCATAGTCCCTGTACCTTTTCTACATTCTCCTTCCTCTCCCTCCCTGGTGATAACCCTCCATGTGATCTCCGTTTCTGTGATTCTGTTCCTGTTCCAGTTGTTTGCTTACTTTGTTTTTGTGGTTTTTTTTTTTTTTTTTAGGTTCGATTGTTGATAGTTATTTATTGTCATTTTACTATTTATAGTTTTCATCTTCTTTTTCTTAAATAGGTCCCTCTAACATTTCATATAATAAGGGCTGGTGATGATGAACCCCTTTAACTTGACCTTATCTGGAAAATACTTTATCGGCCCTTCTCTTCTAAATGATAGCTTTGCTGGATAGAGTAATTTTGGATGTTGGTCCTTACCTTTCATAACTTGTAATACTTCTTTCCAGTCCCTTCTTGCCTGCAAGATTTCTTTTGAGAAATCAGCTGAGAGCCTTATGGGAACTCTTTTGTAGGTAACTGTCTCCTTTTCTCTTGCTGCTTTTAAGATTCTCTCCTTATCTTTCATCTTGGCTAATGTTATTATGATGTGACTTGGTGTGTGCTTCCTTGGGTCAAACCTTTTTTGGACTTTCTGAGCTTCCAGGGCTTCCTAGAAGTCTATTTCCTTTGCCAGATTGGGGAAGTTCTCCTTCATTATGTATTCAAGTAAGTTTTCAATTTCTTGCTCTTCATCTTCCCCTTTGGGCACCCCTATGATTTGGATGTTGGAGTGTTCAAAGTTGTCTTGGAGGTTCCTAGGCCTCTTCCTATTTTTTTGAATTCTTGTTTCTTCATTCTCTTCTGGTTAAATGTTTATTTTTCCCTGCTGCTCCAAACCCTTGATTTGAATCCTCATTTCCTTACTGTCACTGTTGGTGCCCTGTACATTTTTCTTTATTTTGCATTTCATAGCCTTTACTTTTTCCTCTTTTTTTGTGATAATACTCAATCATTTCTGTGAGCACCCTGATTACTAGTGTTATGAAATCTTCATCTGATAGATTGACTATCTCTTCATCACTTAGTTGTATTTTTTCTATAGCTTTGATCTGTTCTTTCATTTGGGCCATTTTTTTTCGTCTTGGCACAGCTGTTATTTAGTAAAGGGTGGAACCTTAGGTATTCACCAGGGCAGGGCAACTCAGGTCACTGCATTGTGGTGCTGTGTGTGGAGGAGGAGTCCGAGAGGGATCAACGCTGCTTACTCTGCTCTCCCTGGCTTTTGGTCACTTCCCCCACTACCTACAAGCAAATGGGGCCCTTCTGGTGCTGATTCCTGGGTGGATGGGTTTATGTTCATGATAGGACCTTGTGGGTCTCTCCAACAAACTCTCCTATGAGGCTGGGCATTTCTCCTGCCTCCTCAACCCCCACAGGTTTTTTCACTCAGAGGTTTTGAGGCTTTATTTTCCCTCACCGGAACCCTGAGTGAGTTGCATAGTCTGTCTTGCTCCCCAGTTGTTCTTCCCAGTTTATCCACACACAAATGTGGGATCACCCACTCTACCAGCTGCCGTCTGGCCTGGTCCTCCAGCTGCTGCCTTGCCACAAGTCCTTTCCACCCTGGCTGCATGTCTCCACCCCTCCTACCAGTCTGGATGAATGTTTCTTCTTTAACTCCTTGGTTGTCGGTTTTCCATACAGTTTGATTTTCTGGCAGTCGTGATTATTTTCTTGTTTTTAAATTTGTTGTTATCCTTCTTTTGGTTGTATGAGGAGGCAAAGTATAACTACTTATGCCTCCATCTTGGCCAGAAGTCCAAAAGCTCTGTCTTTTAATCTTGTCTCCATCCTTTTACTCCCTGGATGATATTACAATAAAGTGCTTTTTATTTTTCCAGACACATATATATACATCAGCACTGCTTTCCCCCCACAAGATTTTCAATGTTATTTTTTTAAAAATGTCTTGATATTGTGGCATAGAAATTAATGTCTGAATGATATGGCATAATGTGGGCATACCATCATTTACTGAAGCATTCTAATGACAAGTGACATTTAAGTGCTCTCCATTTTTTCTCTTTTAATTAATACTTAAAATATATTTTCTACCCTAACATGCTATATAAGTCTAGAATCCCAGATGAAGAGTTGTTGAGCTAAAAAAGTGAGAATTTTTATAGACCCTGCTGATACTATCATATATCAGCAGAATTTATGAGGGGTTTTAGAGCATTTCACAAACCTGGGCGAGACCATTTCTTTTGCCCAACCACCTGCTTTTCCTTCTCCAACATGAATGGGGTCTGAAAGATGGAACACCAGGATCAAATTGTTCATAAATGAGATTTGACTGAACTAGGAACATGATCTGTACCCCTAGAGTACAGTCAGACCATTTTGAGAGACACAAATGTTCTTGTAAGGACTTGGGAATTTGAACAGTATTGAATAGCTTTTCTAGACTCAATATGCTGCTAAAAACAGGAACAAAAGATCAATGAACTTAATGGAGCTGCCAATTCCCCTAAAACTATTTGATACTTTTGTTTCTGATATCTGTCTTAGAACATCACATGAAATTTTATTTAAAAATCTTGTAATAAAGAATCCCTTTTAATTTTTAAGAAGTCTCTCTAGGGTGTGGGGAAAATTAAAATAACAGCCCCAAAGCCATGGTAACATCAGCCTAATTCAGAACATATGTTCCTATCCTGATCAAATATCAATTTTGGGGATTTAGGGTGACAGTTTCCTTTAAAGCTCCACTGAGAATGAGTTGGGCTCCTCAGAAATCAATTTATACTGTGTAAAGTTTCACAAACAATATTACATGCTAAAGAATAATGAGGACCTGTTGATTTCTGGTTTCCCACTCCCTGGAATTGTCATCACCTCTTGGTGATGACAAAGCTTGGCAGTATATTGAAATAGCATGGTGAATTTAAATTTGACAGATAGTTGCATAAGTCAACAGCAATTTTCAACCTTTTTCATGTCATGGAACACACAAATTAATTACTAAAGTTCTGTGGCACACAAAAAGATATATTTTTAGCTGACCTGACAAAAAATGTGTATAATTTTGATTCATTCACACTGGGTAGTGTCTATAGCTAAGCTGTGCTGAAGCCTCCTGATCTTGTCTGATCTTGGAAGCTAAGCAGGATATGGTCTGGTTTATACTTGGAAGGGAGACCACAGTGGGCAGCTATTATTGTGTTGGCTGCTGTCAGTTTTTTAGTTGATGATCTAAGGGAAAAGAGGTCAGTGTCCCTGATAAATAATCAGGTATTGCATGTTCTAAACATTTTTTTGGAACACCTGTTGAAAATTGCTAGCTGAAGTTATTATGGAATAACAACATTATAGAACAAAACCAAGAGTGCAGAAGTTATAGTAAACAATCAGGCCATTTCAACACAGAGCCAGAGTGTGGATAGCTAATGAAGCAAATTCACTCAGGTCTGAATCAATTCATTCAAAATATACTTATTGAGTATCCCTTAGACATTGTTATACATGTGCATATAAAGAGATAAAATCCCTGCTCTTATGGATCTTATGTTCCAATAGATGGTATGATGATTATGTGAAGAAGTTTAAACCAATATGTAAAGAATCACTTTTCTGGAGATGCTTGGAGTTGATGACTATCTCTGGAAGGAGGTACTCCCAAACAGTTAAAATGGAGCACTAGGGCTATGGAGTTGTTGGAAATGATGGAGAAGAGTGTGGGTGATTTGGGGTGTTTTCTTTGCCTTAAGGGGATGATGAAACCTTTCTGACCCAACTGGACTTGTCTTGACTTTTTTCAGAGTAAAAATGTGGCAGCTGACAAGAAGTGGCACTTCTGGTGCCTTGCTTTAATGGCAGTCCCAGTGGTAGCTGAGATCAAAAGTCAATTACTCAAATGACATTGACCTTCTCACTTGAGTTCTCACTACCTCATTTCCTGACAGAGCTATCAAGTAGCAAATTAGATTTTCTTCTCCTCTCAATAATTGAGATATTTTCATACACATTCCTGGTTTTTACTAATAATCAAACTCATGGACATAGACACTAGCTGAATGATTTTATACTTAAGTCTTAATTGCCCAGTTTTGCTAGGGGCCAAAACTACTCTTGGATTTGCACAGTGGAAGCCAAATCAGACATGGTACTCTTATGTCATGATTGCAGACTCAATGCCAATTAGAGAATAATAGTTTGCAAATGGAAGGGGACCTGATCCTTTACTGGCTAAGGTAAATAAAAGACTCTTGGAAAACTAAAGGGCTGATTGCCATCACAGGAATGAAGCTTTTGTTATGTAATGCCTGTTGCTGCTTAAAAGAAAACATGCTTTCCCCCAAATACTTAAATTTCTAAATATTTCAAATAATAGGTGGGAATTGCAACACAGTAAATATGTGTATTAATTGATCCACCACATATATATTACTCTACTGTGTTAGAGTTAGAATACAAAGAGAAACAAGGAATAATCCCTGTATCAAGGAGTTTACTCTCTAATGTTATTAAAAAGGCAATTATAGGAAAAGCTGCATGTGTACCTAGTCCAGTTCCTAACTTCAAGCTCTTCTTGCTCTAATTGCATGTGAAATCAGTGTTGTCTTTATTTAAATCTCACAATAGGTGATAGGAAAGGACACTTGCTCAGGAATCACAAAGAAAGCACACAGAACTTTTTAGTTTGGAAAGTGTATTAGTCAGGAAAGACTAGATGCTGCAACAAACATCCCCCCCAATCTCACAGGCTTTGAGATTTACTTTTTGTTCACATCATAGTTCAAGGGGGGTCAGGTGTGTTTATAGTGAGACTGTTCTCCTTTAGGCTCTGCCATCCTCTGAGGCCTTGAAGTTCACCTCTCAATTCTCTGATTCTGGCTGGGGAAAACAAGGGAAAATTTAGTGTAGAGAATTAAGCAGAAGTTTCATGGTCTAGCCTGGAGAATGTGAGGTCTCTTCTGCCCTCATTCTATCCAGAGCCCAGTCACATGGTCACACCAAATTTCAAAAGACATTAGCATATATCTTTGCTGTGTGCCCAGGAAGGAAAGGAAAAGGATTAGTGAACATACTGAGTAGTTATTGCTATAGGAATCTTTGATAAATTGTTGGATTAAGCATCTACCTGTGATGGCCTTTATATCAAGTAGGTCCCATAAGAGTTATAAAAAGAATTTAACACTATTACTCCTGTTGCCAAATTTACAAACTAGTTAGAAGAAGGAGGCCTACACAGAGGTCATTATGAAACCAGAAAGTATGTTATAATTACCCAAAATAAGAAAATGGTATAAAAATACTTTATGAGTTGGTGGAAGAGAAATATCCCTTCTGGATACAGGGGAGGGTGACATCTCCAACTGGATATGTCTTAGGTACCTCAAATTCCACATGACCCAAAATGTCACACCAATGTCCCTCCAAACTTGTCCCCCTCTTCTGCAGTCAGTCACCTTAGACAAGTTGCCCCAAGCTCCAAGCCTCCATGTTCCAAACTTTAAAATAGTGACATGATCTCAGAAGATTATGGTGAGAATTCACTCAGCATGGGGCAACTACCCTTACATTGTTTCCTTTTATAGGCATTGGGGATATAATATTGAAAAAACAGACAAAAATTCCTGCCTTCACGGAGTTAAATGGAGCATGGAATAATTTATGAACTGTCAAATTTGATTCAAGTTCTCACTTGCAGGTCTTCAGGAACCACCTGTGTGATCCTGGTGTGACACTGCCATGGTGGCTGTCCTGTCTGGGTTGCTGGAAGAATCATGAGCTCTCTGTGCATAGACACAGGCTGCTTCTTCGCAGCAAGGCAGTGGAGTGCATCACTGTGTGGTAACTATGATGAAAGCTGTCTGATAGCAAGCTAACATCTGCAACTTACATCATCAGCTCTTGGGAATTTTAATTTGAGCTTTGTATTTAAAACCATTGTGGCTTTTCTTTGGCTATAGCTTTTTAATACATACGCCATGTTCTTCATAATTGGCAGACATGAGCCTCCAATTGTGCCATCTTCTGCTGCTTTGGAGGGTAATGGCCTCTCAGATGCCTCTCCCATGCCTATCTTGATGCAAAGCAACCCTCCAAATTCAGTTTAAAAAGAACTCCAATATCCAAAAACCCATCCACCTGTGTTTGTGTACTGCAGTGATAGACAAAGAGACTTGAGTTTATGAACAGAGGTGTTATCTCTTCTCACTTGGGGATTATGTTCTAAAATCAGCATATAAAGTTAGCAAGCATCTCATGTTAACAAGATTGCCCTTGAAAGTCCCTTAGGAAGGACCATGTCAGGGACTAATGCTGTCTCTCAGCTGCTCAACCCTGTGGGTTTTCCTACGCTTTTTTTCAGTTGAGCATTTGTTGGAACTGTCTCATGTTTAACAGAGTACTGACAAAAATGAAGTCTTCAAACAGCATAATAACAACCAAGATGCTTAGGCTGTGAGAGGGTCCTGGGAAACAAGACTCCCAGAGAATACCTCGATTGCAGACTGACTTCTCTCCTCTCCCACTTGTTGGTTGGGTCTGGAACTAGAGGTGAGATTCTATGTTTGTTGGATGAAATAGGCAGCCTTTTTTCTCACCCTGTTTAAATTTGTTCTTTCTTTGAAAGGTATGTAGTTGAATTTGTGTAAATTTCTTGCCAGTTGTGCTCCTAGTCACTGCTTTACCACTCCTTTTCTACCTTTTTGGAACCTTCAGAGTTTTGTTTTTTGGCTCCCAGGACCCTTTCTAGAACTGAATCTAAATCTGGCTGATGGGGTAAGGGGTGGAGGTATAAGTGGAGATGCCTAGGCAATACAAATGACTGGCTTGACAAAGGGCAGGTAACAATTTTCCTAAGAAAACAATAGACTGAAGGATGAATGTTCATTGGGAGAGGGTGGGGTGAGAGACCTGGAGTGTGAGCTTTGGGGATAGAATCTGGTGAGGAGGATTTTTAGGATATATTGCTCTGTGTTTTACAACATGAATGTATGGTTGATGTCTACAGCATCAAAAGTGGGACACTTCTTCAGTCCTCTCCCTGCAGTGCTCTCACTGTAGGAAGCATTGTAGTGTCCTGTCTTGTTGACATTGAGTATCTATTTCAAGCAACAAACCATGAGCAGAAAGGCTGAAATTTACCTCTGGAAGGAAGCTGTGAGAGTTGTGTTCATGAACTGGGTGTGGTTCTTCTTGTCCCTCTGCAGAGGCAGCCACATCAGCTTAGGCCTGGGGTGAAGGTGACAGTAAGCCAAACAAAATTGACTTAGGATGGAAACGTAGCAAGGACAGCACTGAATGTTTGTTGTATGTGCTACATTTTGGGGGCTAATTGTTACTTCTGTGTAACTTGACTTGAACAAGCTGGCATAAAGCCTCTTTAAGAAACTTCAGTAAACATTTAAATTTATTCTTTGGTCTTTTTTAGATAGCAGAATGTTGTTTCTTTTGAATGTGAATGGTCGGGAGTAGTCACAAATTAGCTCAGTTTTGCCCATTATTGTCAAATAAAAAACAAATAGGAAAGACTTTTTTGGAAAGCATTATTGCCAGATGGAGCAAGGGAATTATTGCAACAGGGGAAAGTGGACTATTGCAATGGGGAGAATATACTGAACTTGAGATGTGCAAGTGTCTCAGGGTAAGGCAAAAAGGATATTTCTTTTATAGGTTGGAGTAAACCAGACTACAAGGAGTCTTTCCTGGAAGTGGAATCAAAAGTGTCTGATGGGAAAGATCAGAGAAGATCTTCTCTGGAGTTCTATTATCACAAGGGTCTATCTGCTGGCTCAGGCTGAGGATGAGCCACAGTTATGGGGCTTGGGAGAAGGAGAGGATCTCAACCAAAGTTTGGTTAACAAGTATTCTGTTCCCATTGATCAAAGGGACAAACATTCAGCTAATCATTTATGAGGCAAAGATGGGAACCTGGAACATCTATATCTGGCCTCATCACTGGTAAACAAGGCAGCCATCCATGAATCTTATCTAAGTCATATTGTTATTGGTGTTGGGATTCTTGGGTTCCCCAAGATAGAAATTGACAGGAATCCCCAGAGAAATTTCCATTCAGATTTTATAAAGCTTATGCTTGAGTACAAGGTGTTGCCAATGGAAGTGGGGTTCTTCCATGGCATCACAAGAAAAGCTTTTCCAGGGACCCATGCATGGGAAGATGAGGTGTAGTGATAAGGTTTATTGGGGTAGAAATAAATGACTGCCTCCAGTTGCCCAGTGTTTCACTCATGACCAGATGGCTCAACTCTGTCTCACTGTGGAAGAAGTCCAGCCTTGCCTTCACCAAACCCAGAAGAAGGGCCAGGGTCCAGAAACTCTCCACTATTGTCCTGGCATTGGCAGGGCATGACTCAGTTCAGTTCTTGCCAAAGCTTAGTTCAGCTCAATCTCTGTCTTTGTCTGGCTAACTTAGTCTCTGTTGTAACCAGGCTCGTGCTTGGAAGCCAGCCCAAGCTTGGAGCCACACAACGGCTATGGAGAGAGAACATGTGAACAAATACATGCTACTGAGAGAGGTCGTTGGCCTTTGTCAAGCTTTGATTATATTACCTCAGGCTGGCTTTCTTTCAAATTAATCAATCTTTTTTCTGGCTCTTTGTGGGCTTGTGTTGGGCCTTCCTGCTATCCAGTCTTATTGTTTTGCTAGGTTAGATTCCTCCCCGTTATGGATCATCTTAGCTCCTACTACACATGCCTCATATTAGAAAAATCTCTTCCTGTGTCATCTTGGCCTCTATTGCACATGTGCTCAGCAGAGGAATTTCCCCTTTATTGTTTTATCTCTCCCTTGGTAATTCCACATAATGGCCAGTTGTCCCCAGGGGAGCCTGCTTCGAGGATGAAGTCTCTTTGGTGGAGTATGTGAAGTTCCCCTGGAGAGCTGTGAATGTTATAGCTTTGTAGTAAGTCAGGCTTACTGTCTGACTCAGCTCCCTAGTTTATTAGGCTTAATTTCTGATTTTATTTGCTCCTTCCTTTACTAATGCAGGGAGGCAGCATGGAGGAAAGGAAGGTCCTGAACTGGCTCAGGAGCTGGCTCTCCTTTACTGATCTTATAAGCCAGGAACAAAGCAGTCTTGTGTGAAAAGACTGACTTTTTGAAGAAGATGGGTTTGTGGAATTTTTCATGTCAGAGTAGGAGAGGCAAACAGTTAAAAGGGAGACAAGATTTTACTTTTTTTTTTTTTGAGCTAGGGGTTGCGGGGGTTGTGATGTTCTTGTGGATGGCTTAGCAAATGTTTCTCCTGGCCATCTAGTATCATGGGGATTGTGGCCCAGGCCCCTGTGCTGTCTCATTACAGGGACCAGGTGCTTTGAACTAAGCCATTTCCCCAACACACAAGTAGGGGTATGTTTCTTCACATTGTGTTTTCCAGGATTACAAAACTCAAGTAAACTTCCACATTGTCATTAAAGTACTTCAAGGGCTGAAAAAAAATTTAGTGTCTAGTTTAAGCTTCTCAATTTACAAATGAAGAAACAGGCCCAGGAAGATTTTTCCACCAAATTCATATAACTAATTAAAGGCAATTAGAGAACATGCCAGAGGGCTCCTGATATTCTTCTAAAATTTGTGAATATAAACACAGAGTTACTGTGAGATTTAAATTAGACAATTTTGAAGAATCTTTGGTTAGTTGAAAGCAAGACATAAAATAAGCTTATAATATCAAAAATAGACATTTGTCCTCCATCTCAACCACCTACCTCCATAACCCTGCTCTCTCTTCTTCCAGAACACTCACCTTCTAACATTATTTACCTATTGTGTGGATTTGTTGTCTGTCTCTCTGCACTGAAATATGAGTTTTGTGGGGGAAGAGATTTTGGTTTTCTATTTTGTTTACTAATGTATCTGGTTCTTGGGGGTTAGGGACTTCATAAATATTTATTGAATAATCAATAAGCCCAGGGATCCTTAAGATAAAGAAGCTTCTTCCACACCAGTTATTTGGTAGGTATAGTCAATCATCCAGCTAATGGTCATGGGAAGCCCTCAGAGTCTTAGGTGTTTTTGCAGGATCTGGGAATCCAGTTGTCCTGTTGATAGGGAAGATTGGCAGCAGCCAGTAATTGATGAACAAGTAAAATTTGAGGGTGACCCAAATGGTGCAGAGAATTGAATGAGGGGTTGTCTTGTTACAAAACAGACCCATGGAGGGGGGGAATGATATACTATTACTGAATGGACCCCCCTTCTTCTGGGGTCCCCCGTACTAGGTTCTCCTTGCCTGCCTCCAGGGAATGACATTTTTCAATGCCAGAGATTGGTGAAAAAGAAAGGAATTATATATTCAAAAGTTATGCAAACTTAAGAGTAATGACTTAATGTCTTCATTGAGTCCCAAAGTCACTTAGAATACCCACAAATGCACACAGTCCTTCCTTCCCCCTCTGCCCAGTCTGGGGTACCATATCTCAGGAAAAGAAATAGAGGTCCATGGCTCAGGTATCTCCTCAGTTCCCAGCAACCCATGCTCAGCTGGCCAGCCCCCCTTGGTTCCCAGCACCATCAGCCATGTCACTGCCACAATCTCCAGTTAACCCAAAACCATGTGGCACCTTCTCATGGCCCACCAGCAAGAATATTTCACCCCTTTTCTTCCCAGCAAGGTTTCTCCTGGTTCCTAAGCCACATGGCAAAAGGGAGCACCCCAAAGCTGCCTGGTCCCAACCTCACTTGGCCGCCACACCTGGGTTTAAATCCCAGTGCCAATCTTCCCCTGCAGCCCCATTTCTGATCCCTCATACAATCCACTGCTCCTGCCAGCATTCCTGTATTTTTCCAGTTTTTCTGGGCTGCCATAGTAAGTCTGGACAGATATGGCCTCATGGTGGGGAGCCAATCATCTCCAATCTCTCACGCAGGTGCTGTAACCAGGGGGAGTTACCTCCCAGTTATATCCTGGATGGAAGTCATTCCCATCTCCCTAGCTTAAAGCATGGCCACAACTATTTAACATGTCTATGAAACCAGTTAAAAGTTATAGATATGGAATACATCATTGGTACTTTAATAGGGATTGTATTGAATCTATAAATTGCTTTGGGTAGTATGGACATTTTGATGATGTAAATGCTTCCAACCATGAACATGGTATATGTTTCATGTGTTTGTGTCTTCTTTATTTCTTCATACTATGCAGTAGAAAGAAAGAAGGAGCTTCTATCCTTTGGGACAGCATGGATGGAACTGGAGAGAATTATGCTAAGTGAGATAAGCCAGGTGGTGAGGGACAAATACCATATGATCTCACCTTTAAGTAGAACCTAATCAACAAAACAAACAAACAAACAAAATATAACCAGAAACATTGAAATTAAGAACAATCTGACAGTTCCCTCTGACTGAGGGAAGGTAGGAGGGGATAGTGGCAGGGAAGGGGGGAAGGGTTTTCAGAAACAACTCTAAAGGATGCATAGACAAAACCAAGGGGGTATGTAATCAGGGGAGAAAGGTGGGGATGGCTGCAGTGTAGGGGGGAGTGGTTGGGGAAAATGCAGACAAATATATTTGAACAATAATAAAATAATTTTTAAAAAGTTATAGATATGTTAAATGATCATGCAAAACTGTTGTGTCCCATCCTCCAGTTTAGACTTGTGGAGGTGAGGACATTATATATATTATATATAAAGACATTATATATACACTTTATATATAAAGAATATATATAAAGGATATTATATACATATATTATATATGTGTGCATATATTTATATATATATATAATATATATAATATTTCCAGGATACGCAGAGTTCTGGTCCCCGTTAGAAATCCCTATCCCTATTTGAGGGGAGGTTCCCCTGGCTGCACCCTGTTACAGTCTTGCTTAGACTGGGGGTCTGAGTAGAACTCTGGGGTTAATGTTTAAGCTGATGTTGAAAGGATGAAGGCAGCCAGGTAAACTAGAATAAAAAATATTCTAGGGATTAGGTTTCCCTGTGATTTTACATTCGCATGGTGCTTTGTCTAAGTCTAAGTGCTTTTTTGTCAGTATCACTCAGAGTCTCCAAGGGTTACATTTTTGTTCTCACAGTGTCTCGTTTATAAGAAAGGACTTTAATATTTGTCTCTCATCTAGAATATTATCCTTTCTGTTTACTTGAGTGCTAAATAGGAAAGCTAACCTTTAAAATTTTTGTTTAATTTGCATGAAAACCTAGATTTTTAATGAATAAAAATAAATAGCAGTGAGCTAATAAAGGCAGAGCTTATATATATGTTGATGTAAGAAATGTACAAACCTGTAAGAATTTTTATGAGTTTATTTGATCTACACTGATGATAATTGCTGGAAAGCAAAATCTCAACATATTGAGAAAACGCTGTGCAAAATGACAGTTTTACCAGTTATTTTATGTATTAGAACCAAAGAGGAATCCTTAAGGGGGTTACATGAAATTCATTGGTGATAGATTTAGGGGGGTGGGAGAAAGCAAAGGGAGCGAATCTCTGGGATTGGATAAAGAGTAAAAGGAATATGCACATACTTCTTTTACAGAAGTGGGTATAGGATAGTTAACAGTTAACAATTAATACAAAAATGATAACAATGAGGGGCTCTGTGGATGGTTCTGGTGGGAGAGTGTGCCTGAGGTATCTGAAGAAAGGAACTTATCCTGACATTGCAAAGGCATGTTATTCTAGATGCAAAAAGACAATAGATAAGCTCAGTTAAGGTAAAGATTGACCTTTGTCAAGAAAGATACCCACCTAGGATGTGACTACCCACAACAACTAGCTTTAAGCTAAAATGTTTTAATTTCAAACATCCTATGTAGTCACTTATGGTCTCTGAATTTGTAAAGCCCACCATGAAGGCCTCCCTGAGCTTCTAAAGTTTATGGCTCCTTCTTCGCGCGTGCGCGCGCGCGCGTGTGTGTGTGTGTGTGTGTGTGTGTTTCCCCAGCCCACTATCTCTTCAGTACAGTCTTAGAAAACATTTTATGTGATCTGCTCTTCATGTGATGTTGGAGGAGGGTAGCTCAGTCTGAGTCATAGATTCAGAATAAATCTACCCTAATAAGGGTATCTAAGTTTTAAGTATATTTTTTGATTATAGAGAAAGGAAGAATCAAAATTGATTTTAATGAAAATGTAAGGAAGAGACTGAATCATTTGATACCTAAATGAGACAGTTACTTAAAAATGTTCAAAAGAAACTTCAAGATAATAAGAATGCTTATTTTAAAAGACATTTTGATTAGTGCCAATCAAAAACAGAAGAATGCCTTTTAGAAGGCTATACTTTAGTTTTTGCTGGTGCAACCACTATGGAAAACAGTATGGAATTTCCTCAGAAAACTAAAAATGGATCTGCCTTTTGACTCAGCAATTCCACTGCTAGGATTATATCCTAAGAACCCTGAAATATCAGTCCAAAAGAACCTATGCACCCCAATGTTCATAGCAGCACAATTTGTAATAGCCAAGTGCTGGAAGCAACCTAGGTGCCCATGAGTAAATGAATGGATCAAAAAACTATAGTACATTTACACAATGGAATTCTATGCAGTGGAAAGAAAGAAGGAGCTGCTACCCTTTGCAACAGCATGGATGGAACTGGAAAGCATTATGCTGAGCAAAATAAGCCAGGCGGTGAGGAACAAATACTGTATCATCTCACCTTTAACAGGAACCTAATCAACAAAATAAACAAGCAAAATATAAGCAAAGACACTGAAATTGAGAATAGGCTGACGGTGATCAGAGGGGAGGGAATTTCAGGGGGAAAGGGTGAAGAGTTTGCAGGAACAAGTATAAAGGACACATGGATGATAACAAGGTGGGGTGGAAATGGGAGGGAGGTGGGGAGGGCTTAGGGGTGGGATGGGATGGGGGTAAAAGGCAGAAAACTGTACTTGAAAGACAATTAAAATAAAAATAAAAAAAAAAACAGAAGAACACCTTTTAAGAGGTTATACTTTAGTTTTTGCCTGCATATTTTTCATATATAACCCTTGACATTTTTATAAACTAGTTATAACCATTAAAATATATTAGTTGATACAATGAAACATGATTCCTATGGAATCCCTGAGTAGCCATTGACAAGTCTGTACAATGATTTCTAAGTTATGTTTGCAATAATGAATCTGAGATATTGTCAAATTTCTTTACCTATTCATCAAGTATTTGTTGGATGCCTAGTATGTGCCTGGCAATATGGTAGGGACTGAAGATCCAGAAATCAAAGCTACCATCCTGCCCTTGGTAAGCTCATATTTCTGTCAGCAAAAACCATAAAACTTGTCAAGTGCTATTTTGCCATCAAAAAATAATCTAGAGTTATATTTGTTTAGACACTTTATAAAGTCATATGTAAATATGTGATCCTATAAAAATGCCAAAAACAATGTTACAAGGTAAACCTCACTCTCCACACTCCCAAGGCTTCACTTTTAAGAGTGGGGGGCAGGGTGAATGCAGCTTACAGCACAGGAAGCCCAGAGAAGAAATGAACTGGTGTAATGTACAAATGCTCTAACTGAGGTAGTAAAAACAGAAATGATTTTGGGGACTGCTAGCATTAATTATAACATTTAAAAGTTACTTAAGCCTGTTAATACTTTTGTTTATAATGAAGGAAGTGTCTGTGTTTTTTTTTTTTTTTTTTTTAATATTTTATTTATTTATCTTTAGAGGGGAAGGGAAGGGGAGAGGGAGAGAAACATCAATGTATGGTTGCCTCTCGTGTGTCCCCTACCAGGAACAGGCCCGCAACCCAGGCATGTGCCCTGACTGGGAATCGAACCGCGATCCCTTGGTTCACAGGCTCGCGCTCAATCCACTGAGCTACACCAGCCAGGGAAGTGTCTGTGGTTTTAAAAGGAAATCCAATCATTCTTTCATCCTCTCTTTCTCCCTCCTCCCTTCTCTTCCCTTGTTGTTTTGCATAGTCAAGTCCTTTGTGGAGTTTGGACTACATTTATTGTGTGATTTAAAATCCACTCTAAAATGAATTTTCTACATTTACAATGAATCAAAAAACACCAAGCCCTGGGAATTTTCAGTCCTGTTTCCGTTTGACTTTCTCAGTACCCTTTGCTAGCCTTGAAAGCCTTAAATAATATAAATCTTTTGAGAGTAAGCCATTTTAGAAGATGTGCTTGCATATCTGTCATCTGCCTGTGGACCCTGACAGACCATTTTTATAATGACATTTTCTAGCTGAAATGAAGAAAGTATTGTGTTGAGCTCCTTTGTTTTTTAAATCTGAATAAAATGTAATGCACACACATACAGACTTAAACAAACTCGGTCAATAAAAATCTAAACTTCCCAAATAGATGCATTAGGTTTGAGTACTTATTTCTTTTGTATTTACTTTCTCCATCTCACAATTTATTGCCTATATTGTTCCTTGAAGTAATCGTTCAAAACCCAGATCTAATCTTGCCATCCCTGATGCTTACAGTTTTTCCAAGCCTCCCTTTAAATTATCTACCAAATTTCTTAACTTGATGGTGTTAGCATAGGCTGCTAACAGCCTGCAACGTAGGCTGTTGACAAAGAAATGGAACAAATGGAATCAGACATCTAATTAATCTGGATTAACTATGAAGCTATAGCTTCCAAACACCCCAGGGGATAACTGCATTGCCCTGTCAAGGGGATTTATCCCTGCAAATCCCCAAGCAGACAGGAAGAACCAGCTTTCCAATCTCTTTAGGGGGCAACTGGTCCACTTCTCCAGATTACTGAAGAGGAGCAGAACCAATAAAGATGAAATTCCTGTGGTGCAGCATGTGTACTAGAAGCCAAGATGGCAACTGTGAAGGGGGAGAGTCTAGCCTGGGAGTCTGGGAAATGGATCTGGTTGGATAAGGGCATGAAACCCCAGAAGATCCAGGAAAGAGATCGGTTAGTTTGAAAGAAAGCTTGCCCCTTCCCAAGCCCAAGAAAATATAATCAAAGCTTAACAAAGGCAGAGGTTTGTTTGCTTGCATGCTACCTGTTTGTAACGGCCCTGTGGGCCTAGCAGCTGCATGGTTGGAGCACCATTGGGCTTTGGCAGTGGACATGCAAATGGGGAAATGAGACACAGAGAAGTTCTGCATTTCTGAGCTCTGGCCCTCCTGGGCTGGATGAGGATATGTGTAGGTCTGAAGCTGAAGAGGCTGGACTTCTTCCACAGTGCAAGAGAGCTGAGCCACCTGGTCAAGGAAGAGACATGAGGTACCTGGGAGCAGTACTTTGTTTTCGCTCCAAAAAACCTTATCACAATTACTCACATCCTCCTATGAGAGACAGATCCTTGAAATGCTATTCATGCAACTCCATGAAAAAAATTCTATTCACTGGCAATAAGCGAAACCTCCTTTCAATCAAGCCCCAGCTCAGTTCTTCAGTGGAGACCCTCCTATTCCATGTGATCTGTATTCTTTCTGCTGTGAGGGACATCAGCTTTTTCACCTCGTAAGGTTGGAACAAAGATTTCCTGCAACTGGTGGTAGTGCTGTGATGTCAGGTATAAGCTGGGGGAACTTGTGCAGCCTCCATGGTGTTTTTTCACCTCCTCTGAGGGTGGCTTAGGCTGGAGCCATGATATTCAACATGTGGTCACAGGACCAGCAATGTTGATGTCACCTGGGAGTTTGCTGGTCATGCAACAGGCTTGGGTCCCAGAAAATCCGGGGTGGATGAAGGTGGGAGTGTTTTAACCTCCAGGTGATTCTGACTCACACTTGAGTTTGAGAACAGTTGCTTCAGTTGTACACAGGGTGGCTCTCTCAGGTACTACCCACCTTCATGAAGCAGAGTGTGGCTTTCAACAAAATCCTGGGTGATTCTTGTGCATGTTAATTTAGAACCAGCTTCCTTGATTGCAAATATCCCATTTGTACTTATTGAGTCTTCTATGTACTGTGGAATGATGGTGAAAAAGAAACAAAGTTCCTGCTTTTATTGGTTGGGGGATGAAGAGGTGGGGAGGTAAGGAAACAGAAAATAAACTACAAAACAAACAGCTCAAACACTTTCAGAGTAATGTCAGTGCTTTGAATGAAATGAAACAATGTGAGAGAGAGAGCATGGGAGGGGCAATGTGAAGATAGGATTGTGAGGTCTCAGACATCTCTGAGAAGGGTATATTTGAATACAGTCTGAGGACAAGAGCCAGCCTGTGTACTCCTGGAGCAGGCATCTCAGCTGGAGGTGTTGTGCAAGGATACTGGCCCTCTGCAGGCTTTCTGACTCTGTAGGTCTGAGATCGGGCCCTAGAATGTTGTGGTGTTAGCAGATTCCCAGGAAGGGCTATTGCTGTTGATTGGGTACACATTTTAAAGACCTGTGATTTAAAGAGAACACTCCAGAGAGTGTTCTATGACCACAGAGAGACCTGTGGTTAAGGATGTAGGTATTGGGTGTGAGGCAGGCCTCATAGATTTAATTCTCTGGGCAAAAGAAAGTTATTGGTGGGATGAGGGATCATCATCTCATTTGCATTTCTAAAATATCCCTTTGGTTGTCTGTGAAAGAATGAATTTTTGGGACAGAGGTAGAAGCAGAGAGATGGTTAAGAGTCCACAGCAGTGGTTCCTGTAAGAGATGATGGTGGCTTGGACTGGCTGACAGCGTGGAGAGCTGTTGAGAAGTGGCTGATTTGTGATGTCTTGTGCAGGGGGACCTGCTGATGAGCTGCAGTGTGGGGAATGAGAGGAAGAGAGGAACTGAGGATGACGCTTGCTTAGCAATAGGGTAGAGGGCTGTGTATTGAAAATGGGAAAAGTGGGGTAGGAGCAGGTTGGAGGTGGGGTGGAAAACAGAGTGTTCTCTTTAGATATATCATGGTTTGTGATGAGGATGAGATTTCCAGTGGGAATATCAGGTTGGCAGTGGGTATGTGAATCTGAAACTCAGGAAGGGAGTCAGGGCTTAGGACACAATTTTGGGAGTCATCAACAAAAATATGCTATTTGATTGAAATCATTTGACTGGCCTGGATACCCAAGGGACTAATAGTGCTCCAGAGCACATCTCAATTCCAATCTCCTTCCAGGACTTCCTTGAACCCTTCCTGGCTGTGGCTGTTTCCTTCTGAAGTGAGCCTGGCTGGCCTTTTACCCTTAGCTGGCACCCTTCTAGGAAGGGAGAAATCCTCCAAAACCAGCACCCTTATCTCCCTGCTTTCGTGCTAACCTCTAACAACAGCAACCTCTCACTACCTCTCCATCGACTTCATTTAATTCTCATACTTGCCTGAATGGATTTTCAACTTGACCAGTCTTTGAACACCTGGTTTTCAGCCTCTATGCCCAGCTGGGTCAGAATGCCACTGAGCTTTGGGCCACATGCAACCTTCCCCTCAGCACCATAGTGCCATCTGGTCCCCCAGTGTCCTGCCCACTGTCACCAAGCACCACCATCCTAGCATCTGGTTACTGCTCTGACACTTTCCTAAAGTAGTTCAACTCATCAGGATTTATAATAGGATAAGCCTTTTTCACTTAAAGAAATACACTTTCCAACCCTAATTTTTAGATCAGCTCTTTCAACTTGATTTCCTTTTTCCTTTAACTTTTTTTGTCTGATTGGAGGTTTTTGCAGGTCCTTTGAAAACCATTATATGATTGTTCTTGTTTCTTTGGTCTGATGTGATATCCCTTAGGATCTATTTAGCTATTCAAGTCACACTAAGATCGATGTTCTCCATATTCTGGTTGGGTATAAGGTGAATAAATGGTAAAGAAAATGTAAAATTAAAAAATTAAAAAAGAGCAAATTTTAAAGACCAAGTTGGTCTGGTTGACTATACATAATAAAATAGGTTATTCCAGTTCAGTTACTAATCTCAAAGGAAAGCAGTGTCTTTTGGAAGTAGCATTATTTTACCCAAGTGCTGAGAAACACTTAGCAATATAAAAGTACTAAATAATATCTTAACAGACTGAAAAACCAGATACTGTTTCTAAAGCATCTCAGTAATTATGCTCTGACAGTATCTAGTACATGGAGAGTTTATTTATGTTGTGTTAGTCTAGGTAAATATGGTACTAAAATCTGGCAAGGACCTTGAATATTTCTTGGCTACATAAGGTAAAATTAGTAACTGATCTGCATAGGCCTTGGGGGGTACAAATATGAGTGCTATAATGTGCTCTGTACATAAGAATTTAATAATTTGGTGGTGACAGTGACACCTAATTAATACTATTAAAATTCGTATAGGGACATGTGGCATGGAGGTAAAGCCTGGGGGTCCTAGAGCAATGATAATGCCTTGAAACTAAAACTTTGAAAGGTTGTGATTAAGAATGAGGCCAGACATATATGTAGGTGGGCTGAGATGAGAAATTCCTTATATGTCAAGCTTGGATTTGGATTTTACAATATCTTCTAGGCAATGGTTAGCCATTGAAAGATTTTAAGCAAAGATGTAAATCATCAAATTAATTTTTTTAAATTATTGATTTGAGAGAGAGAGGAAGAGAGAGAGAGATCAGTTTGTTATTCCACTTATTGATGCATTCTATAAGTGGAATAACTTATTCCACTTGGTTGATTCTTTTTTTGGGGGGCGGTTCAATCTCACTTTTATTTATTTTTAATTTTTATATATTTTATTGATTATGTTATTACAGTTGTCCCATTTTTCTCCCTTTTATTCCCCTCCACCCTTCACCCTGCTCCCACCAGCATTCCCCACCTTAGTTCATGTCCATGGGTCATGCATATAAGTTCTTTGGATTGTCCATTTCTTATACTATTCTTAACCTCCCCCAATTTTGTACCTACCATTTATGCTTCATATTCCCTGAACCTTTTCCTGCATTCTCCCCCCTCCACCTCCCCACTGATAACCCTCCATGTGATCTCCATTTATGTGATTCTGTTCCTGTTCTGGCTGTTTGCTTAGTTTGTTTTTGGTTTTGTTTTTAGGTTCACTTGTTGATAGTTGTGAGTTTGTTTTCATTTTCCTGTTCATAATTTTGATCATCTTCTTTTTCTTTGATAGGTCCCCTTAACATTTCAAAAAATAAGGGCTTGGTGATGATGATCTCCTTTAACTTGACCTTATCTGGAATGCACTTTATCTGCCCTTACATTCTAAATGATAACTTTGCTGGATAGAGTAATCTTAGATACAGGTCCTTGCCTTTCATGACTTCAAATACTTCTTTCTAGCCCCTTCTTGCCTGCAAGGTTTCTTTTGAGAAATCAGCTGAGGGCCTTATGGGAACTCCTTGGTAGGTAACTGTCTGATTTTCTTTTGCTGCTTTTAGGATTCTCTCCTTCTCTTTAATCTTGGCTAATGTAATTATGACACACCTTCGGTGTGTGTTTCCTTGGGTTCAACTTCTTTGGGATTCTCTGAGCTTCATAGACTTCCTGAAAGACTATTTTCTTTGCCAGATGGAAGAAGTTCTCCTTCATTATGTATTCAAATAAGTTTTCAAATTCTTGCTTGTCCTCTTCTTCTGGCACTGCTATGATGCAGATGTTGGAATGTTTAAAGATGTCCTAGAGATTCCTAATCCTCTCCTCATTTTTTAAAATTCTTGTTTCTTAATTCTATTGTGGTCAAATGTTTATTTCTTCTTTCTGCTCCAAACCATTGATTTGAGTCCTGGTTTCCTTCCTGTCATGGTTGTCTCCCTGTGTGTTTTCCTTTATTTCATTTTTCATAGCCTTCACTTTTTCCTCAATTTTGCACTTATACTCTACCTGAGCATCCTGATTACCAGTGTTTTGAACTGTGCATCTGATATATTGCCTATCTCTTCATCACTTAGTTGTATTTTTTCTGGAACTTTGATCCTTTCTTTCATTTGGGCCTTTTTTTTTTTTCTTTTTGTCTCAGCATGCCCATTATGTACTAAAGGGCGGAGCCTTAGGTATTTACCAGAACCGGGCAACCAACATTGCTGCTTTTGTGGTACTGTCTGTGGGGGAGGGGTCAGAAATGTAACAATGCCACTTACTTGGCTCTCCCTGGCTTTCAGTCACTTCCCCAGCTACCGACAAGCAAATTGGGCCCTTCTGGTGCTGATTCCTGGGTGGGAGGGTTCATGTTCATGATAGGACTCTGTGGGGCTCTCCAACAAACTCTCCTGTGAGGCTGGTAGTTTATCCTTTTGCCACAACCCCCACAGGTTTTTTTCAGTGAGAGATTTTGAGGCTTTATTTCCTCTCACTGGAACCCTGGGCTGCTCAGTCTCTCTTGCTCCTCTGTTGTTCCTCCCAGTTTATCCACATGCAAATATGGGACTTCCTAGTCTGCCAGCTGCTGTCTCACCTGATTCTCTAGCCACCACCTTGTCACGAGTCCTCTCTGACCCATCTTCCCATTTCTGCCCCTCCTACTGGTCTGGATGAATATTTCTTCTTTAACTCCTTGGTTGTTGGACTTCCATAAAGTTTGATTTTCTGGAAGTTCTAGTTGTTTTTTTGTTTTTAAATATGTTATTGTCCTTCTTTTGGTTGTATAAGGATGCACAGTGTGCCTACCTATGCCTCCATCTTGGCCAGAACATTGGTTGATTCTTTTATGTGTCCTGATGGGGGTCAAACCCACAACCTTGGCATATAGGAATGACACTCTAACAAACTGAACTACCCAGCCAGGGAAATCATAGATTTTGGTTTTGAAAAATCATTCTGGAAATAGTGAGGGGGTGGATTAGTGCAGAGAGGAACTGCAGGTAGGAAGATGACTAGAAAAGGTTCTGACAGACCAAGAAGTGATGGCAAAGTCTGGGAGCAAGGCAGTGGTGGGGAGTGAGGAAGAGAGGTTGATTCCAGAATTAGAAGCAGTGTGAAACCTGGTAGATTCCTGGAGGGCAGGAGAATCATGGGAAATTTAGATACATGTGAGGAGTGGGAGTATCTTGGGAACCCCTCGTGATTGGAAACACCAGTCAGGGGGATGAAGATAAGGTCAGACAAAGAAGCTGTGTAGAGTTGAGGTTTATCTATGGATGTGAACAGTCTCTCCATGAAAGTTTAGAGAAGGGAAGATGAATAGTAATTAGGCCAGCGGGACAAAGAAGGAATAGAATGCTGAGGAGCCACAGAAAATGAAGGAGAAAAGAGTATATTGTCTTTATACTTTGTAGTGAGCTTCTTCTACATCATCTTTCTCAATTTTCAAGTTCCCTGTGCAGTAGGAATGTCTCCAGTCAAAGAAGGAGGAAAGAAGATTAGAGGGTATGGTGGATGGTGTCTGAGATGGCTGCATCAACACCACCATTCCTGAAAGCAAACCAGCTCTTCATAGGAAGGACAAAACCTGATTCTCTTCCCTTGACTTGGGGCTCATTTCTGGAACTTGATTATTAGAATGCAGTGGAGGTGATGTCAGGAGGCTCCTGAGACTTGATCATAGGAGGCCATGTAGCATTTCTCTGAGAATATAGGTCCCCTCACTTTTAGGATACTCCTTTTTAGAATGGAGAAGACACATGGAGATCCTCACAGGGGACCTCTCCAGTGACTTTCCAGTGAGCTCTGGGGACACAGCCAACATTACTGCTAGCCATGAACATGGCATTCAAGTCTGGCATATGAGCCATGTGCTTTTCTTTCTGTTCTGAGTTGCTTCATGCTCTGGATGTGCCAATACATTGCTGCAATTGGGTTCATATTCTTAAAGAAATGTGATTATACTCATAGCATACCTCACAGACATTGCAAGTTCACTTCCAGACTACCGAGGTAAAGCAGATATTGCAACAAAGCGAGTAACAAATATTTGGTTTCCCAGTGCATATAAAAGTTATGTTTACTTTATATTGTAGTCTATTAGGTATGCAATAGCAATAATGTATATACCTTAATTAAAAATACTTTATTATGAAAAAATTACTAACCATCATTTGAGCTTTCAACGAGTAATTTTTTGTGGTAGATAGTCTTAATGTTAATGAAAAGGTAGTATCTGTAAAGTGCAATGAAACAAGGTCTGTCAGTAATTTGTTATTCATGAATATTTTTCTAAATATTCAGAATAAAATTTATTCCATGAATTGTTTCTAAAAGTGTTAAAAAATCCACTAGAATTTAATTTTTTTTCAGTGGTGAGTTAGGAAACAAAAGAGCCTTTAAGATTGCTGTGACATTCCAGGTTGCTCATTAATAGTGTATTAATTAGCTCAGGCTGCTATAACAAAGTGCCACAGATTGGGAGTTTAAACAGCAGACATTCATTGTCTAATAAATGTCTACTGTTATGATGTGTTAATTATGATTTGTCTTGATGCAGGTGTTTTGGGGTTCATCTTATGTGGACTCCCTCTGCTCCCTGGATTTTTATGTCTATTTCCTTTCCCAGTATAGGTAAATCTTCCTTCATTACATTTTTACATAGATTTTCAATTCCTTGCTCTCTTTCTTTTCCTTGTGGTATCCCCATGATAGAAATGTTGGGACACTTGACATTGTCCCAGAGGTTCCTTACACAATTCTCATTTTTTTAGATTCTTTTGTTGTTGTTGTTGTTGTTCGGATTGGGTGTTCTCTATTTCCTTATCTACCAAATCTTTGCTTTGATACTCTGCTTCAACTACTGCACTGTTATTTCCCTATAATGCATTCATCATTTCAGTGAATGTATTCTTCATTTCTTTCTGACTGTTCTTTTTTATGTTTCCTATCTTGGTGTTTATGTTTCCTATGTCTTTATTGAAGTACTCAGTAAGTTCATCTACTCTTCCCCTAAGTTCATTAAGCATCCTTACAACCAGTGTTTTGAACTCTGCATCTAGTAGATTGTTTAGTTCTTATTCTGGAGTTTTGTTCTGGTCTTTCACTTGGGATGTTTCTTTGCCTTCTGATTTTGGCCACATCCCTGTGTTTGTTTCTATGTTTTATATTAGAACTGCTATGTCTCCTGAGCTTGTTAGAATTGCCTTATGTAGTAGATGTCCTCTAGGGTCTAGTGGCACAGTCTCTTCATTCATTCTAGGTGGGCACTCCAGGCGTGCCCTGCCTATGGGCTGTGTACACCCTCCTCTTGTAGCTGAGCCTTGATTGCTATTGACATATCAGTGGGAGGTATTCAGGCCTATTGACTGCAACTGGTTTTGAACACTGTGGAGGATCAGCTGTGCAGGGGCCTATCCCACAGAACAGGACTTACTTCAGGGGGGTTATGGTGCCCACTGAGTCCACCCCTTGAATGTGTCATTTGTGGAGGTGGTTGGGTGGTGCTTTGATGTGGTCTGAAGCTCTCCACTGGATATTCTGGCTCTGGGGCCTCCTGGAAGGTGCAGGCCAAGGTCAGTCACCATCTGTGTTCTGCCTGGGGCTACTAAGCATGAGCTACAAAGTGATATGCAGATGGCTGCTACTTGTACAAAGCACATACAGCTCTTCATCTTGCCCATCCATGAGGAAATTAAGCTTGGTAGATGCTGGCACCTTGTTCAAGGTCATACAGGTGTGTGGCACTGTTATTCCCACCATGATATTTCCTTTCCTTGGATGTTTTCTCTCTTTCCTTCCATCACTTGCTCACCTTCACTTACCTCACTTGCTTTTGTGTCCAAATCAATTACTTCTGTAATGCTGTCTTATAGCACCTGCACCTGTTCTTTGTTAACAGTTCATACAGCTTGCAACTCTAGGTACTTTTTGGCAGCTCATTTTAAATGCTGCCTCCTGCATTCACTCAGAGAAAGCTGTGGCACTTTGTTTACCACTGTGATCTCACAGTTTCACACAAACTCTGACACACAGTGGGACTCCATAGCTATTTGTAGAACTGATGAATCCAGTGATCCCTCTCTTAGCACTCTGCTATACTGCTTTCCAGTGTCATATGGGTGTAAAACGTCTGCAACCTGAACTTCTGTGTGAGTGGGAAGACCTGGGTTCATTGTCATCTCATGTGGTCTCTTCTTACTGCATTCCTTCTTTCTCCCATGTATGTGGCTGGTTATGTCAATATAAAGTATGTTAGAATGACACATGCTTACCTTTTAGCCTAAATAAATGTGTTGAAGATTTTTCCAGGTCCAACTGTAAAAGTCATTAGTCATTTCCCTCTAACAACAACCAGGGCCAAGTGGTTCAAATGCATGGAAACCCTGTGATGGTTGCCTTCAATTAACACTGAAGTGGATCCAGACTCAGGGTTTCCTGCTACCAATTTCAGAGCCTTTTAGGTTTCCATGGAAGCAAATGCTGGCTTGGCAAAAAAGATGGAGTATCATATTTTTTTTTTTAATCAGAAAGATTGCTAAGCCTTGACCTTGACAATTTTACTGGCAAAGACACAAGAAGATGCTGCCCATCAAGCAAAGGAGCCACCCACAGTTCTCCTCTCTGGGGGCCTGCTTTGCTGTTGTAACCCAGAGTTACATGTTGCCACCCTTGTTTCAAAAGCCAGTGACAAGCAAATATATACAATCTATTCAGTTGACTTTTTTGGCTAATTTTGCCTTCTCCTTGCTGGCTGTTGGATCATTTTTATGCTTAATTCTTTCTTGGCTCACTTCTTCCTCCCCTCTCCCCATTCCTTTCCTCTCCCCTTACCCCACTTCCCCACTCCTTCACTTCCCTTCTGAATAGATTTCAAAACTCAAAGGTTTAAATGCTCTCCAAATGTCTTCTGTCTCCCCTCTCCTACACATTCTCCACTATCTAATGCTTCTTCCTCCCCTCCAGTATTGTGACCTAGTGTTCTTCAGCCTCTGCTGGAGAGTCTTCCATGAAGCAAAACAAGTAAGTTCAGAGTGAACTTGTCTGCCCACCAATGTTTGAAATGCCTTTCTTATAGTGAGTAAATTTTAATCTCCATAAAGAAGTAATTTTTTTTTCTTTTTAGATTTTATTTACTTATTTTTAGACAGAGGGGAGGGGAGGGAGAAAGAGAGGGAGAGAACCATCAGTGTGTAGTTGCCTCTTTCATGTACCCCACTGGAGACCTGGCCCACAACACAGGCATGTGCCCTGACTGGAAATTGAACTAGCAACCCTTTGGTTTGTAGGCCAGTGCTCAGTCCACTGAGCCACACTATCCAGGACAGTCATTTTATTTCTTAAAGTACATACAGACTGCTATCATTTTTCATGTTGAATGACTAGTTTCTCTCTTCTTTCCTAGTGGACTCTAAGATTTCCAGAGAGCTGAGAAAAGGAGATACCATTTGGTTATTGCCACAGAACTGTAATGTGTCAGAAAAATGGCCAAGGACAGGCAAAAGATAGAGATTCTTCAATGTCAAAGGACAGGAAACTCAGGAAAATGGCTGAGTAAAGCAGAAAGTATCATGAAATATTCTTGAAGATGGCATGGTGCACCCAGTTCCCTGAAGCCGCCAGTGGGCAATTGTGGAGTTGTCCAAGACCATGAGGCACTTTACCAGGTTTCTTTGCTACAGTGGAGGTCTCTGAGAGGCTCATGTCCCTGTCTCATCTTTCCTCTTGGTTGTGGTGGAGACTCTGACATGTGCTTGTGCACCCCAGGGGACAAATAACAAGTGCAAAACAACTCAAGTCCTTGCTGGGATTTACAGCAGCAGGGGAGGTGGTCAGTCTCAGCACCACCATAGGCATTATTTTATTCATCCAAATATAACATACTAATTTAACCTATAATAAAACAGTGACTCAGAGGCAGGTGGCTTGGCCAAGTTCCTAGTTAACAACAGAGCAATTCAGCTTTTCTGGCCTCTCTTGTAGGTCTTCCTTTGTGGTACTCTCAGGCTTCTTCCTTCTCTGGGCTGCTCCACCCTTGCCCCTCAGTCAGTGCCACCATTCTGCAAGAGTGGCCCTTGGATCACAGTGCAGAAGGGAAGAGCTAGCTCATTTAACACTAGGTTAGATCTGTTGCTCTGCTCAAGTTCTTTACTGAAAGTTGCCTTATAATCTGTGTCACATTGGGTTTATCTATCACTATAGTTTTGGTTAGTTAATGTTTTAGTTTCTCTCAATTTGTTGTTCTTGCTAATATGTGCTTATATTCAATTGCCAGCATGAAATAACTGATGGAATAAAATAGCATTAAAATAGCATCGAAGAGAAGAATATTAGAAGCTGTACAAATTGGTTTATATTTAAATTTTCTTGCTTTTTACAAATGTATAATCTAAAATAGACAACCTTTTTTTAAAATAAATGATTTACATATAGATAATGAACTAAAAGGTATAAACCAAAGCAAAAGCAGAAAGTAAAATATTCTATATATGTCAGGGGGTAAATTAAAGTCTGTATAGAAAGCAAGCAAGTGCCATTTGTAAGTTTTTTCTTGTTTGAAGCTTTAAGTAGCTATCAGACAATGTCCAAGTCAATTCTCATTTTCTAGGTTTAGTTATTCTCATCTAAGATGAAGAAGTAAGGCTCTACTTGATGATATCAAAGTCTCTCTTAACACTCTATTTCATTATGAAAGAAGGTATAAAATTGGAGTAATAATTAGCTGGGGTTGGAGGGCTAGCAATTAAAAACTTGGTAAGTACCTTATTTAGTTCTTTAGAGTCTTGCTGCAGCTGTTTCATTCTAGAAAGCAGGGTTGATATTGTTTTGATTGACATGAAAAATGCATTTCTGTATGTGTTAAAGAGGAGGCGCTCCTTCTGTGCCATTCACTGGGTGAGAACACCCAGCAGCTGAGTTGTGCAGGTAGGGCTCTGCCAGGTCAGATTTTCAAGGGTTAACAAATGTCAGTTTCACATTATTCTATTTATGAGACATTTCATATCAACAGGACTTTAAATGATGTTAAAAAATATTCTCCTTTGCATTATATCCGGGCTGCAGAGCACTTTCTTTTTTTGTCTCCTCAGACCAAGAAGTTGTTCTTACTTGAATTATGTCACTGTCTTCTTTAAGACAGTGCTCTTCTTTAAGAGCAACACGTTTCTCCAAAGGACAAATTAAAGTCATGAGAGGATGAGTTGCCCACATTGTTACTGTGTCAATTTGATTAAAACACAGCAAGTGAGATCCAAAGAACTCTGGGATGAAGGGGAGCTGACATATTGCTCAGGATACACCCCAAACAAAATAATTAAAAATAACAGCCAAGTAATCAATCAAATAATATGTCACCATTTTGAAGATTTGTATCATTTTAATAATTTAAATGTTAGCCCCTCAGGTGGTTTAATACTATTTCTGAGACAGCTTTTCAAAGATGGAAGCTCTTTGAATATAAGTAGCTGCTGTGGCAGAGGAAACCTGGCTGTTCCCCTTTAGATGCCCTCACTGTGCATTTCAAAGGAAATGCAAGTGTGTGACCAGCTTCATGCAGGCCAGCTGCTGATGTGCCTTCTTTAAAACCAAGCACTTGAATTTGTATAGCAATTATAAGTTTTGAAGCCCTTTCAGGAATATACTGAATACCTCATAGTCCCCTGAATTGGTAGGCAGGTGTATTGATTGTTGGGGAAAAGCCCTAAAAATCTAAATTCAGGATCCGTTCTAAATAACTGACATGTAGCCTTATTCAAATTCATAAGAGCTTTAACAGAAGAAACTTAACATACATGGGCAAAGCAGCTGTCCCCTGTGGTGGCTGGCAGGGAAAAAAACTCATGCCCCTCCTAGGACAGGGTCCTTTTTTAAAGGGGGTTAATAGTTAAACCATATGAGTAGACACCTAGACCACCAGACAGAACAATGCGTTCCTTAGTTAAGAAGTAACATCAGGCAGTTTCACATTCATTAACACGTTCATTAACCTCTTTCCTGAAGTCATGGTGTTTATCTTTCTGCAGCATCCTGGTTTTCTGAGTGGTCAGCCAAGCCTAAGACTATAGACATGTAAACAGAGCACAACATTTCCCAGATGCCTTTGCTACAGGAGCCATATTGCATCTAAAGTGAATTCCCTACTTGACCATATTTCTAGCTTCTGTAAACTTGATGTTTTAACATCTGCCCTTCATGCCTGTACCAGACATGACCAATTCTGGACAATCCAGTAATATGCCTGATTGACTTTGCCTTAACCTCCTGCCTGCTTTATCATCCCTCTCCTCTATCAAAGGGAGGTTGTCTCATCCCAATGGGGCATTTTTCAAATACAAATCAATTAATCTACAGTCTAATCCCCAACTCTCACACTCTTACCCCCTCCCGTTAGATTCCAGAGAGCTAGGACAGCCCCTATGCCCTAACAGCTGCTAAAATTATTCGCACTAGCTAATTCTAAATGTGCTTACTTTCTTCATCTGTTCCTTCCCATAGAAACCACAATAATGACTTCTGCACACAGTTTCTCAATTTGCCTCATAAATGACATTGGGAATTCCCTGTGCCATGATGCGTACTCCTCTTGGAATCTGTGAACATAATGAACTATCTTTTCAATAGCCTTTGTCTCCTGTTTTGTTTATCTTACCATACCTAAGTAATAATAAAACTCATTAAAATACAAGATAATTAGGTTAAAAGAGGCTAGGGATTTGATGCCTGCAAGGTGCAGATTGGCTCTAACACCCTGATACAAATTTTTCTGTCTTCTAACCCTGGGCTTTGTTCCTGCATGCTATTCTAGTGGGATGCAGGGTAGATCTAGGGAAAGAAATCTCATTGGGAGTATATGTATATGCCTTGAACATTGCTCAGGCTCTTTTTGCCTACTGTCTTATTTGGGCATTTCTAGTCTTTCATTTGTACATTTCTAATATTTGCAGTTTAAAGCCTTGACCTTCAGAAAATATGTCACATTTCTTCATTTCCAAGTTATAAACAAACCCCTCGCCACTGATCTGCCTTTTGAGTCTGCCATGATTTTGAAAGTGTTGGACATCAACTTTCACTGCCTACATGCTGGGGTCCTATGTGTCTGTTTTATGTCTGTATTCCCATTCACCACAATGTCTCACACAGAGTCAGTGCTAGTTCTGTTACAGAACAGATCTGGAGAGGGATGGAGAATGATATACTATTACTGAAAGGACCCCCCTTTTGCTTTGGGGGTCCCCCTGCCCCATACTAGGTTCACCTTGCCCACTGCCAGGGGAAAGACATCTCTCAATGCCAGAGATTGGTGAAAAGGAAAGGAATTATTTATTTAAAAGTTATACAAACTTAGAGTAACGACTTAATGTCTTCATATAACACTAAGGTCCTTTAGAATACCCACAGATGTACACAGTCCTTCCTTCTCCCTCTGCCCAGTCTGGAGTACCAAATCTCAGGAAAAGAAGTAGAAGTCCGTGGCTCAGGTTCCCAGCACCATCATCTGTGTTGTCACCATGATCTCCAATTAATCCAAACCATGTGGCACCTTCCCATGGCTCACCAGCAAGAATCCTTTCACCCCTTTTCTTCCAAGCAAAGTCTCTCCTGCTTCCTAAGCCACGTGGCAAAATGGAGCACCTCAAAGCCACATGGTCCTAACTGTCACCAGAGTTGCATGGTCCCAACCAGGCATGGCTGCCATACCTGGGTTTTAAATCCCAGCATCAATCTTACTCCTCAGCACCATTTCTGACTCCTCCCACAATCAGTTACACCTACCAGCATTCCTGTATGTATCATTCCAACTTTTCTGGGCTACCATAGTAAGTTTGGGCAGGCATGGTCCCATGTTGTGGAGCCAATCATATGCAAGTTCTCACACAGGCACTGTAACCAGTGGGAGATGCCTCCCGTTTATATCCTGGCTGGAAGTCATTCCCATCCCCTTGGATCAAAGCATGGTCATGGCTATTTAACATATCCATGAAACCAGTTACAACTTATAGATATGTTAAATGACCATGCCAGAGGTTAGCTGCAAAGCTGTTGCTATGCAAAACAGCTCTTAATGGCCCTGCTCGGTGTGTCCCATCCCCCAGCTCAGACTTGTGGGGGTGAGGACATCTCATATATATATATATATATATATATATATTTTTTTTTTACTAATATTTCCTGGACACCCTGAGTACTGGACCCTATTACAAATCCCTATTTGGGGGCCCCCTTGGCTGCACCCAGTTACAGTTCAATATGTGAACAAATAAATAAATGAATCATTCAACTATTAAATCAGACTTCTCAACCCATCTAAAAGTTTATAAAGGTTGGGTATAAAAAACATCATGGGTTTCTATGGTAGGCTGAATAATGGTGTCCCCAAAGGATGTCCACATTTGAATCCTTGGAACATGAGAATGTTACCTTATAAGGCAAAATATGTCTGACTTCACATTGCAGATGTGATTAAGTTAAATAATCTTGAGATGGGATGATATTATCCTGGATTACTTTGGGGCCCTAAATCCAGTCCATAAAGAAGCAGAGGGGGACGACACCACAGAACAGCAGAAAGCCTTGTGATAAAAGAGGCAGAGATTAAGGCAATGCGTTCACAACCACAGAGCACCAAGGAACCTGAATGTGGCAAAAAATTTCCCCTAGAGCCTCCAGAGGGAGCATGGTCTTGCTGTTATCTTGATTTTAGACTACTGGCCTCAAGAACTGTAACAGAATAAATTTCTGTTGTGTTAAACCCTAAATTTTTCATAACTTATAACAGTTGCAGAAATCTAATATCATCACTGAGGGGAATTGTTGGGTGTTTCTTAAAAGTTCTGAAAAAAAAAAAAAAACCTACCATCGTCATATTCTCGAGTGGCCAAATTATACTAGATTTAGTGTCTATGAAAGTTTCTTTCCAATAGTTTTTCTTTGATTCTGAGAGAAGCATGGTTACTTGACTCATTTTCTTTTCTGATGTAAATGACTTTGGTAAGCTTACATGAAAGGCAAGGAAAAGTACAAACATTTAAGTAGAGTTAGAACTCCTGGAGTATTAGCATACTTTAACTCTTGTCATTATTAGATACTTGCCAATCTATATTACTTAGATAAAAGGAAGGAAAGTCTTTGAGATTTACATTTAGTCATTATAGGCATTATACTTCTTTGTCTATTGAGTTAGTACTGGAAAGGATGATACAAGAGAACTGTTCACTCTAGTGGGATGATACTTGAATATAAAGCGAGTTTAAAGTGGATTACTAATAAAATTTTATTCAGTCTCATTGAAGATATTATTATCATTTTGTTTTGCATGATATTTTTTTGGTTTTTTTCTTGCCAATTAATTTGTTGAGACCACTGATGCTTTTTGTTGCTTTTAAAATCAATCCAAGGGAGATGAACAGAAGCTTCTAAAATCTTAATAAAAAACTGATTTTAAATGTGAAATAAGAGTAGCAATATACCTTATCTACTTATTTGGGTATAAGGTGTTAGAATTCTTGGAATTAGATTCTCATATGTGTTCAAATAATGTCCGGTGGTTTCTTGGCTCCTTGGCAACTGCAAGGGTACCTTTGAGAGGTTTTTTTTGAAAAAAAAAAACAAACAAACAATGTCTTACATAACAAGAGGAAAGTCAGGAACATAGAACATATGATTCCCCCATTATAAGCAATATAATTTGGTCACATAGATTACATAGAATATAACATTTGAGAAAGAAATATGGCTTCAAGATACATAATACCAATGTGTAATGTGTTTATGAAAGTTACTAACATAATGTTGCTAGATTACATTTATTTTCTTAATATAGAATTTTATGGAAACTTCTTTTCTAGGATATCCCCTTTACTAAGAATATGTATTGCTGGCTTATCATTTGGTCTTATTGTGGTCTTCAGCTATATTCTATGTCTAGACTTTATTTAATATCTGTGAAGGCAACATATCTAGCAGAAGTTAACTATCCTCTATTTAAAAGATTTTACAGAGAACATGAAACCTTCTTTTTCAGAATATTCCCTTCACCAAGAAGATGACTTGCTATATTATTATTTGGTCTTATTGTAGTCTTTAGCCTATATTTTGTGTTCAGGCTTTATCCAATATCTGCAAAGGCAATATATCCATCAAAGGTTAACCACCCTCAACTTATAGAAGCTCTTTCAGAGAATAACTAACTCGTTTTGCCTGATGAGGGAGGTCAAAATGCCTCCTCTCTCTTAAGGTAGGTTTATTTATAATTCCAAAGGCTGTAGAACATTTTATGCCCAATTGGTTCATGTCTAAAAGGTCTCCAATCTGAATGTAGCTTATTTTTTCCTCTTAGTCAGCTCCTTTAGTGACTTGCTATTTCAAAAAATCCTCATAAGGTTTGTTTTACCTTTCTGGAGTTCTGTAGGAAAGTTAGCCTATGCCTTACAAAATATGTTTTCTCAACCAGTGGAACTGTTTACTTTAATAACATTTTTACCAATGTTATAGGTAGGAACATTACTAATGGGGAAAAGTGATAAGTGCCTCCTAGGTTTCTGGCTAAGGCATCTGATAAGTGGTTGTGATATTCACTGGGCAAAATACCATCAAGTGAAGCAAGTTTATTGGAGAAGATGGTGATTTAGATTTTGATGTGGTTGCATACAGGAGATAACCAAAGCTTTGCAAATGGATGAGATTAATTAGGGCTAGAATGTAGAATGAGAAATAAAATTGCCTGTTGTCGATAAAATTACTGAATCTTGAGGAGCATGCATAGGCAAGAAAGAGATGGATCAAGGAGGAGGCATATACATCAGAGTGAAAATGATAAAATATTTCATTTATTCACTTATATCAACACACTTTATTGAGTGCCTACTATGTGTCAGGTACCATATTTAGAGCTGAGTATTTCAAGGGGAAATCACAGAAGCACAAAATTGAGAGTGTTCTAAAAAATAGAAATTAGTCAAATAAATGAATTTTG
Source organism: Anoura caudifer (assembly GCA_004027475.1). Taxonomy (NCBI): domain Eukaryota; kingdom Metazoa; phylum Chordata; class Mammalia; order Chiroptera; family Phyllostomidae; genus Anoura; species Anoura caudifer. The sequence continues at coordinate 171,846 of PVKU01002372.1, forward strand.
GTCATGGAGGTAGTTGGTGACTTCAGGAAGAGAAGTTTCAGAGCAGGGGGAAGAGTGGGAGCCAGATCATAGAGACTTGAGGATGGAATGAAATATAAGTAAATGGACAATGACTCTGAGTAGTATTTCTAAGAATTCGATTGTGATTGAAGAAGACAGTTGGATGGGAGGTAGAGGGGCTCAAGAAATAAAGGGAAGAAGTGATGTAAGCAAAAATAGTGAAGGAACTCTGGAATTCTACTCTCCAGAAAAGTAGTAAAAAATGGGCAAAAGTATGAGAAGTAATATTTTTGGATTTCTGGAAATTAACCAAATGCTTCTAGAAATCTGAAGAATGCTTATTTGAGATAAATGCTGAATTGTGGTGATAACAGAGAACTTCATTGGATTTATACTTACATATGCCCTGTTCTTTTTTTCTATGGATCAGTAATAGCCTTTTAAACAAAACACAGATTCCTGGTATAGGAGGAGCAGAAGAAAATGTGGATAACAGTTGGAGCAAACAATAGACTAAACAAAATCTTAGGGGGAAAGGCTGGTGAATGAGATTTTTTTTAAAGGGGTTTGAAAAGTTCAAACATATTTCTAAAGATCTAGAAAAACATTACTATACACAAAAGGTATGTCTGTCATCAGAAAATGCCTGAGAAGTCTGTAAGGAGCTCTCATGTCTAGCTGACTTTGAGGTTCTATGGGAGTAGAAGTGAATGCTGTGGTAGAAAAGAAAACTGTCTAGGTGAGTGCTAAAATTTTGCCCCAGTGGGCACACAGAGCCCTTCAGCAAGGAATGGGTAATTTTTTAAAGAAATCGAAAAAATATTTAGGTGACTACTGTACTAATTGAGAAGAGACTTCAGTGAATACACATGACAAAGATTACAGACTTTACAGAATCAGTTTAGATAAGTAACTAAACTAAGAAAGAACACTATGAAATCAGTGACAAAAACTGGGGAATAAAGTAAGAATATGATTTCCAAGGTAGTTATAATATGCAAAATATGAAGTTTTCAACAAAAATTATGAGACATGTAAAGAAACAAGTATGTCTCCTGCACAGCATAAAAGCAATCAATATAGACTGCCCCTAAATAAGCCCCAATATTGGACTTTTTGAGCAAAGATTTTAAATCAGTTATCTTGAATATGTCTCAGAGACAAGGGAGACCATATGTAAAGAACTAAAAGAAAGAACAGTGACAATGCCTTACCAAATAAAGAATATCAATAAAGTTAAAAATACAATAATTGAAATAAAAAACATTTATTAGAGGGACTCAAGACAGAGTGAAACAGGCAGAGGAGAAAAATCAGTGAGCTTGAAGATAGGTCAGTTAAGATTATCGAGTCACAAGAAAGGAAAAGATGAATTAAGAAAAATGAAGAGAGTTCCAGGGAACCCATCAAACCCCATTAAGCATAACAACATATACACAAATGAGAGTTCCAAAGGATAGATGAGAGATAAAGGACCAAAAAAATTGAAGAAATAATGATTGCAAACCTTCTAAATATGAGAAAAATATGATGTAAGCATTTAAGAAACTCAGCTAACTTTAAGCAAGATAAAGAGATGCACTCCTAGACACATCATAAATAAAATGTCAAAAGTCAAAAACAAAGAATCTTAATGGCAGCAAGGAAGAATTGATTTATCACATTCAAGGAATATAATAGTTGATTCCTATGAGAAACTACGGAGGCCAGAAATCTGTGGAATCACATATTCAAAGTGCTAAAAGTAAAAAGAAACGGTCAGCAAAAATTTCTGTACTGCTACACAAGTAATCCTAAGATGTCTGTATGCAGGTCTTGTGTTGTCTACTTTTTTATAGCAGTATGAGGCTCATTAGCTGAAAAGCTCAGTGGTGCCAAACTCAAATTTCGCATACCCCATTGTTTTAAATATGGCCCTAAATCAGTAGAGTTTAGCCATTTAGAGCCTTTCTGCTTTGCATACCTCACAAAACTATACCCAACATCTGGTAGCAATGTTAGCAGACTACAAGTCTTTGTTGCCTATCAGCTCTCTGACACAGACACTCCCTGCCATGCTACTGAGCCACATCACCAAGAAGCATAATTCTTTTCTTAGACTACCATCTTCTCCAGGACTTTCCTTACCCTCTTCCATTCTTATTGGTAGCATTTAAACTGTGACCTCCAGAAGGTCTTATATTGCAAGGTACATCTTCCCTGAATGCAAATCTGTCAAAGCATCACCTAAATAAAATTCATTGTGTGCTACTGTGATTTTTGTGGTCATATTTTCCTTGATCAGCCTGGAAATCCCTTAACGTCACTACATATACCTGGCAAAACTATTTTTTTAATGAAGGTGAAATAAAACATTTTTAGATAAACAAAAAATTGAGACATTATTTTTATTTTATTTTTTTTTTACCAGCAAGCCTGACCTACAACAAGTGCTGAAGATAATCCTTCAGGTTGAAATAGACTGGAACTCAGATACACATGAAGAAATAAAGAATATTGGTAAAGGTGACTACAGAAATAATTTGGTTGACATGATTCTAGTTTTCATTTGTAAATCCTTTTTTTTGTATTAGATTTAAAAGATAATTGCATAAAGAAATAATTATAAATCTAAGATGTAATTTGTGATCATAATGATGCATAGAAATAAAGTTTTTGTATATTATGGAAATTAAATTGACCTTAATTCAAACTAGATTGATATAAATGGGGATGTTATTTGGAATCTCCAAGGAAACCATCCAGGAAATTACTCAAAAATATTTAGTAAAAAGAAATGACAAAGAAATTAAAACTGTACAGCACAAAGTATTTATTTTACATAAAAGACAGTTGTAATGGAGAAAAAGAAGAAAAGACATATGACACAGAAAAATAGTAAAATGGCAGCAGTAAGTCTTTCCTTATTAGTAATGACTTTAAATGTATATAGATTACAGTTGTCACTTTAAGATGAGATAAGCAGATGGATTAAGGTAAATAAAAACATAATTCAATTATATACTACTGTCTATAAGAGACTTGTTTTAGATTCAAAGACACAAATAGATCAAAAGCAAAAAGACAAAAAAATCCTATGTAAATATCAATGGAAAGATAGCTAGAGTAGCTTTACTAATATAAAAAATAAACATTAAGACAAAAATTGTTACTAGAGGCAAAGAACCACATTATAAAATGTTAGAAGGTCAATGTATCCAGAAAATATAAAAATTATAAACATATATGTAAATAACAAAGGAGTCCTAAAATACATGAAGCAAAAACAGACAAATTTGAAATGAAAATGGACAATGAAATAAGGGATAGAACTAGACAGAAGATTGGCAATGAAATAAAAACCTTGAATGACACTATATAACAGCTAGACAAAATAAACATCTACAGAACACTCCTTCCTATAACAGCAAAATACACATTCTTCTCAAATCAACCTCTCCAAGGTTAAACTATATATAAGGCCATAAAATTTTTTGATAAATTAAAAACTTTGTAATCATGCATCTTGGTGTTCTCTAATAACAGTAGAATGAATTTAAAGTTTATGATAAGGTAATTTAGAAAATTCAGATGTGTAGACAATAAATGACATACTCTAAAAAAAATGGGCCAAAGAATAAAATCAAAAGGTAAATTAGAAAATACAGATGAATAAAACAAAAACAAAACATACCAAAACTTAAGGGGTAAAGTGAAAGCTGTACAAAGAGGGAAATTTGGAGCTGCAAATACCTGCATTAAAAAAGAAAAAATATATCCCAAGTGGATATTTTAATCTTCTACATTAAGAAGCTAGAATAAAAGAGCCAAATAAACCCATAGGAAGCAGAAGGAAGGAAATCATAAAAATTAGAGCAGAAATAAAGAAAATAAAGAAGAGAAAATTATAGAGAAAACAGACAAAACCAAAAGTTAAATACTTGAAAAGACCACTAAAATTGACAAACTGTTATTTACTCTGACCAACTAAAAACAGAAATCACAAATAACTAAAATTATTAATGCCAAAAGGGACATTACTATTGACTTTACCTAAATAATAAAGATTGTAAGAAATACTATGAACAGTTATATGCCTACAAATTAGATAACTTTTATAATATTGATAATCTCCTAGAAGCAAATCAACTCCCAAAATGTATTCAGGAAGATATGGAAAATGTAAATAGACCTATAATAAACAGAAATTAAATTAGTACTTTAACCACCCCTTCAAAAAAAAAACAAAATCAACACCAGATAGATTTCACTGCTGAATTTTACCAAATGTGTGTAAAGAAGAATTTACACCAATTTTCAATCCCTTTCAAAAATACAACAGGAAAGAATAGTTCCCAACTCATTCTACGAGGTCAGCATTACCCTGATACTGAAGCCAGACCAACACCTCACAAGAAGAGAACTATGGACCACTATCCTTTATGAATATAGATGTAAAATTCTTCAACAAAATATTAGCTAACTGAATCCAATTACATATTATAAGTATTATATATCTTTACCACATGAGATTTATTCCAGGAATGCAAAGTTGGTTTAAAACATGCAGAAGTTAATATTGTTGAAATGGCAATGCTCCACAAATTGATTTAAAGATTCAATGCAATCCCTATCAAATTTCTAACAGCATCCCCCATTCTTGAAGACAAATTTTGAAAGGCAAGGGACCTCAAAGTCAACCCAATTTCAAAACCAATAATTGAGTTGGAGAACTCACACTTCCATATTTCAAAACTTACTACAAAGCTACTGTAATTAAGCCAGGGTAGTACAGTATAAAGACATGTGGCAGACCCTTCTGAGTGGCATGGGCCCAGCTCCCACTCGGAGATTCACAGGACCCATGCCCACAGAGAGGTTCTCTCATTGGTAATCAGATTTGCAATATACCTAGGTCGCTTTGAGACTTGCTTTTACTGAAAACTCCCTCACCCTGCAAATGCTTACTGTAACTTCCTAAAATCCATGTTAAACCTTGTGGGGATCAGTGTAACTGGCTCAACCACTTTTGTCTGTTCATTTGCTAATATCCTTCTGTGATGTAATGAGGGGCATTGGCTCCTTTGTTGTAACTGGGGGTAGTGAGTGAGGACCATCTTGTAATGTGAGGAGATATAGAATAAAGGCCTGTCATGGCAGAGGTGGAGGCTTTTGCTCCCCTTGAGAGAAAAGCTGTGCTGTCGTCCTTTTTCCTCCACCAGACTTGGTAGTCTGTGTGTATGTTTTATTTCATCCATAATGATGTGGACACTGCTAGCCGGTGTCCGCATCAAAGATAGACATATAGAAAAATAGAAAATAAACAGTGCTTTAGTGTGGTTAACTTTTATTTGGAGGAAATAGCTCTTTATAGTTTTAAAGCAAGGAGATGACTTGGTTAAAGTAATATTTATGAAAGAATAGACTGACAGTAGTAGCAGGGAGGTTGGATTTGAATGGGCATTGCCTAGAGGTAGGAAGGTCAACTATTAGACAATCCAGATGATCCAGAATTGAGGGTATGAGGACTTAGAATAAGGCAGTGGCAATGGAAATGAACAGAAAGGGGCACTATGGGTGACAGGGTGGGACATAAAAACCAATTGCATAGGGTATAATGGGAATTTCTGGGTCAAAGGTAATCATATTTTCCAGTGTTTCTGATAGAAAAAAAGGTGTATTGTTATTGTTAGAGGAAAGCTGGCTTGAGAAAAAAAATTATTTTCAAATTTTATTTTAAGGGGTTAATTTTCTATTCCTGGTTTATGATCTAAGTTATAAAGGAAGAAAATTAATTTAGTATTTATTGATGTAAGAAGCTATTCTGTGACAAAATAAGTTAAAATTATTGATATCTCTGAAAGCTTACTTATAGTTTGTATTAAAAACATGTTTATAGAGATTATTAAGGAGAAGAGGGACTAATACTTCTGTATTAAGACATAAATAAAGTTTTAAGTGCAGATGAATTTTTTAATGTTTATGTTGAAAAAGAGTGGAGAAACACTGATTTTCTGTTTTGTGTATATTCAAATTCTGCCTGATCTTAAGCATATTTTCTTATCAACAGATAATAAATATTAATTGTAGAAAGTTTAGAAAATACTGGTAATCTATTTTTCTGGTTGACAAAATGGAATTGATACTTTTATTACTAAATGATCTCTTGCATTTTTAATGACTTCACAAGATCCTGTTGTATTGATGCTTTATAATTTTTCCAAGTATTGTATAGTTAGTTATTTAGATTACTTCTAGTCTATTGTTACTTAAAATAATGCTGAGAACATTCAGACAGCTTCATCCTTGAATATATGCACAAACATTCCCTTAGAATAATGTTTTGGAAATAAATGCTATATAAATTTTTATAAAATTGTATTGTCAAACTTCTCTCCTGAGAATGAGAATTATCTTTTCCAATATAATAGGCAAAAAATGACATCTCACATACTTAGTATTTTTTTAATTTTCTGTTGTTGTCTTTATTTTTCTATGGGGTCTTTTTATTGTTGTGTAAAAGTTCTTTAACTATTAAGAATATATGCATCATATATGTTGCAGATATTTTTCTTTGTTATTTTCCTTCCAATTTTGTACCAGTTTTTTCACACAATAATGCAGAAGTCTGTGAATGAAAGAATGGAAAGAAGTAGCAAAATAGAATTTATGAAACTAATGAGATTATTGTTGTTTTCTGGTAAGGGACTTTATCTTTGGTGGGAAAGTCTTTGTATAAAGTGTGATAGGAAGTCACCATGAGACAAAAATTTTATATTTATTTCACTTGCAAGCAAATATTGTTCTATTACCCTTTAAAAGAAAATCAGGGCAAACACTTATGCTCATGTGTGTTTCTAGGAGATTTCAGTTTTTTCTTAGTTTTTCTATATTTTTTCTTGCTATTTTTCTTCAGAAATATTTTTATCTATGTCTAGTCATGGACTAGTTTGATTTTATTTGTTTTATCTGTACCACATAATTTACCCAAATATAACTCGTGAAATATTAATGAGCTATTTTAGGGTTTATGAAAAGCAAAATTTATTCAGCAAAAGAATGAGTTCATGAAATAAAATTTGGAAATCCCAAACAATAACAATCAATTGATAAATAATACAAATGTTGTTAAATTTTACTTTTATTATATAGCAAAATAATATGAACACAGCTGTACCCTTAATAATCAGAGATCAATTTATCCTTAATCTTTCTCTCTCTGTCATTTTTTTTTTTTTTTTACTTATAGTGAATTGTCTCCTTCCTAAAAGCACTATGGCTATGTACCAAAAACAGTTTTCGAAACAGGAATGCTTCTAATAACAAAAACAAAATATGGTTTGTGATCTCTTTTAAGAGCATGAAACTAACAATATTTGTCAAGGTTTAGATTAAAGTTATGTGTTGGGAGTAGTCCAACACCTAGCTAATTACCAATTTGGTTTTCTATTTTGGGCCCTGAAATGAGGGAGAATTGACCATTTCCTACTTTGTTTAACCTTATTTTCTGCACTCACTCTTCATTTTCTTGAAAAACCTCAAAACTAAGGTCAAAAGAAGATGAATTTTGGCAAAAATAACCTTTAGAATTAGATTATTTAAGACTTGTATGTACACTGTGTAAGAAAATACCTTTCCTTAGAGCAATACTTTTCCTTTGTTCACTCTGAAAGTCTAGTTGCCAAATTAAGAAGTAAAGGGAATGAAAAATATCTGAGAGTTACCTGTACATATTTGTTTCTTTATTTAAAAATGCACAATTGGAACAAAGCATGTGAATATCAATATACACATAGATTTTTTGCACCAATTATTTTGCTTTAAACCATTTTTCAAATATGTTATTCCAATAAATGTGACAAAACCATGTGGAAATCCCAGGCACTCACTGATTTTCAGCCAGTTTTCCTGGTGACAAGGCTACTGTTCCACACCACTACACATCAGCAAAATAACATTTCTGGCAAAAGTTGAATATTCTAGTTCAAATACCAGCCATTGTAATTTGACAAAAGGTTATAAAAGTAGATGTTAAGAGCTACTTAAAATGTTTCTCACTAGTATCTGGCTTTTAATCCTATTACTGTGAATTCTATTCAGTGGTTTCCCAATGTACCTAATATTATTTAGAACAAATATAATAGAGATAAAAGCTTGAAATTAAAAGTCCAGAATCCAGTTCTATCATTAACATGTTGTTTAGCCTTAAGCAAGTCCTTAATCTCTTAGAACCTCATCAATGAAATAATGATATTTACATTAATTTTTAGAATTTCAGGTATTGTTAGAAAAATTAAAGAAGTTATTATACTTCGGGCAGTTTTTGGTACCTAATAAAAATTCAGTTAATGCTTGGCAAAGAAATTGGCTTCATTTATTTATTCAACAAACATTTATTGCAGGTCTACTTAGGCCAGAACCTTATCTAATTACTTGGGATAAGTTGGTAAATAAAATAATTGCTCTGTTGAGGATTTCTGAATTTCAACCAGAAATTCTAGTACTAGTTATATACCAAAGAAATAAAATGTGACTACTTATTTGAATATGAATATTCATAGTGACTTTATTTGTAATATCTCCAAAGTAGTTATAACTCAGATGTGCACATACATATTCTGGTATATTTATACAATAGAAAACTACTTAGGAGTATAAAGAAACAAATTATTGGCACATGCCATAACATGAATGGGTCTCTAAAACATTGTGCTGAATGGAAGCACCAGATGCCAAAAATACATTCTATATGTATGATTTCATTTATGCAAACTTTCAGAAAATATGAACAACTCTATAGTGACAGAAAGATCAATGATTGTTTTTGAGGACAGAAGTGGAAGATTGGTTATAAAAAAATTAGGAGGAAATTTTGGAAGTGATGGGCCTATTTTGTATTTTGGGAGGTTGTGTTTACATTGGTATATATATTGTCAAAATTGATTTAATTGTATACATAACATGAGTGCATATTGTGATTATTAATTATACTTTCATAAAACTGATTTTAAAATTTTTTTTAACAAGTAGTACTGAATAGATAACACATTCATCCACTTTTTTGCATTTTTGCTAGTGGCTCATTGGTGTAGACCTCCAGAACCTGATTTCTGGACCAAAGGGTGCATTTGCATGTGATTTGCTAGATATTGCCAAATTCCCCTCCATAAGTGTTGGACCACTTTGCAGTCCCAGCAGTAAGGTGAGAGAGAGCTATGTCTCCTGCCTTGCCAACAGTGTATGCTGAAAAACTTAGATATCAGTCAATCAAACAGAAAGATATGGAATTTTAGTGTATTTTAAATTTGTATTGTTAAATGTAATTGTAAAAGTTTGAACATCATTCTACATATTTAAGACCAATTTCTATAGCATCTTTTCTGAAGGACTCTTTTTATAAGACTTTTTAAAATCTATTTTTAAAAACTCCTTATATATCAGGGATATTAATCCTTCATCTGTGGTATGAGCTACAAATATTATTCCCAGTTTTTCATTTTTACTTTGCTTGTAGAATTTTTCTGCCTTGCATTTTTCTTTCTGTTTTTATAATTCAAATGTGACACTTTTCCTGAATATGTTTGGGTTTTGACTCATGGTTAGGAAAGTTTTTCTCTAGCCCCAGATTATAGAAGAATTCAACAGGAGGATTATTCTTGCTTTGTTTTTTATTTTTAGATTGGAGATATCACAGTAAGTTGTAATGCTGATGGTAACCATCTAGTAGGAAGAGAAAAAACAGATAAAGCAGAGAGGGGAGAAGACTTATGGCAAACTTTAAGATTATGTTAGAGGGAATGGGTTCTAGTCAAATTAGTAGTATCATAAACATTGTTCATGATATTCTAAAGAATATAGCAGAAAAAGATAGGGAAAAAAGGAAATTTTCTGCCATAGCAAAACCAAAGTATTGCCTCGACACAAATCTTCAATATTAAGAACTATCATTGTTTAAGACATCCCTTTCTCCCCCTCCTTATTTGAGCTGATATTTATATGACATCAGATTAACTATGTTAAGGTGAACAATGGAATGGCATTTACTGCATTCACAGTGTTGTGCCGCCATGACAACTACCTACTTCTATAGTTTCAGCACCTCAAAAGAAAACTCCGTACTTATTAAGCAGTTACTCTCTATTCCTCCTTCTCCTCCAGCCTGTCACCATCATTAACCTGCTTTCCATTTCTATGGATTTGCCTGTTTTGCATATTTCACATGAATATGTAACATTTTGCATCTCAATTCTTTCACTTAGTACAATGTTTTCAAGATTCATCTATATTATAGCATATCTCAGCAATTCATTTATTTTGATTGAATAACATTTCATTTTTATTGATATACTACAACTTGTTTATCAATTTACCTGTTGATGGACATTTGGGTTGTTTCCATTTTGTGGCTACTGTGAATGATGCTCCTGTAAACATTGGTGTATAAATATGTTAGATTCCAAGTTTTTTTGGACGTATACCTAAGAGTGGAGGTGCTGAATCATATGGTAATTCTATTGTTAGTTTTTTTTGAAGACATGCAAAACTACTTTCCAAAGCAGTTGTATCATTTTATACCTCCAGTGGCAACGTAGCAGTGTTTTGATTTTACCGCATTCTTATCAGCTCCTGTTATTTTTTATTTAAAATATTTATAGCCATATAAGTAGGTGTGAAGTGGTATCTCATTGTGGTATTGATTTGCATTTCACTAGTGATTAATGATATTGAACTGTTTTTCATAAGCTTATTGGACATTTGTATAACTTCTTTGGATAAATATCTTCAAATCATTTCACCTTTTAAAAACAGGATTGTCTTTTTTGTTGTTGAGTTGAGTTGTAGGAGTTCAAATATTTCCTCCCACTCTGTGGGTTGTATTTTTACTTTCTTGTGACACTGTCCTTCAAGCCACAAGAGATTTTAATTTTGATGAAGACCAGTTTATTTTTTCTTCTGCTGCTATGCTTTTGACATTGTATCTTAGAATCCATTGTTGTATCCAAGGTCATGAAGATTTATCTCTCTGTCTTCTTCTAAGAATTTTATACTTTTAGCATTTATATTTAGGTTATTGGTCCATTTTTATGTTAACTTTTTATATGGTGTGAGTTTAGGGGTACAATTTTATTTTTCTGTATGTGATTATCTGGTTGCCATGGCACCTGTTGAAGTAACTATTCTTTATGCATTGGTAAAGATGCTCTGGGCACTTTTATCAAAAAATCAATTCACCATAAATGCATGAGTTTCTTTTTTCTGGACTCTTAATTATGGTACATTGGTCTACATGTCTACTTTATGCCCAAATCCCACTGTTTTGATTACCACAACTTAGAAGTCAATTTTGAAATTGGGACATGTGAGCCCTCCAAGTTTGTTCTTCTTTTCCAATATTATTTTGGCTATTTGGGGCTACTTGCAATTCCAAATGTATTTGAAGGTTGAATTTTTCATTTCTCAAAAAAAGAGATATTGGAGTTTTGATAGGTATTGCATTGAATCTGTGGACCACTTTGAGGAATAACGGCATCTTGTCAATATTTTCTTCCAATCTTTGGACATGGAATGCCTTTCCACTTATTAAGATTTTCTTTAATTTATTTCACAATTTTGTTGCTGTTCTCAGTACACAAATATTTCACCTCCTTGGTTATTTTTTAAAGATATTTTATTTTTGGAGTACTTTTATAGATACAATTATTTTTAATTTCTTTTTGAATGTTGATCTTGTAGGCTGCATCTCCAGTGCTGAATTTATTAGCTCTTGTTTTTTTGTGGATGTTGGGATTTTCTATATATAGAATCATGAAACCTGTTAATAAAAGAATTTATTTCCATCCTGGCTGGTGTGGCTCAATGGATCGAGTGCTGGCCTACAAAGCAAAGGATCACTAGTTTGATTCCCAGTTGGGGCACATGCCAGGGTTGCAGGCCAGGTTCCCAGTGCGGGGCATGTGAGAGGCAACCACACATAGATTTTTCTTTCCCTCTCTTTCTCTTTCCCTTACCATCTAAAAATAAACAAATAAAATCTTTAAAAAGTTTTATTTCCTCCTTTCTAATCAATGCCTTTCATTTTCTTTTCATTTCCTTTTATTGCCTAATTTCTTTGGTTAGAACTTCCAGTAAAATGCAGTATAGCCAGGGTGAAAGTGCATGTCCTTGTCTTGTGGGGGAAAGCTACCAGTCTTGTACCATGAAGTATAATGATGCTGCAGGTTTTCATAAATACCCTTAATCATGTCAGGAGCTTCCGTCCTACTGAGATTTTTTTAGTATTTTTGTATTAAAATGGTATAAGATTTAGTCAAATGTTTTTCTGCATCAGTTGAAGTGATCATATCTTCCCACCCCCCACCCTTGGTTTCTTTAGTTTGGTGTATTATATTGATTAGTTTTCTCATGATGGACCACCCTTGCATTCCTGGGAGAAATCCTGCTCCATCATGTTGTATAATCCTTTTAATGTACTGTTTGTCCCAGTTTGCTACTATTTTGTTGAGGAGTTTTCTCTCCATATTCATAAGAGATATTAGTCTGTGGTTTTCTTTCCTTATGCTGTCTTTGTCTGACTTTGGTATCAGTGTTTGGTAATCCTGACCTCACAGAATCAGTTAGGAAGTGTTATTTTCTCTTCTATTTTTGAAAGAGTAGAGAAGGATTGGATTTTATTCCTTAAATGAACAATTCTAATGAAATCACATAATCTTACACTTTGTTGTAAAGTTTTTGATCACTGATTTAATCTCTTGTAATAAGTATATTCAGATTTTTTTATTTCTTCATGAGTCAGTTAAGGCAATTTGTGTGCTTTTAGGAATTTCATTTCTTCTAGGTTATCTAATTTGTTGGCATGAAATCCCTTATTTTATTCTCTTATAATATAGTATTTCTATAAGACTGGTAGTAAAGTTTTTACTTTAATTTCTGATTTCAATTATTTTCATCTTGTCCCTTATTTTCTTAGTCTAGATAAAGGCTTGTTGGATTTGTCAATATTTTCAAAAAATGTTTGGTATTGTTTATTATTTTTGTCTATTGTTTTTAAGTTTTATTCTCTTTTTCATTTATCTTTGAGTAGACCAGTATTCATGAGTGAAGCCAAATTAGCAAGACATTATTGTTTAAAGGGTTTGGACACAGAATTTTCTTGCTAAATTATTTCAAGCATTTAGGGAAAAAATAATTCATATTCTATAAAAACTATTTCATAATGTGGAACAAGATAAAATGGCATTTTTATTCTACAAAAATACACAATGTTAATGCACAGATAAATACAGAAAACACCAACAAAATTTATTAGAAATTATGATTCTGGTGCATATTAAGATCCAAAAGCAAAGTCTTTTATAATATGGTGAAAAATGACTATGATGGTGATTGAGTAGAAGCAAAATAGAATCATGTTTATAAATTTTGAGACCTTAGCTGCTGAAACTCAACACCCACACTGAAAAAGATAACAGAGAAAGAATAGAAGCATATCTTCTTAAACAAAATCAAGATTAAAGTAAAACTGAGTCTGTAGGCACCATTAAAATTAGGGTCATATAAAGGATGACTGCTATCATTTTTATTTGAATAGTACTTTGAAGTTCTGTCTTTTATAAGGAGATGGGACAGAGATAAGTATACAGTTATCTCTCAGTATCCATGGGGAATTGGTTCCAGGACCCCATCAGATATCAACACCTGTGGGTGTCCAAGTCCCTTATGTAAAATGATGTAGTATTTGCATACAAGCTATGCACATCCTCCTGTATATTTTAAATCATTTCTAGATTATTTACAATACCTAATATTAGGTCAGCCAGAAAGTTTAGTTTTGTTTCATATGGTGGCTCTAGTACTGCTTAGTTGCCTCTAACTTCATTTGAAACAATTTTGTTAGATTGTATTGTGACAGCTGTCATATCAGCATGCATTTAAAAACAGTTAACAAAATTAGTGAATTTTTGTGTCATTTTAATATTGAAAATGGAAAAAATATGCAACATTTCCAAGTATTATGCTTTATTATCTCAAGAAAGGTAAAAATGCAACTGAGTCATAAATAAAGATTTGTGCAGCATATGGAGAAGGTGCTATGACTGATAGATTATGTCAAAAGTGGTTTGTGAAGTTTCTTTGTACTATTGACATTTTGGCCAAATAATTCTTCGCTGTGAGGTTGTCTTATATATTGGAAGATGTTTTGCAGCATCCCTGACCTCTATCCACTAGAAGCCAATAGTGAGACATAGTAGACATACTCAAAATACCAAATCAATAAAGTTAGTTATTGGTAAAAGTGAAAAATGTGTCTTTTATTTTATGCAAAAAAACTAAACAGATGGTGGTGAGATAGGTGGGAGTGGACTCCACTTCCCTCTGTGCATGGGTGAAACACCTAGTCAGTCTACTGAGGATCAGAGTGAACAGCCAACAGTATCTTAGCATATATGAAGATTGGAGACCAAAAATTGTAGAGGATATTGAAAAATCAGATGGTAAGGAGAGTGTTTCAGGACAATAAAGTCCCTGGGACCAGTGTGAGTACCAGGGCAGCTGCAGCCCCAGGCGGGGTGCCCACTGGGTCTGACAGGATTCTTCCAAGAGAGCCAGGTCAGCAGCTCCCTCCCATGCCAAATAAGGTTTGAGCAGCACCAGGAGGGACCTGGGTGCTTGAGTCGCAGAGGGGAAATAAGGATGAAGTGTCAAATACACAGGGGCAGTGTGTACCCACTGAGACTGTGGATGCCAACCAGGAAGAATTGGGCAGTGATAGACACTGACCTGGTCAGTTCCCTGTCTGGTTGGAGAGTTGGGCTGTGTGAGAGGCCAGGCGCTTGTCTGGAGTAGCTGGCTTGAATAGGAGGAATTTTTCAAAAAGAAAAAGAGAAAAAAGAGGCACTCAGCGACTCTTTGGGGAATTATCCTGCAGTTGCCACCCCCAACTCCTTCACCACGACCCCCGCCCAGCTGCAGTGGCTATGCTCCCCATGTGGCTGCAGAGGCCCCACACTCACACCCGAAGCCCCTGGGGACAGTGCTCACCTAAACCTGTGGCCCAGCGACTGCCCATACCACCCCAGTAGCAGAGGCCAAGTGCTCACAGGAAGGAGCATCCAGGGAAAGAGCATACCTGACCCTACTGCCCAGAGGCACCTCACACCAGGCCCCTGTGCCCCAGGGGCAGCAGCAGAGGAGGTGCATGCTGCATCTGCAGCAACAGTGATGGCGGTGCCCCTGTCCTGCAAGGCCAACTGGCTCTCTAAAAGGAAGGTGGAGAAGCTCCCACAGAGGAGAGCTGTAGGGCTTAGGGAGTCAGAATCCACAGAATGACAATTCAGTGGGATGGGGGCTGAACTACGCTGAAGGGGCACTGGGAGTCCCTAGCATCTACAACAGCAAAGAATGAGGAGGTGGTGTGTGAGTTGCTTCTAACTGGTGCCCCTCAAGGACAGTGAAATTGGTGGGCTGAAGGCATAAGCTGACCAAAGAAGGGCACTGTGGGCATGACAGTGAATCAAGAAACTAGGCAGGTGTCTGGGCAAAGAAAAGCAAAACCAATTCCCCCTCAGCCTGATGCAGCCAGGAAGACGAGCAGAACTGGCTCGGCTGGTTTGAAGCCACCAGGAGGGTCTTTTTTTAAAACAATTTTTTTCCTTTTAATTCCTTTTTCCTTTATCTCCTTTCTTTTTTATTCCTTCTTCCTGCCTTTCTTCTTTTTAATGTATTTTATTGATTATGCTATTACAGTTGTCCCATTTTCCCCCCTTCATTCCCTTCCACCCTGCACAGCCCCTCCCACCCACATTCCCCCCTTTAGTTCATGTCCATGTGTCATAAGTTGTGTAGCTTCTACATTTCCCACACTATTCTTGCCCTCCCCCTGTCTATTTTCTACCCATGGTCTATGCTACTTGTTCTCTGTACCTTGTCCCCCTCTCTCCTCCTCCCACTCTCCTGTTGCTAACCCTCCATGTGATCTCCATTTCTGTGGTTCTGTTCCTGTTCTAGCTGTTTGCCTAGTTTGCTTTTGTTTTAGGTGTGGTTGTTAATACCTGTGTTTGCTGTCTTTTTACTGTTCATATTTTTTATCTTCTTTTTCTTAGATAAGTCCCTTTAACATTTCATGTAATAAGGGCTTTGTGATGATGAATTCCTTTAACTTGACCTTATCTGAGAAGCACTTTATCTTCCCTTCCAATCTAAATGACAGCTTTGCTGGATAGAGCAATCTTGGATGTAGGCCTTTGATTTTCATGACTTGGAATACCTCTTTCCAGCCCCTTCTTGCCTGGAAGGTCTCTTTTGAGAAATCAGCTGACAGTCTGATGGGAACTCCTTTGTAGGTGACTGTGCCCTTATCCCTTGCTGCTTCTAGAATTCTCTCCTTCATTTTAATCTTGGCTAATGTAATTATGATGTGCCTTGGTGTGTTTCTCCTTGGGTCCACCTTCTTTGGGACTCTCTGAGCTTCCTGGACTTCCTGGGAATCTGTTTCCTTTGCCAGATTGGGGAAGTTCTTCTTTTATGTTTGCTCAAATAAGTTTTTCACTTGTTGCTCTTCCTCTTTCCCTTCTGGTACCCCTATAATTCGGATGTTGGCACGTTGAAAGATGTCCTGGAGGTTCCTAAGCCTCTCCTCATTTTTTTTGAATTCTTGTTTCTTCATTCTTTTCTGTTGGGTTGTTTGTTTCTTCCTTCTGGTCCACTCCATTGATTTGAGTCCCAGTTTTCCTCCCATCTCTATTGGTTCCCTGTGCGTTTTTCTTCATTTCACTTATTGTAGCCTCCATTTGTTCCTCTAATTTGTGAGCAAAATCAACCAATTCTGTGAACATCCTGATCACCAGGGCTTTGAATTGTGCATCTGGTAGGTGGGCTATCTCTTGGTTGCTTAGATAAATTGGCTCTGGGGCTTTGATTTGTTCTCCAGTTTGAGCCATTTTTGTTTTTGTTTCTGTTTTTTTTTTTTTTTTTTTTTTTTTTTTTTTTTTTTTTTTTTTTTTTTTTTTGTCTAGTTGCGGCTATTATGTAGCGAGGGATGGAGCCTTAGGTGTTCCCAAGGGTGGGGCAGCCCAGTCGCTGGGTAGTGATGCTCTATGTGGGGGCAGGGTCCAAGAGGGAACAATGGCGCTTGCTCTGCTCTCTCTCTCAGATTCCAGTCCATTCCATTGCTTCCCCTCCACCTGGATTATCTGCGCGCAAATGTGGGACCATCTGGTCAGCCAGCCGCCTTGCACGGCCTCACTGGGTCTGCTCAGTTGCCACCCCATGCCCGGGGTCTGCTAGCCACCACCTGTGCACCTGGGATCTGCCAGCTGCTGCTGCCTGCGTACCAGGTGCGCACCTCCACTTTTTCCTGATGCGACTCTTCCCCTCTTACCGGTCTGGATGAATGTTTGTTGGACTTCCGTACAGTTCAATTATCTATGAGTTCTGGTTGTTTTCTTGTTTCTAAATCTTTGTTGTCCTTAATTTTGGTTGTGAGAGGAGGCACAGTGTGTCCACTTACACCTCCATCTTGGCCAGAAGTCCCCTTCCTTTTTTAAAAAAATTCCCACAAGTGAGGCAATAAAACCTGGAGCTGTGAAAGGACCAGAGTTGTACCCAAGGAGGGGTCATCTCAACAACTGAGACAGTGACACAAATTTCACTTTGCTACTACAGAGAACTTGCAAGTTATTTTATATTTGTATTATTATTTTTTCATTATTCTTATATCTTTTATTTTATTAGTATTTTTGTTCTCCTCTTCTTACTCTTTAGTCTTCTTCACTTGGTTTGTTAAATTGCATTGTTTGACTGGTTTCCCTTGTTCTCTCTTTCATATTGTATTTTTAATTTTCCATCTTTCACTTCACTTGTGTTTCATTAGCACACTACTCTAGGTCCTCTACTTCCTATTCTTGTTATTCTGATAACATAAATTCTGTCATATGATTGTTGCTCCATTACTGTTGTAAATAATTTCTTTTCCAAACCATTGTAAATACTACACAGCACCCTTTCTAATCTTAGCTCACTTCACTGTATCCTGAACTTTATTACTGTTGTGGTTAACTCTGTTCTCTCACACACTACACCTATTTTTTATCTTTTACTCTCACTTTACCTCATAATCTGATCTTCCACAAGCTCACTGCTTATATCTAACTCACAATCATTCTCCCCCAACAAGAGTCTTATCTTCTTTCCACCCTTTCTAAAGAGTGGATAGTTGGGTGAAATATCACGGTTAACACTATACATAGCCAAAGGATCTCCTCTCTGTTCTCTACAGGCTGCTACTGTAAATATCATAGAATACACTCTAGTTGTCTTAAACCATTTTGCCTTCTCCCTCCAACTGATCGCAAAAAAGAGTAGGTGGAAGCTGTGAACACCAGGATACCTTCTGGAAGAGGAAACCTGCCAACAATGGAACCACCAACAGATAACAACAGAATAAGGTGATGTAGGGAGAGGATGCCACACTAACCTCATCCTGGGACCTATCTGGAAATACAACGAAATAGTGGAGAAATTACTGAGAACAAACTACTGATGAAGAGCAAGAAAGAATCCTCAAAACCTTGTACACAGAGAATAACTAGCTTCAAAACAAGCTGCTCACAACAGCACAACAAAATACAAGAGGTGGCAAACAGAGTGACCCTCAGGTAACCAGCTTGTGGGAAGGACCCACCAAAGAAAGACTCAACAAAAATAAAAACTAAAAGACAACTCAGAGCCAACATAAATAACAGCCCAAGAGAGAGATAGGGAGATGACACCACTGAATCTCATAGGTATTCTACCACAGAAGTTCACCCTATAAACCGAGGGAGTCAGAACAGATCAATTTAAGAAGCAGAGGCTAACAAGAAGGGTCTCACAAACAATGGGAGGATAAAGAAAAAATATCCCAAAATGAAAGAAAAGGAGGAAGCCCCAGAAAGAATGCTAAATGAAATAGAGGCAACTCAACTATCAAATACTGAGTTCATAGCAGTGGTTATCAGGAAGCTCAATGAGCTCACAATGAGGTACCAGAAACTACAGGGAAGCTACAATGAACTCACTGCAAACTGTCTCAACATGAAAAAGGAAATAGAAACTATCAACAAGAGCCAAGAGGAAATGAAGAATACAATTTCTGAACTGAAGAACACAGTGGAAGAAATGAAAAGCAGAACTGATGAAACAGAAGGTCGATTAGCAAGTTGGAGGACCAAGTAGGAAAAAATATCCAGAAAGAGCAAGAAAACAAAAAAAAAAGGCTCAGAAAGAATGAAGAGGGATTAAGAGAAAAGCAAGACAATATGAAATGTAATAATATCTGTATAATAAGGATACCAGAAGGAGAAGAAGAAGAGCAAGGGATGGAAAACCTATTTGAAAAAGTAATGATGGAAAACTTCCTTCATTTGATGAGAAAAAAAGTCACACAAATCCAGGAAACACAGAGAGTCCCAATTAAGAGGAACCCAAAGAGGCCCACTTTAACACACATCATAATTAAAATGGCAAAATTCCAAGACAAAGAGAGAATCTTAAAGGCAGCAAGGGAGGAAAATGAAGTAACATACAAGTGAACCCCAATAAGGCAAGCAGCTGACTTCTCAATGGAAACACTCCAAGCCAGAAGGGAATGGCAAAAAATATTCTAAGTAATGACAACCAGAGGCCTGCAACCAAGGCGACTTCACCCAGCAAGGCTCTCAATTAAAATGGAAAGCCAAATAAGGGGCTTCCCAGACAAAAGAAGCATCAAAGAATATACCTCCTCCAAACCAGCTCTGCAAGAGATGCTAAAAGGTCTGCTTTAAGAACAGGAAGAAAAACAGTGAGAGAGAGGAACACAGGCACAAAAAAATGGCAACAAATAAGTACCTATCCATAATGGCCTTAAACATAAATGGATTAAATGCTCCAATCAAAAGACATAGAATAGCTGAATGAATAAGAAATCACAACTCACACATAAGCTCCCTATAAGAGACCCACCCCAGGACAAAAGACCTACACAGATGAGAGTGAAGGACAGGAAAAAAAAGCTGGGGTAGCAATACTCACATCAGACAAAATAGACTTCATAAAAGGGCCATAAAGAGAGACCCAGAGGGTCACTTCATATTACTCAAGGGAATAATCCACCAAAAAGACATAAACATTGTAAATATATATGCATCCAACATAGGAGCACCTAAATACATAAAGAAAATCTTGGAAGACTTCAAGAAGGATATTAACAGCAACACTATCACAATAGGGGATTTTAACACGCCACTTTCAAAAATGGACAGATCTTCCAGACAAAATATCAACAAAGATATAGTGGCATTGAACAATGCCCTAGATGAAATGGACTTAACTGATATATATAGAGCCCTTCATCCCAAAGAAACTAAATACACATCCTTTTCAAATGCACACAGAACATTCTCAAAGATAGACCACATTACAGGACACAAAACAAGCCTCAACAAATTCAAGAAAATGGAAATCATATTAAGTATTTTCTCCAACCAGAATGCACCAAATCTGGAAACCAACCCCAAGGGGAAAAACCCAAAACACTCAAAATCATGGAGACTGAATAGCATTTATTAAACAATGAATGGGTCAAGAATGTAACTAGGGAAGAAATCAAAATGTTTCTGGAAACAAATGAAAATGAACTCACAACAATCCAAAACCTATAGACACAGCAAAGGCAGTCCTGAGAGGTAAGTTCATAGAGATATGGGTCTAACTAAAAAAATAGAAACATTTCAAACAAACAACTTAACCCTACACCTACAAGAACTCAAGGAACAACACAAATACAGCCCAGAGCCAGTAGAAGGAAGGAAATAACCAAGATCACAGCAGCATTAAATGACATACAGACTAAAAGCACAATTCTAAGGATCAATGAATCCAGGAGCTCATTCTTTCAAAAGATAAATAAAACTGACAAGCCATTAAGCAGACTCATCAAGAGAAAAAGAGAGGATCCAAATAAACACAATCAGAAATGAAAGAGGAGAGATTACAACTGACACCACAGAAATACAAAGGACTATAAGAAATTACTATGAAGAACTCTATGCCCAGGAATTTGAAAACCTAGGTGAAATGGACACATTTCTACAAAAATACAATCTTTGAAAACTCAAAGGAGAAGAAGCAGAAAGCCTGAACTGACCAATAACAGCAGATGAAATAGAAGCAGTAATCAAAAAACTCCTGACACGCAAAAAACCTGGACCAGATGGTTTCACAGGAGAATTCTACAAAGCATTTAAGGAAGAGCTAACCCCTATCTTTCACTGACTATTCCAAAAAATCCAAAATAATGGAAGACTCCCAACTCTTTTTATGAAGCCAGCATCACCCTAATCCTAAAACCAGATAAAGACACAACAAAGAAAGAAAACTTTAGGTCAATATCGCTAGTGAACATAAATGCTAAAATCCCCCACAAAATATTGGCTAACCACATTCAACAATACATTAAAAAGATCATATAATATGACCAAGTGGGATTCATTCCAGGGATGCAAGGATGGTATGATATTTGCAAATCAGTAAATGTAATACATGACATAAACAAAAGCAAACACAAAAATCACATGATCATATCAATAGATGCAGGAAAAGCATTTGATAAGGTACAGCATCCATTTATGATAAAAACACTCAGCAAAGTGGGAATAGAGCATTCCTCAACATAATAAAGGCCATATATGAGAGACCTACAGCCAACATCATATTCAATGGGCAAAAACTAAAATCATTTCCACTATGATCAGGAACATGACAAGGGTGTCCACTTTCACCACTTCTATTCAACATAGCATTGGAAGTTTTAGCCACAGTGATCAGACAAGAAAAGGAAATAAAAGGCATCCAAATCAGAAAGGAAGAAACAAAACTGTCATTGTTTGCAGATGACATCATAGTGTACATAGAAAATCCAGTGGACTCCACCAAAACATTCAACCTAATAAATGGGTTTGGCAAAACAGCAGGATACAAAGTCAATATCCAGAAATCAAAGGCATTTTTGTATACCAACAATAAAACATCAGAAGCAGAAATCAACAAAAAAAATCCCATTTGATATAACAACAGGTAAAATAAAATATCTAGGAATCAACCTAACCAAGCAGGTAAAACATGCACTAGACTACACAACATTGAAGAAAGAAATCAACACAAACAAATGGAAACATACCATGTTCATGGATCTGAAGAGTTAACATCATCAAAATATCCTTACTACCCAAAGCAATTTATACATTTGTGGCAGACTCTTCTGTGTGGCGTGGGTTCATCTCCCGCTCAGAGATGCACAGGACCCACGCCTACAGATAGGTTCTCTGGTGGGTAATCAGATTTGCAATATACTTAGGCTGTTTTGAGATTTGCTTTTTGCCAAAAATTTCCTCACTCTGCAAATGCTTACTGTAACTTCCTAAAATCCATGCTGAGCCTTGCAAAGACCAGTGTAAGGCTGCCTATTCATTTGCTAATGTACTTCTTCTGTGATGTAATGAGGGGCATTGGCTCCTTTGTTGTAACCAGGATAGGAAGAACCATCTTGGAATGTAAGGAGATATGATTAGAATAAAGGCCTGTCATGGCGGAGGCTGCAGTTTTTGCTCCTCTTGAGAGAAAAGCCATGTGTTATTCCTCCACCAGATTTGGTAGTCTGTGTGTATGTTTTAATTCATCCATAATGATGCGGACACTCCTGACCGGTGTCCACTTCATACATTCAATTCAATACCTATTAAAGTACCAATGGCATATTTGACAGACATAGAACAAACACTTCAAAAATTTATATGGAACTATAAATGACCCCAAATAGCTGCTGCAATTTTGAGAGAGAAGAGCAAAGTAGGAGGGATCACAATATCTGACATCAAACTGTATTACAAGGCCACTGTAATCAAAACAGCCTGGTACTGGCATAAAAACAATCACATAGACCAATGAAACAGAACCAAGATCCCAGAAATAAACCCAAATCTCTATGGTCAATTAATATTTGACAAAGGGGGAAGCAACATAAAATGGAGTAAAAATAGTCTCTTCTACAAATGGTGTTGGGAGAACTGGACAGCTACATGCAAAAAAACAAAACTTGAGTACCAGCTTACACCATACACAGAAATAAATTCAAGGTGGATAAAAGATTTCAATATAGGTCATGACACCTTTAAAGTCCTAGAGGAGAACGTAGGCAGGAAAATCTCAGTTATTTCATGCAGCACTATTTTCCATTGATATGTTCCCTAGAGCAAGGGACATAAAGGAAAGAATAAACAAATGGGACCACATCGAATTCAAAAGCTTCCGCATGGCTAAAGGAAACAGCATTAAAATGAAAAGAGAACCAACTGTATGGGAAAACATATTTGCCAATGATACCTCAGACAAGGGTTTGATCTCCAAAATATATAAAGAAATCACACAACTCCACTCTAAGAAGACAAGCCAGCAAATTAAAAAATAGGCAAAGGACTTGAGACTCCAGAGACATATGAAAAGATGATCAGCATCACTAGCCATCAGAGGGATGCAAATTAAAACCACAATGAGATACCAGTTCATACTGGTGAGAAAGGCCATCATAAACAAATCAACAAACAATGAGTATTGGAGAGGTTGTGGAGAAAAGTAACCCTTGTGTACTGTTGGTGGGATTTCAGACTGGTACCACCACTATGGAAAAGAGTATGGAATTTCCTAAGGGAAAAAAAACTTTGTCGTATCTTTATCTGGTTTTGCAATGAGTATGATTCTGGCTGCACAAAAAGAATTTGGGAGTAGTCAGTGTTCTTGAATGTTTTTGGAATAGTCTGTGAAAGATAGGGGTTATCTGTCCTTAAATTCTTTGTAAAGTTCTCATGTGAAACCATCAGGTCCAGGGCTTTTGTGTTTCAGGAGTTTTTTGATTACTGCTTAGAATTTACCAGCTTCTTATCAGTCTGTTCAGGCTTTCTGCTTCTTTTTCATTCAGTTTTAGAAGATTATATTTTTCTAGAAATTTGTCTATTTTGAATTAGATTGCCACATAGTACACATTGTAACTCAATGGTGTTGACCATCATCATATTCTAGTACAGTGAAGTCATCACAGTTTGCAGATGTGCATTCTAGTCCATTCTCCTTGACTTCCAACTTATACTGATGTTGCAAAAACTGATTTGTTATATTAACAATGGCTGGTATTTTTCTGGACAGCCCTCGGTATCTTATTTACTATTAATGGATGATCTGTCCTATTCAGCCTATAGCCAGGGTAGTATATTGATTATATTATAGCATACTTTTCAGGGTATTTAGAAACCCTGTCTGATGACCTTCTATTCTAATTAGCCTGAAAAGTTTCCTATTAGAATTTCATTGAGGTCCAAGGGTCATAGTCAAATTAGGCATTTGTCACCTAGAAGAAGGTAAGGCATTCTTGGTTGTGGATGAAAACATAGGAAAGTTTCTCCCCCCTCAAATCTTAGTGTACAGTATTGATTAAAATGATTGTTAGTACCTCTGTTGCCACTTTGTAAGGCATCAAAGCTTGTATGCAAAGGATCAAAGAACATATAAATTTCATTGGTTGCCAAATGTGAGAGTTCACTTAGAACAAGAGTTACCAAGGTAATGAATCATATGCACTTACCACACACAAAGGGCACTCACTGTGAATACTGTTGTAGAAAGGTCACCACCATATTTAGTCATCCTGCTTTTGTATTTCCTATCATTGTTTCTTGTTACCTAGTCCATGCATAATACTTCTCATCAAAATTTCAAGGTAGTTTGCAAATTGCTATTCTTCTTTGATCTTCTTAATTGCTGTTTGATGATAGTAAAGGCTTAGGAAGAAAGAGGACACATGTTTTTCTCTGAAAAAGAAATACATAAAATGAGGGTTTTACTCATTATAAGTGGTAGAAGAACTAGGTAGATGGACTAAGTGCTCAAGGTGCTGTGATTATTTTATGGCAGTGGGCAGTTTGATTGCTTCCTCCACTCTCTTTGTTCCCACTCCAACTCCTTTTCCTTTACTTCACTGAGAAATTGTTTAGTGTGTAAAGAGATCTATTTTATGTACAGGAATAATCCAAAATGTATTCTAGTACATGAGAAACTTACCACTCAAGAGTTCATAAAGAAGCAAAAATCAGAAAAAGTAACAAGAAAACAAAAACAGAGGTCTTTCAGAGAAACTAGTTACCTCCAAGAACCCCAGAGACAGTGCTTTGTCCTCATGCTGGTTGGGAAGAGACAGTGGTGCCATCAATCATTGGAATACCTTGATGACAATGGCAAAAACCCTAGACCCAATCATGGCAAGTACTGAGTACTATTTACTTTAGGCTGGACATTTATATGTTTTGTTTATAAGATCTTATCTTAATTCTCACACACTATATGAAATAAATATTATTAAAATCCTTATTATACCTATTATTCAGTTGAAAAACACTAAATAATTAAGGAGGGAAAATAACTTGCCATAAACCAGACAGCTAGTCTGGTTTATGACTGGTTTTTACAATTAAAAAATTGTAATTTTTTAAAAAATCCTCACCTGAGGAAATGCTTATTGATTTTAGAAAGAGAAGGAAGAGAGAGGAGACTGGGGAGAGACACATCGATCAGTTGCCTCTCAAACACACCCCAACCAGGGACCAAACATGCAACCTAAGTATATGCCCTGACTGGGACTTGAACCCTTAACATTTTGGTTTATGGGATGACACTCTAACCAACTGAACCACCCAGCCAGTGAAAGATTGATATTTTGAGGAAAATTCAGATCTGTCTGCCTCCACAGTCTGAACTGACATTTCAGTGAACATGATTATTTACAGTATGTTGTTATTTTCCTGGGGCTTTGAATATTAGTATTTTTTAAAAAGTATTTTAAATTTAATTTTTAAACTATTTTGGCATGGTCTTTCTGTCACTCAGTTTTTGGGCATACAGTTTCTTATCAACCAGAGTGCTTGGTAAAAGGTGGCAAAGTGCATTTGTTTGGGTTAAGCAATTGTAACCAGTTGGAGATAGATGACTTATATTAACTCTGCTCTCATTTCCATCTTTGATGTTAGTAGGCTTTCTATGTTTTGGAAGTTTGGTAGTTCCTTATTTACTGTTGAAGTAGACACTGTGTGTTGTATTTCCAGCATTGATTCTTGTTTCCTTTATGTCCTGACAGCCTCAGTATCCCTGTCCAACTCCAATTCCAACACTTGGCTGTGATTGTCTTAAGCCTCCTGGCTGTCTTGTCTCCCTGGCCACAGGGATTGGCTCAGAGATGGGTAGATAATGCTTCAGAATTATAGAGAGTTGATGCAACATTAGCTTCAGGGAAAGGAGAACTTTCTTATCTTCTAGAGGAGCTATCTTTCTCATCTTCTGGAGGAGCCATTGGTAGAATCTCTTTTCTTCTGAATAGTGTGGTGTGCGGTGTGAAGATGTGCAACTCAAAGTTGCTGAAACTATTTGCAACCAGTAGGATGGTCTCTGGAGCAGCTGGAGGACAGACTTGACATGGGAAGCCATGGCAGAGAGATGAAGTCCAAGGCCACTGGTGATATCATTTCAGTGGCTGAATGAAGTCTAATATGAAGTAACATATTTGCTTCCAGACTTCTTAAGTATGGGAACCAATAAATTTCTTTAGCATGAAATTCCTTCTAGTATGAATTAGGATTTCCACACCCCTGAATGATAAAACTATCTTTAAGATTTCTCTAGAAAGACAGCCATAATCAGAGATACTTATGTTATTACAGTTAGTCATTTGAGAGTAGTTCATTATTGCTTTTAGTGGGAGGGGTAATTAAATTGGAATACTGTCTTGCTACATAACAATATTTTAGTCAATGATGGACCCATATATGACAGTGGCTTCATAAGATATAATGGAACTAAAAAATTTCTATCATCTAGTGACACTGCAGTCATTGTTACATCATAGTACAACATATTATTCACTTGTAAATGTGTACAGTGGATAATACTTGATAATAGAAATAAATGGCATTTTTACTGATTTATATATGTATTTACTATATTTTTAAAGTTAGCATATCAGCTTTTTTTGTTTGTTTGGTACTTCACTGTGGTTTTATTTTTGCATTTATTATACTTTTTGTTTTATTTTACAGTACATTTTTTCTACTTATAAAAAAGTTTGCTATGAAACAGTATGCTGTGATAGCCAGCAGCAGCCTCATATATCTGTTAACTATACATCTTGATTGCATCATTTTCTCCTGTGTTTCTTTCAATTTCATGTTTTTTTATTCATCATTGCTCCTAAGCGTATCAATAAGCACACACTACTAATGTTGCCAGTAAGAGGCCACATTGAGTGATTGACCTGGAAATGAAATTCAAAATGATTAAGGTCTACATAGGTGGAAAATTAGTGATTGCCATTGCTCCAGTAAGTCATGTCCCATTCCACCATAGCTATGATCTTGAATAACAAAAACAAAGTGGAAGAAGCTATTAAATAACAGACTTGCTTCATTGAAGACAATGAGACAAACAAAAATTCTAGAAAGCCAGTATTAGACGTGGAGAAATTTCTGATGACCCAGATACAGAAGTGTATCCCTCTCAACACCATGACCATCATGGCCAAAGCAAACATTTGTTGGCAATGTTGAAAGAAATGGCTGAAACTAAAAATGATGTTTAATTTACTGCTAGGTCTGGGCACTTGAAACAATTTAAGAATTGTAATTGTTACATAATGTGAAAGTGAGTAGTGGTCTGTGAATGAGGATGTGAAGACAGCTGAAGAATTTTTGGAAACTCTAGATGAGCTAATTGTGGAGGTAAATTACTAGCCAGACCAAATATTCAATATGAATTAAACTTCCCTATTCTGGAAATGGACACCTGAAAGGAATTTTACCCATAAGGAGTCCAAGTCAATGTCAGGTTTCAAGGCTTTTAAAGACAGGAAAGCAGTCTTATTTGGGGCAATGTTGCAGGCTATAAATTGAAACCCCTTGTGATCTGGCACAGAGAGACCCTAAGGTCTTCAAACATATCAGTAAGCACACACTGCCAGTATACTGCAGAAGCAATAGAAAATCATGATATCCCAGTTCATCCTCCAAGATGCCCTCCTGAGTTACTATTCCAGCAAAGTAGAGAAGTACTATTTGGAGAATAACATAATTTTCAAGATTTTTCTTATTGCTGTCTCCTAAACATCTTTATTTATTGGTGATCTTCATGCCAATATTGCAGTGGTGTTTCTTCTTCCAAACACCACCTCTTTGGTCCAAACAATGGATCAAGGAATTATAGCTATTTTTGAGAATTTGAAGAGTATTTTGCCAAGGCTAATGCTACAACTCTGAAAGACACTGAAGCACTTCTAGAAGGACTGCAGCCTTTATGACTGCATTAAGAACCTTGCTTGGGATTGGTTCATCCATGATTTCAAAGAATTTGCCAAGGATTTGCAAAAATTAATAAAGCTGTGGTTGAGATGGCAAACAATTTTAACCTGGGTGTATATGAGGATGACATTGAAGAGCTAACAGAGATGGTTCCCAAGGAATTGACTAAAGAGAAGTTATTAGAATTGGAATAGGAATGCAGAGCTGAAGAAGAGGCAAGAGAAAAGAAAACCACAAGAGAAAGAACCCCCAAGGAAATCATAAGTGAAGTGTTTAGCAGAAGCTTTTTGAGACATCAACAAGCTCCTTACAAAGTATGAAAACATGGACCTCAACACCTCAGCAAAATGTTTTCATTAACTGAGATAAATGTTCATAATGCCTTATTTGTTTACAAGTAAATTTATGGTGAAAAAATGAAATAAACCACACAAATCACCATGGACATATTTCTGAAAAATATGGCATTTCCTCAAGAAGAGCCTCAGGCAGATCCTTCCAGAGATGTTCCAGAGGAAGACAATGTTATTGTAGGAGGTGGCAGCTCCATGTGTGTTAATTGCCTCTGAAGAACTTCCAGTGGGACAAGGTATAGAGGTGGAAGAGAGTGACAGTGATGATTGTGATCCTGTGAAGGTCTAGGCTAACATGTGTTTGTGTCTCAGTTTTTAATTAAAAAAGTTTAAAAATAAAAAAATTATTTAAAAATATCATATAACTTATAGAATAAGGTTGTAAAGAAAGATGTTTTGTACAGCCATAAAATGTATTTGTATTTTTAACCAAGTGTTATTACAAAAAGTCAAATAGTTACAAAAATGTTTAAAGTATACAAAATAAAAAAGTTACAGTAAACTAAGGTTAATTTATTACTAATGAAATAGTATTTTTTAAAATACTATAAGGATTTTTAGAGATGGGAAGATGGTGGTAGGAGGGAGAAGATTCCACTTCCCTCCACACACAGGAGAAAAACCTGGTTATCTATGGAGTAACAGAGCAATCAACCAGCAGAAATACAGCATATTTGAAACAGGAGATCAAAAATTGCAGTGGACATTGCAAAACCAGATGGTAAGGAGAGTACTTCAGAACAATAAGAGCCCAGGGATCAGCGTGGAGACAAGGGGACCTGAGGCTCCCAGCCTGGCGCTTGCCAGGCCTGCCACAGGACTCTAGGGAAGGAGCTGGGTCAACGGCTCCCTCCCCAGCCAAACAAGCTTTCAGCAGCACTAGGAGAGACCTGGCTGCTTGAAGTCTCACAGAGAGGAGTTAAGGTCTCAGTGGCAAACATGCTGGGGATGCAAACACCCATGCATAGCCCTGCGAGAAGTGCAGGCCAGAGCTCCCACACCCCTGAACCATCGGAGATGGCTGCTCGAAAGGCGCCTGCGGGACCGCAGACAGCTGCAAGAACGTAAGCTCTTGCATGTAACTGGGGTAGATGTACGTCATGAAGGAGACCCAAGATCACATCCACAAACTTGGGAAAGTGTGCACTCCTCAGGAGGCTCAGAACATACACCCAGGACCCTGCGGAGAGGCACCGGGCTAGCTCTGGGGAAAGTGCATGGCTAGCCCTCAGGAGAGTAGCCCAAAGATAACTGAGTGCTGAACAGGGAGAAAAGCTATACCATCACCCCTCGGCTGTTGCAGCCAGGAAGACCAGAAAAACCAGCATGGCAAGATTAAAAAGAGCAAGAGTTTTTTTTTTTTTTAATAATTTTTTAATTGCTTTTTCATGATTTTTATCTTTTTTTACCCCTCAAATCTTTTTGCTTCTCATTACTTCTTTCTTGTTTTTTTCTTTCTTCCTTTCTATCCAATTTTAACTCTCTTCCTTCCTCTTTTTTTCTGTTTTTGTTTCTTTTACTTCTTTTCTTTCTTCTTTTTTCATTCTTCCATCCTCTTTTCTGTTTTTAAATGCCCACGAGTGACACAAAAACAAAAACAAAAACAAACCTGGAACAGTGAAAAAAACAGAGTTGGTCCAAAGAGGGGGCATTTCAACAGATGAGACAGTGGAAGCTGTGAATACCAGGATACCTAAAGGAGACAGAACCACTGAATCCCACAGGTATTCTATCACAGAACTTTACACCATAAACCCAGGGAGCCAGAACAGATCAATTTAAGAAGCTGAGGCTAACCAGAAGAGTCTCACAAACAATGGGGAGACAAAGAAAAAATCCCCCCAAAAAGGAAAGGAGGAAGCGCCAGAAAGAATGCTAAGTGAAATGGAGGCAACTCAACTATCAGATACTGAGTTCAAAGCAATGGTTGTCAGGAAGTTCCATGAGCTCTCAATGAGCTATCGGAAAATACAGGGAAGCTACAAGGAACTCGCTGCAAACTATATCAACATGAAAAAGGAAATAGAAACTATCAACAAGGGCCAAGAAGAAATGAAGAATACAATTTCTGAACTGAAGAACACAGTGGAAAGAATGAACAGCAGCATCAATGAAGCAGGAGACTGGATTAGTGAGTTGGAGGACCAAGTAGAAAAAAACATCCAGAAAGAGCAAGAAAAGGAAAAGAGGCTCAGAAAGAATGAAGAGGGATTAAGAGAAATGCAAGACAATATGAAACATAATAATATCCGTAAATTAGGGATACCAGAAAGAGCAGAAGAAGAGCAAGGGATGGAAAACCTATTTGAAAAAGTAATGATGGAAAACTTCCCTAATTTGATGAGAGAAAAAACCACACAAATCCAGGAATCACAGAGAGTCCCAATCAAGAGGAACCCAAAGAGGCCCACTTCAACACACATCATAATTAAAATAGCAAAAATCCAAGACAAAGAGAGAATCTTAAAGGTAGCAATGGAGAAAAAGGAAGTAATATACAAAGGAGCCCTGACAAGGTTAGCAGCTGACTTCTCTGTGGAAATACTCCAGGGCAGAAGAGAATGGCAAGAAATATTTCAAGTAATGGTAACCAAAAGCCTGCAACCAAGACTACTTTACCCAGCAAGGCTTTCAGTCAAGATAGAAGGCCAAAGAAGGAGCTTCCCAGACAAAAGAAGTCTAAAAGAATACACTGCTACCAAACCAGTTCTGCAAGAGATATTAGAGGGACTGCTTTAAGGAAAGGAAGGAAGAGAGAGAGAGAGAGAGAAAGAGAAACACAGGCATGAAAATGGCAATGAATAAAATGTAAATGGATTAAATGCTCCAATCAAAAGGCATAGAATAGCTGAATGGATAAGAAAGCATGACCCACACATATGCTCCCTAAAAGAGACCCACCCCAGGACAAAAGACCTACATAGACTGAGAGTGAAGGACAGGGAAAAAAAGCCAGGGTAGCAATACTCACATCAGAAAAAATAGACTTCAAAAGAAGAGGCATAAAGAGAGACCCAGAAGGTCACTTCATAATACTCAAGGGAAGAATCTACCAAGAAAATATAAATGTTGTAAATATATATGCACCCAACATAGGAGCACCTAAATACATCAAGAAAATCTTAGAGGACTTCAAGAAACATATTGACAGCAACACCATTATAGTAGGGGATTTTAACACCCCACTGTCAAAAATGGACAGATCTTACAAACAAATATCAACAAAGATATAGTGGCATTGAACAACACTCTAGATGAAATGGACTTAACTGATTTTATATATATATATATATATATATATATATATATATATATATATATATGGAACATTTTCCAAGATAGAACACATGACAGGACAAAACAAGCCTCAAAATATTCAAGAAAATTGAAATCATACCAAGCATTTTCTCTGACCACAAGGGACTGAAACTAGAAACCAACCCCAAGGGGAAAAACTCAAAACACTCAAAATCTTGGAGACTGAAAAGCATGTTATTAACCAATGAATGGGTCAAGAGTGAAATTAGTGAAGAAATCAGAAAGTTTCTGGAAACAAATGAAAATGAACTCATAACAACCAAAACTTATGGGACACAGCAAAGGCAGTCCACAGAGGGAAGTTCAGTGATACAGGCCTACCTATAAAAGATAGAAACATTTCAAACAAACAACCCAACCCTATGCCTACAAGAACTCGAGGAACAACAAAGACAGCCCAGAGCAAGTAGAAGGAAGGAAATAACCAAGACCACAGCAGAATTAAATGACATAGAGACTAAAAGCACAATTCTAAGGATCAATGAATCCAGGAGCTCATTCTTTCAAAAGATAAATAAAACTGACAAGCCATTAAGCAGACTCATCAAGAGAAAAAGAGAGGATCCAAATAAACACAATCAGAAATGAAAGAGGAGAGATTACAACTGACACCACAGAAATACAAAGGATTGTAAGAAATTACTATCAAGAACTGTATGC
Organism: Anoura caudifer; assembly: GCA_004027475.1. Lineage (NCBI taxonomy): Eukaryota > Metazoa > Chordata > Mammalia > Chiroptera > Phyllostomidae > Anoura > Anoura caudifer. Next base: position 204,559 of record PVKU01002372.1, read on the forward strand.
CAAGAAATTTGAAAACGTAGGTGAAATGGCCAAGTTTATAGAAAAATATAATCTTCCAAAACTCAATGAAGAAGAAGCAGAAAGCCTGAATAGACCAATAACAGCAGATGAAATAGAAGCAGCAATCAAAAAATTCCTGCTACACAAAAACCCCTGACCGGATGGTTTCACAGGAGAATCAACAAAAAATCAAAACAAAAATCACATGATCATATCAATAGATGCAAAAAAGCATTTGATAAGGTACACCACCCATTTATGATAAAAAAAAAAAAAACTCAGCAAAGTGGCAATAGAGGGATCATTCCTCAACATAATAAAGGCCATATATGAGAGACCTACAGCCAACATCATACTCAACAGGAAAAAATAAATCCTTTCCACTAAGATCAGGAACAAGATAAGGTTTCCACTTTCACCACTTCTATTCAATATAGTATTGGAAGTATTGACCACAGTGATTAGACAAGAAAAGGAAATAAAAGACATCCAAATTGGAAAGGAGGAAACAAAGCTATCATTATTTGCAGATGACATGATAGTGTACATAGAAAATCCTATAGACTCGGCCAAAAAGCTGATAATACCTAATAAATGAATTTGGCCAAACAGCCGGATACAAAGTCAATATCCAGAAATCAAAGACATTTTTGTATACCAGCAATGAAACAGCAGAAGCAGAAATCAAGAAAAAAATCCCATTCAATATAGCAAAAAGAAAAATAAAATACCTGGGCATAAACCTAACCAAGGAGGTAAAAGACCTGTATGCAGAAAACTACACAACGCTGAAGAAAAAAAATCAAGGGAGACACAAACAAATGGAAACATATACCGTGTTCATGGATTGGAAGAATTAACATCATTAAAATGTCCATACTACTCAAAGCAATTTACAGATTCAATGCAATACCTATTAAAGTACCAATGGCATATTTCACAGACATAGGGCAAATACTTCAAAAATTCATATGGAACCATAAATGACCTCGAATAGCTGCAGCAATTTTGAGAAAGAAGAGTAATGTAGGAGAGATCGCAATACCTGACACCAAAGTGTATTATAAGGCCACTGTAATCAAAACAGCCTGGTATTGGCATAAAAAGAGGCATGTCAACCAGTAGAACAGAATAGAGAGCCCAGAAATAAACCCAAGTCTCTATGGTCAATTAATGTTCCACAAAGGGGGCAGCAACATAAAATGGGGTAAAAATAGTCTGTTCATCAAGTGGTGTTGGGAGAACTGGACAGCTACGTGCAAAAAAATGAAACTCCAGCACCAGCTTACACCATACACAAAAATAAATTCAAGGTGTAAAAAAGATTTAAATATAAGCCGTGACACCATTAAAGTCCTAGAGGAGAATACAGGCAGGAAAATCTCAGATATTTCATGCAGCAACATTTTTACTGATATGTCCTCTAAAGCAAGGGACGTAAAGGAAAGAATAAACAAATGGGATCTCATCAAAATAAAAAAGCTTCTACATGGCTAAGGAAGATAGTATTAAAATAAAAAGACAACCACCTGTATGGGAAAACATATTTTCCAATGATACCTCAGACAAGGATTTAATCTCAAAAATATATAAAGAACTTACATGACTCCACTCTAAGAAGACAAGCAACCCAATGAAAAAATAGGCAAAGGACTTGAATAGACACTTCTCCAAGGAGGACATACAGCAGAGCCAGAGACACATGAAAAGCTGCTCAATATTGCTAGCTATCAGAGAGATGCAAATTAAAACCACAATGAGATACCACTTCACAGCAGTCTGAATGGCCATCATAAACAAAGCAACAAACAACAAGTGTTGGAGAGGTTGTGGAGAAAAGGGGAGCCTAGTGCATTGTTGGTGGGAGTGCAGACTGGTACAACCACTATGGAAAGCAGTATGGAATTTTCTAAGAAAACTAAAAATGGATCCACCTTTTGACCCAGCAATCCCACTGCTAGGATTATATCCTAAGAGCCCTGAAACACCAATCCAAAAGAACCTATGCACCCCAATGTTCATAGCAGCACAATTTACAATAGCCAAGTGTTGGAAGCAACCTAGGTGCCCATCAGTAAATGAATGGATCAAGAAACTATGGTACATTTACACAATGGAATTCTATGCAACAGAAAGAAAGAAGGAGCTCCTACCCTTTGCAACAGCATGGATGGAACTGGAGAGCATTATGCTAAGCGAAATAAGCCAGGCAGTGAAAGACAAATACCATATGATCTCACCTTTAACAGGATCCTAATCAACCAAACAATCAAAGAAGCATAATATAACCAAAGACACTGAAATTGAGAATAGGCTGACAGTCACCAGAGGGGAGAGCAGAGGGAATTTCAGGGGTAAAGGGGAAGGGTTTAGAGCAACAAGTATAAATGACACATGGGACTTCCGGCCAAGATGGAGGCGTAGGCAGACACATTGTGCCTCCTCGCACAACCAAGGACAACAAAGATTTAGAAACAAGAAAACAACCAGAACTCAGAATATCGAACTGTTTGGAAGTCCAACAATGATTTATCCAGATCAGTAAGAGAGGCGGAGTTGCGGCAGGACAAAGTGGAGGTTTGGACTGGGCACGCAGGCAGCAGTGGCTGGCAGCCCCCAGGTGCACAGGCAGCAACTAGCAGAACCCGGGCATGGGGTGACAACTGTGCAGAACCAGTGAGGCTGCACAAGGCAGTTGGCTGACCGGGTGGTCCCATATTCACACGCAGATAATCCAGGCAAAGGGGAAGTGGTGGAACGGACTGGAATCCGAGAGTGAGCAGGGCAAGTGCCACTGTCTCCTCTCAGACCCTACCCCCACATATACTGTCACTACCCAGAGACTGGGCTGTCCCACCCTGGGGAACATCTAAGGCTCCACCCCTCACTACATAACAGCCGCCACTAGACCAAAAAAAAAACAGAAATGAAAATGGCTCAAACCAGAGAACAAATCAAAGCCAAAGCCCCAGAGCCAATTTATCTAAGCGATGAAGAGATTGCCAACCTATCAGATGCACAATTCAAGACCCTGGTGATCAGGATGCTCACAGAATTGGTTGATTTTGCTCACAAATTAGATGAACAAATGAAGGCTACAATAAGTGAAATGAAGAAAAATGCATGGAGAACCAACAGAGATGGGAGGAAAAGTGGGACTCAAATCAATGGCGTGGACCAGAAAGAAGAAAGAAACAACCAAAGAAAAAACAAGGAAGAATCAAGAATTCAAAAAAATGAGGAGAGGCTTAGGAACCTCCAGGAGAACTTTAAACGTCCCAACATCCGAATTTATATGGGTACCAGAAGGGGAAGAAGAAGAGCAACCAGTGGAAAACTTATTTGAACAAATAATAAAGGAGAACTTCCCCAATCTGGCAAAGGAAATAGTCTTCCAGGAAGTCCAGGAAGCTCAGAGAGTCCCAAAGAAGTTGGACCCAAGGAGGAACACACCAAGGCACATTATAATTACATTAGCCGAGATTAAAATGAAGGAGAGAATTCTAGAAGCAGCAAGGGATAAGGGGACAGTCACCTACAAAGGAGTTCCCATCAGACTGTCAGTGGATTTCTCAGAAGAGACCTTATAGGCAAGAAGGGGCTGGAAAGAGGTATTCCAAGTCATGAAAATCAAAGACCTACATCCAAGATTGCTCTATCCAGCAAAGCTGTCATTTAGATTGGAAGGGAAGATAAAGTGCTTCTCAGATAAGGTCAAGTTAAAGGAATTCATCATCACAAAGCCCTTATTATATGAAATGTTAAAGGGACTTATCTAAGAAAAAGAAGATAAAAAATATGAACAGTAAAAAGACAGCAAACTCACAGGTATTAACAACCAGACCTAAAGCAAAAGCCAACTAAGCAAATCACTACAACAGGAACAGAAACACAGAAATGGAGATCACATGGAGGGTTAGCAATAGGGGAGTGGGAAGAGGAGAGAGGGGGACACGGTACATAGAACAAGTAGCACAGATTGTGGGTAGAAAGTAGACAGGGGGAGGGCAAGAATAGTGTGGGAAATGTAGAAGCTAAAGAACGTATGACACATGGGCATGAACTAAAGGGGGGAATGTGGGTGGAGGGGGTGTGCAGGGTGGAGGGAAATGAAGGGGGAAAATGGGACAACTGTAATAGCACAATCAATAAAATATAATTAAAAAAAGACACATGGACAAAAAGTTGGGCGGGGATGGAAATGGGAGGGAGGTGGGGAGGGCTGGGGCAGTGGGCTGGGAAGGGAGTAAAAGAAAACTGTACAAGAACTACAATTAAAATAAAAAAATTAAAAAAGGGGCAAAAACAAAAACATAGTATAAGGGTTTTTAAAATAAAGAGTGTATTCTAAGTGTACAGTGTTTAAAAAGTTTATAGTAGTGTATAGTAATGTCCTAGGCCTTCACATTTATTCACCACTCACTCAGTGACTCACCCACAGCAACTTCCCAGCCTGTAGTTCCATTTATGATAAGTGTCTATACAGGTGTACGATTTTTGTCTTTTGTAGTGTATTTTTACTGTATCTTTTTATGTTTGGATATATAAATATTTACCATTGTGTTATAATTGCTTACAGTATTTAATACACTAACAGCTATACAGATATGTCACCTAGAAGCAATAGGCTATGCCATATATTTTCTACGTTTGTGTAAGTACAGTTCAGATATTACACAATGATGAACTTATCTAACCATGCATTTCTCAAAATGCATCCCTGTCATAAAGTGACACATGACTATAGTATTTCTGGTTAATTAAAATTTATAGCTATCTCAGGACCAGTTAAAAACCAATTTTTATTTCAACAATTGAAATTAAAAAACATACATTGATTTTGTATGCTGCAACTTTACTGTATTTATTGTTTCTAATAGTTTTTTTGGTGGTCTTTAGGGTTTCCTAGGTAAAAGGTCATGTCATCTGCAAACAGTGATGATTTTATTTCTTCATTTCCAGTTTGGATGCCCTTTATTTATTTCTCTTACCTGATCACTGGCTAGGACTTCCAGTACTATGTTGAATAGCAGTGGTGAGAGAGAAGATCCTTGTGTTGTCCCTGATCTTGGAAAAAAAGCTTTCATTTTTTCACCATTTAGTCTGTTAGTAGCTGAAGGTTTGTCATATGTGGCCTTTTTTATGTTGAGGCATTTTCTTTCATACCCATTTTATTGTTTTAATCACAAATGGATTTTGTAGCCTGTGAAATGCTTTTGCTTCAAGTATTGATAAGATCATGTAATTTTATCTTTTATTTTGTTAAGGTGGTATATTACATTGATTGATTTACATATGTTGAACAATTCTTATGCCCCTAGAAAAAGCCCCACTTGATCATGGTGTATTAGTTTTTAATACATTGTTTACTCACTGCTGATGGGGATGTAAACTGGTATAGCCACTAGAGAAAACAGTATGGAGGGTTCTCAAGAAATTAAGAATAGAGTTTCCATATGACCCAGCAACTGTTTTTCTGGGCATCTACTTGAAAAATTTAAAAACATTTTACATACCTCTATGTTCACTGCAGCATTATTCACAGTGCCTAAGACAAGGAAACAACCAATTCTCTCCAACAGATGATTGAATAAAGAAGATGTAGTACATATATAAAATGGAATACTATTCAGCTATAAAAAGAGATGAAATATTGTAATTTGAGACAAAATGGATGTATCTTGAGACTATCATGCTAACCACAATAATTCAGACAGAAAAAGTAAAGAGCCATATGATTTCACTCATGTGTGGGATATAGAATTGAAAATAACAAATGAGGAAACAAGAAAAACACACAACCAAAAACTCATAGACACAAACAACAGTATGGTGGTTACCAAGAGAGATGGGGGGTGGGCAGTAGTAATAGGTAAAGGGGGTCAAATACATGATGATGGAAGAATATTTTCCTTAGGGTAGTGGGCTCACAATTCAGTATACATATGATGTATCATAGAATTGTACACCTGAAACATATAATTTTATTAACCAATTTACACCAATAAATTCAATTAAATTTAAAAATATATATTTATTACACAAAAGAAAAACATTTCTCTAAGTATGGCAGAGTTGGCATGGGTCTGCAATTATTTAAAGGCCTAGATTATGGTTAACTAAAGTTTATGATAATTGTAATTAAATTTTTTTATTGTTAAAGCCTCCTGATACTATGTAATTCAATATCCCTTTTTTTTGGTCTAGATGTTTTTCCCTTACGTAGCAGCTGTATTTACTGAGACTGATGGTGAATTATTTAACCTTTTCAAACCACCTTTTTTTTCTGTAATTCTAGGGTGATATTTGCACATGTACTTGGTTTTCTTTATAAATAAACTGTACAAAGCTCACTTTAGAATACTAGAAAATGTGGAAAAGCATAGAGCTGAATGCAGATTGACATTATACTAATTTGGAGGCCATTTAAAATAATGATTTATTCTGCAAACAAATTTCAAACCATTTACTTATAAATACTGCAACATAACTATTGAGCATAATATTGCTTTATTATCTTATTTGCTGACACACAGGAATGGTTTCTAAAAGATCAATTTTACTGACTTACTTTGAACTAGACTACAGGCATTGAAGTGTACTAGGGAAAACAGCCTCTATTAAGAGCAACAAGAAAAATATGGAGCACACTGCAGTGCAGAACTAATTCAGAGGTCTGCAGACAATTAAGATCATTATGAGTCACTTCAAAATTCAGTAGGGTTCCTGAAGAAGATAAAGAAGGTTTTAAACCCTTACTAGAAAACCTGAGCAGATCTACTTGGACATTTGTTGTGTTTTCTAGCCTTTTGGGAAAGTGGGAGAAAGAGCATGTCATTTACACTTTCATGGCAGCACTGAGAGTGACATCTGGTTCCAAATATCACCTTAAGGAAATTGCTTTATTTTTCAACATGGAGTTTTTTCTTCAGAAAGTAATTGGAAATCATGAAGGCTTTGTCATAGAAAGGGAAAAGAATGGATAGCTGAGATTCTATAATAAAGCAACCTCTGCAAAGTCAGCATCACTTTAGAAGAGACAGAGCTCTGAAGGAATCAGCTCTGGTAGCAAGATGGAGAGCTTCATGGGCAGCTGGTCTTAGAGGAATTAATTGATAGAAGCCTCTGTTGCAGCCCAGGTACAGATGGGATCATCTGGCCAACTTTCACCAGAAGGAGAATACTTTTGGAACATATGTTTGCTTGATTACTGTGGAAAGACCCCCCACAAGATTCTCCCAAAACAATTCTTAACAACCGATAACTACATATCTAGTTTCATATAGGTCACATTGAAATGAGAAGAAATTGCTTTTTAGAATACTCACAAAGTTGGTGATGAGAGATGTGAAGGTGATGTGGGTACAGAACTAACAGTATGGCCCAGAGGCCCAAGCTCTGCTCCAGGTCCACCTGGATCTAGTTATTTATCCCAAGTCTGCTGTAATATTGATACAAGCCTGACAATTTTTGCTGGTTTAGCACCTTCATCAGAAAGTAAGGTAAGCCTATGGCAGGCACATGGACAAGTATGTGAAGACTGTAGTAGAAGACTGGTCTTTCATGGGCCTCAGGGCCAGTGAGTGGAGGACATGGAGAGCTCTGGGCTGGTGATAGGAATTCAGAAGTATAGGAAATCCTGATTAACCAGAAGTCACTGGTGAATATTTTAAGTGAGGGAATGACATGGACAAATGTGTTTTAAATAAATGATGCTCTTTAGAGCAGTTTTATATTTACAGAAACATTTTAAAGATAACACAGAGATTTCCCATATATTCTGCACCAATTATCCTCTATTATTATCTTACAATGATGCAGTTGACTCATACTAATCAACCAATACATTATTACTAACTAACTAGAGTCCACAGATTGTTCAGCTTTCCACAGATTTTACTCACTGTATTTTTAATTTCCAGGATATTTCATTACATTTAATTGTTGTCTTTGTCTGCAAGGGCTGCTATTATAAAATACCGTTGACTGGGTGGCTTAAACAACAAACACTTTTTACAGTTTTGGAGACTGGGAAGTCTAAGATCAATGTGCTGGCAGATTTGGTATCTGATGAAAGCTTGCTTTGTGGTTCACAGCTTTTTCCTGTGTCTTCACATGGCAAAAGGGGCAAGAAAGTTCTCTTTGGTTTCTTTTATAAGGTCATGAATCCCATCCATGAGGGCTTTACCCTCATGAAAAATTCAATTGTCAAAGGTCGCACCTCCAAATACCATCACAGTGGGGATTAGATTCTAAAGATAAATCTTGGGTGACATAAAAAGCATTTACTGTATAGCAGTTGTCTTATCTTCTTAGGCTCCTGTTGACTGTGAAATTTTTTCAGGCTTTCCTTGTTTTTTTTTTTTTTTTTAAGATTTTATTCATTTCTATTTTTAGAGAGAGGGGAAGGGAGGGTGAAAGAGAGGGAGAGAAACATCAATGTGTGGTTGCCTCTCATGCACCCCCGACCTGGAACCTGGCCTGAAACCCAGGTCTATGCCCTGACTGGGAATCAAACCTCAACCCTTTGGTTCACAGGCTGGTGCTCAATCCATTGAGCCACACCAGCTTTTCTTGTTTTTGATTACCTTAATGGTTTTGAGAAGTACTGGTTGGGTATTCAATAGAATGTCATCTACTGGGATTTTGCTGATGACTTTTTCAGTGCTTTGACTGGGGCTGTGGGTTTGTGGGAGGAAAATCACAAAAGTAAGGTGTTATTTTCATTACATCCTATCAAGGGTACACACTATCAACATGACATCACTTTTAATGTTGACCTTGACCATCTGGCTGATGTACTATTTGCCAGGTGTCTTCACTGTAAAGTTTCTCTCCCCTCCCCCACTTTCCATACTGTGCTCTTTAGAAGAAAATCTCTATAAACAGCCCATACTTGAGGACTGGGGAATTATGTGCTATCTCCTTGAGGGGAGGGTATATACATAAATTTTTTGAAATACCTTTGCATGAAAATTTTTTCTTTTCTCCCATTTCAGTAGTGGCTCTTGGGCACTAATTTTATATTTTGCATGGTAATAAATATAAATCCATTTATTTTCTTGCTTAAATTGTTCCAACTTCGGCCATTAGAAATTCTTCCAATTGGCTCCTGTGTCTGGTTGACACACTCCCTTCAGTGTGTGTGTGTTTATCTACTCTCTTACTTTCTGACATTATGGAATGCTTACAGGCTCCTCTGCCATGTTTCCTGCACCCATCCTAGAACCAGCCATTGCTCCATGGAGCTTAATATAACCATATTGAAAAATGGTATTATAAACTAAAATATGAGTGTTAGGTATGCTTGTTGCTTCTGGGATGTCATTGTTGATAGACATTTAGAACTGAAAGAGCAAGGAAGTATATGTGTATATACTTATCTATTTACTGAAAATTTTGAATTTAATTAATCTACATCCAGTTTATATTGTAAGCATGAACTTACAATATAAACTGAAAGATGTATTCCCTTAAAATGTGTATTGAAATCTAATCCCCAATGTGATGATATTTGGAGGTGGGGGCCTTTGGGAAGTAATTATGTAATGATTGTGGTGCCCTCATAGATAAGATTCAAGATCTTATTAAAAAAACTTCATTGAGCTTGTCGTGCCCCTTCCACCATGTTAACACACAGCAAGAAGAATGTCATCTAGAACCGACAAGCAGGCTCTCATCAGATACCAAATCTACCAATGCCTGGATGTTGGACTTTTCAGCCTCCAGAACTGTGAGGGGGAAAAAAAAACCTCTGTTGTTTATAAGCCAGTTACTCTATACTATTTTATTATACTAGCCTGAATTAACTAAAACAATACTGATGACTCTATCTCTAATTCATTATCATATGGATATTTCTGGAGTCTTCCCATACTTATGAACATATTCACATTCCAACAGTGAGAAACCTGACTTACATCACCTGCCACACATTTACTTAATTGGTTTATTCCAGTATACATTATTACATTATGCCATTACTCCAGTATCAGATTATTACAATGAGAAATAACTTTACAAACTATAGTACAGAGCTAATGGGCAGGGGTTTTTGTTTGTTTGTTTGTTTGCCTTTAAGTTTAGACATTTTGCTCATTTCTAGTCCATGGGCATGTTCTATGTTGAAAATAGGTCTCCTATGTGGGAAATCAATTTAAGGAGAGTAGAAAAAAGTAACAGACTCATAGATACAGAGAACAGACTGATAGCCATCACAGGGAAGGGCTGTTGGGAAGCTGGGTGAAAAAGGTGAAAGGATTAAGTAAAAGCAAAACAAGACTCATAGACACAGAAAACAGTATGATGATTATCAGAGGGAGAGAAGGGTGGGGGAGATAGAAGAAAGTAAACAGGGGATAAATGGAGATGGGAGGAGACGATTTTGAGTGGTGAATACACAATGCAATATATAGTGATGTATTATAGAATTGTAAACAAGTAATATATAATTTTATTAGCCAATGTCACTGAATAAATTCAATAAAAATTTAAAAAATTGAAGGAGAGGCCAAATTCAGCTGAGAAATAATGGTGGTTAGGCCCCTAAATAAAAGCAAATATTCATTAAGTTCTTAGTAGTGAGCTCTACAATAAAAGTTATTATAGAGCTGTTGTAAGCCTTAACTCACTATCTTCACAACTACCTGTGAGCTATACTATTACTGTCTCAATTCATAGATGAGAAAACTGAGGCACAGAGAAATTTATAACTTGGTCACTGTCACATTGCCAGGATTCACTTTCTCATTGTAAGGTTGTGGGTCCTGGGCATTTTTCTTTGCTTTAAAAAAAAAAATCCTTACCTAAGGATATGTTTCTTGATTTTAGAGAGAGAGGAAGAGAGAGAGAGTTAGAGAGAAACATTTATGTTAGAGAGAAACACCGATCAATTGCCTTCTATATTGGGGATTGAACCCACAACCTAAGTTTGAGCCCTGACCAGGGATGGAATCCACAACCTTTTGGTGTATGAAACAACATTTTAACCAACTGAGCCACCTAGCCAGGGCAGAGGTCTTGAGCTTTTAACCAGTTTCAATTATTCCTATCAGTCAAAATATCCATATTCTTGATTATATGAGGACATTAACTCTCTACATTTTTAAAAAAGTGCTAACACACTTTTTGGCACTGTAGGGTATCCCAACATCTCTGAGTAAAAAAAAATATTAAGCCAACAAGAAAAAAAAAACACTGCTTAATACCCATGCTGATGAAAGGACCATTTGCTTCATTGAATGGGGATGCCACATTGCTGAGCCTTCTGCCATCTCTGGACCACAGAGGAAGATGGACATAGTCCAACATCTGTGAGCTCTGATGGCTTCTGCTGGACTGACAGGGTGAGCTGTAAATTACATTTTATATTCATAAAAGCCTTTTAAGCATGGGTTAAATGGCTCCTAACCAAGAACAAAAATCATGCAGGTTATGAATCCTAGCTTTTTAAAATAAAGAAGATATTGCTAAAAGATGAAATATAGATCTAATAAAAATCTGCTCAATTGATATGACAGTCTTTTGCAGGTGCCCATTTTATACTTGTGAGTCAGTTACCACACAAGTCCCTTAGGAAATCAAAACAATCATTCTGCATGCTGAATTTCACCCACAGGGGTCTAGTTTGCTGTAGATCCTGATGTGTGCAGTTGACTTACAGTCACATAAAAGCTTATTTATTTCCAGGGTCTCCTGGAGCTCTGAGTAATGACCTGAGGTGATTTCAAGTAGAATTTGGAACCCTAAGAACCATTTGATTTAGAGCAGGAACAGATCATACTTAATAAAAAAGCAAGTGAGCTGGGAAATTTTCAGCAGTGTTGTTTTAGGCAAAGTTAAAACCTGACTTTGATTCTTAGACTAAAAACCAGTGGCATATGTTTTCAGTAGTCACCTTTTGTTAGACACTGGGTTCACTATCCTGACCCTGGATTCAGAGGCATTTGAATATGGAAACTCAAGGCAGAAATACATCTTTTTCTGGTGTTTGGTATCCTCAGGGCCAGACCAGTCCTGTTTCATAGTTGGTGTGCAATGAAATGCAGACATCCATTAATTGGAATGACTGACTCACTGACAGAATGAATGGGTAGAATAATGTACATCTGTCTCTAACCGCCTCTTGCACTTTCACTACCCATGGCAAAGGAGCAGAGAAAATAGTAGTCCCCATGTAGACACTTGGAGTTATATGTCACAGAATCTCAGGCTTGTACAGAGAAGAGCCTCATTTTCCACACTGTCTGAGGAATAGCCCAGTTTATGAGAGGTTGTTTTTCCTGAAATCCCTTACTTTAGCCTGAAGCCTTGGAGATTTAGATGTCATTTCCTAATTCCCTTAGCTCATTAGAGGAGAAAGGGTCAAAACTGCCTCCTGGGAACAGAGCTCAAGGCCACAATTCTACACCTAAGTTGCTCTGATTAGGGGTCATAGATTGTATACATTTTGTATTTTAGAAATTACAGTTTACCTATTTTGTGTCCTTAGTATTTAGAATAAGTCCTAATCTGATGTTCTTTCAACACTGCCAAAGTGAATTTAATTTAGGCCTTCTGTGTTTTTACTGTACTCAGAAGGTTAAATAGGTAAAAATATGTATTCTCTCTCCTCTCTAAAATTACTTGTAAGTTATTGTCTTTTTTGTGTAGTCAAGATAGCAATGAGAAACACAACAAAGAAGCTCTATATGCAATCTTCTTTGCCTCTTAATAAAAGGAAATTAATTTGCACTTGGTGAGTGATGAATTGTGTCATTGGCTTTGGATAATTCTTTTGTAACTTTTCAATGTGTTATTTTAAGGTGTTCTAATTATTTGGATTAATTTGTGGAAAGGAGGATGTGCTATATTCTTAAAAAATGGTTTTCTTAAGGCTTGGAAGCTGCAGTTTGTAAATGGTAAAAACAAAACAAAATGAAAAAACAAAAAGCAACAATAAAAACCCCTGACCACTGCCTTTTGGTCTTTACCTTAAATCTTCAATATCAGTTAACATCTCTCTGATAGCTAAATTCTACAGAGGACTTAATTTATGTGAGAAAAGGTAGCAGAACAATTACTTTGATAACTGCCTTCAGAGACAAATGCAGCTCAAGGCCTGTCTGCCTGGACTGAAGGATGTGACTGCTATTATTAGCTTCATGTAACTTCTACTGGATATACATGTAGTGAAGGAAAGCAGTACAATAGTATGATACTGTAATATTCATCAATAGAACTCATTCCCCAATTGTCAACCATTCTTCCTCAGATCTTCTATCTTTTGCGGGGTTTGTTGAGCTACTTTTTCTGGACCAGAAGTGCTTGGGCTTCACACTGTCCTCTCCTTTACACCTTCACCTCATAATTATGTCTTGAGTCCAGACCTCTTAGGGTTATTAGGTTCTTTCCATAATCTCCCAAAACCCATCATTTCTTTCCTTACCTCTATCTATTTGTTGTGCTTTGAGTCACCAGTAACAAAATCCCATCCTAAAGAGTCTCAAATAATAAGCAGATTGATAATCTACAAACTGAGAAGTCTGAAAGTTGAGTGAATACAGGCAAAGTTGATTAAGTGACTGTGCAATGTCATTAAGGATGGTTCTTTCTATCTTTCCACCCTTCCATCCTCGATGTTCTGACTTTGTCCAATGAAAGGTACTCCTTTCATAATTCCTCTGATCAGGAGTGTAATGTGGAAGCTAAAGCTTGCACTTGGATTCAAATCTCAGCTCTGTTGCTTAGAAATTGTGCCTCAGTGTCCTCTATACAAAGTAGAGAAAAATAAAGGAACTTAGCCCACTTGTTTGCTATATGGAATAATTGACATATAAGTTAGTTATTATTTTTATGACTAGAATTGACCACACTAATTCCAGATGTCACATCCCAAGCCAACAATGTACAGTGGAGGAAGAAGGACCATTCCTCCCAGTGTCTTTGTCTAGAGCCACCATGAGTCCATAGGGTACCTTGGTACTAATTAGGAAACATCTACTCCAGGGGTGGTTTTTGAGCTGAGGGTGATTGTGTTCAACAGACAACAGTGCTTCTCAGCCTCACGGATGTAGCCCAGTGACCCACATCTGGGTGAGTTAATATGGCCTTTGTGTGAAGGCAAAGTGTTCTTTCTCTCAGTAGATACCATCCTACACTGCTCATGGCCTTGTGAATAAAACTCATCTGGGCCCACCCCAAATTCCCTCTGCTTTGTACTGTTATTACAAAGCCTATCTTAAATGTCTCTTTTCTAAAATCAGAATCATCTCATTCTCCTCTGCCTTTTTGTGGTGATTTGCTTATACCTTTATAATGAAAACTTTCATCTCCTGCCATACCCTATAATAATTTTTTCACATTTAATTCTCTATACCAGTTAGTAAGCCTAACACTATCTTCTATAGATACACTTAGGTATTTTTACCTATTATGGAATCTCTGAGGAGTGACAGCTCATTTTGATTTGATGGCTTGTTAGACCTTTAGTGACACTGATAATGAGTAAATCTGGACAGAATGGAGAAGACACTATGATGGCGAAGCAATAGAATAGATAGTCAAAGGGCCATCTGAATATATATAAATATCCAAATACTGCTTCCTTAAAACAATACCCAGCTCTCGGCCTTGCGCGGCTGGAGGGGGCTGAGGTCGCTGTGCTCTCGAGGGAATTTGCTGCAGCAGCGACTTCTCTGTCCCGTTTCCCAGCTGCCCTAGTTAGCAGGGACAGGGCGAGAATCCACGGAGGGCTCACGAGACTCGCAGCAGCTGGCCAGGTGTGGGGAGCCGCTCCCCAAGCCGCCAGTGCTCCCAGCCTCTGAGAGGGGGAGCCAGAAGTCTGCACCGGCACTCCTCCCGCCGGGGAGCGCCGGTGACCTTGGCCGGCGGGTTAACCTCTCTGATTCTCACTTGCAGGGACTGCGAAATGGGGATGACCATGGGGATCCTTTCTGGAGGATGATAAACAAATCTGAATAATTTAAAGATGTTCCCAGGATGGAATGTTCTCTGCATGTACTCTTGATCCTGTTAATCCAGTGATTCGTCTTCACCAGGGCTAAATATTGAAGAGAGGAAAAGCAGGAGAGAGAGAGAGAAACATACATGTGAGAAACATCCATCGCTTGGTTGCTTCTTGCACATGCCCTGACTGGGAATCAAACCTGCAACCCAGAAGTAAACTGGTCATTTTGAGGGAGAGGGATTAAGAATTGTCCAAGTTAGAGAAGGAAGATGGCAGGGTAGAAGGGAGCAGATTCCAATTCCCCCTGCACATGGGAGAGGAACCTGGCCAATCTGGAGAAACGGAGCAAACAGCGGAAACACACCATATTTGAAAGTAGGAGATCAAAGGTTGTAGTGGACATTGAAAAATCGGACGGTAAGGAGAGTACATCAGAATAATAAGAGTCCAGGGATCAGTGGAGACCAGGGCTGCTGAGGCCCAGAGCATGCCAGGCCTGCTACGTGGCTCCAGGGAGGGAGCTGGGGTACATGCGGGAGAGCAGACTGCTGGAGACGTGTGGCCAAAGGCGCCTGGCTGCAGGACCAAAGATTTATGGCCAAAGGCACCCATGCGCAAAGGGGACAACTGCACGACTGGACACCTGTGGCCCTCGCTGGGAAACCAGGGAGTGCCAGCAATCCATGGGAGAATCAGAGCCCACACATGTGAACCCTTGGAATGCACATGATCCAAGGGAAACCTGGAGCTCACTCCTGTGAAATTGGGGTGAGTGCATGGCGTGGGAGACCAGAGCTTGCACCATGAACTCCGGAAAGTGCACGTTCCCCAGGAGGCTCAGAACAAACGCCCAAGGTCCTGTGTGGAGAGGCACCAGGCTAGCCCTGAGAGGACTAGCCTAAAGATAACTGAGTGCTGAAAAGGGAGAAAAGCAATAGGATCACTGCTCAGCCCTTGCACCAGCAAGACTAGAAAATCCGGCTTGGCAAGTGTGAAAACAGCACAAGGCTTTTTGTTGTTATTGTTGTTTTGTTTTCTGTTTCTTTGTTTTTCCTTTTTAAAATAATTTATTATTTTTTATTATTTTTATCTTTTTGATCCCTCAACTCCTTTTGCTTCTATTTACTTCTTTCTTGTTTTATTCCTTTCTTTCTTTCCAATTTTATCTCTTCTTCCTTCCTCTTTGTTTTTTCTTACTTTTTTATTTTTTTCTCTTTTCTCTTTTTAAATACCCATGAGTGAGACAAAAAAACAAAAATAAAAACAAACCCTGGAACAGTGAAAAAACCAGAGTTGGTCCCAAAGAGGGGCATCCAAACAGCTGAGACAGTGGAAGCTGTGATCACCAGCATACCCAATGGAGACAGCACCACTGAATCTCACAGGTATTCCAGCACAGGAGTTTACACCATAAACCCAGGGAGCCAGAACAGATCAATTTAAGAAGTTGAGGCTAACAAGAAGAGTCTCACAAACAATGGGAAGACAAAGAAAAAATCCACAAATGAAAGAAAAAGAGGAAGCCCCAGAAAGAATGCTAAATGAAACAGAGGCAACTCAACTATCAGATACTGAGTTCAAAGCAACGGTTGTCAGGAAGTTCCATGAGCTCTCAATGAGCTACCAGAGAATACAAGGAAGCTATGATGAACTCACTGCAAACTACATCAACATGAAAAAGGAAATAGAAACTATCAACAAAAGCCAAGAGGAAATGAAGAATACAATTTCTGAACTGAAGAACACAGTGGAAGGAATGAAAAGCAGAATCGATGAAGCAGAAGATTGGATCAGTGAGTTGGAGGACAAAGTAGAAAAACACCCAGAAAGAGAAAGAAAAGGAAATGAGGCTAAGAAAGAATGAAGAGGGATTAAGAGAAATGCAAGACAATATGAAACGTAATAATATCCATATAATAGGGATATGAGAAGGAGCAGAAGAACAAGGGGTGGAAAACCTATTTGAAAAAGTAATGATGGAAAACTTCGCTAATTTGATGAGAGAAAAAGTCACACAAATCCAGGAAACACAGAGAGTCCCAACCAAGAGGATCCCACAGAGTCCACTTCAAGACACATCATAATTAAAATAGCAAAATTCTAAGACAAAGAGACAATCTTAAAGGCAGCAAGGGAGAAAAAGGAAGTAATATACAAGGGAGCCCCGATTAGGATCCAGCTGACTTCTCTATGGAAATGCTCCAACCCAGAGGGAATGGCCAGAAATATTCCAAGTAATGAGAACCAAAGGCCTGCAACCAAGACTACTTTACCCAGCAAGGCTTTCAATCAAGATAGAAGGCCAAAGAAGGAGCTTCCCAGACAAAAGATGTCTAAAAGAATACACCTCAACCAAACCACTTCTGAAAGAGATACTAAAGGGACTGCTTTAAGAAAAGGAAGGAAAAGAGAGACAGAGAGAGAGAGAGGAACACAGGCATGAAAATGTCTATGAATAAGAACTTATCAATAATAACCTTAAATGTAAATGGATTAAATGCTCTAATCAAAAGACAAAGAATAGCTGAATGGATAAGAAAGCATGACCCACACATATGCTGCCTACAAGAGACCCACCTCAGGACAAAAGACCTACAGAGACTCAAAGTGAAGGGCTAGAAACAAAACTTCCAAGCAAAACAGGAAAAAAAGCCGGGGTAACAATACCCACATCTGACAATATAAGACTTCAAAAGAAGAGCCATAAAGAGAAACCCAGAAGGTCACTTCATAATACTCAAGGGAAGAATACATCAAGAAGATATAGATGTTGTAAATATATATGTACCCAACATAGGAGCACCTAAATACATCAAGAAAATCTTAGAGGACTTCAAGAAACATATTGACAGCAACATAATTATAGTAAGGGATTTTAACATCCCACTGTCAAAAATGGACAGATCTTCTAAACAAAATATCAACAAAGATATTGTGGCATTGAACAACAATCTAGATGAAATGGACTTAACAGATATAGATAGAGCCCTTCATCCCAAAGAAACTGAATACACATTCTTTTCAAATGCACATGGAACATTTTAAAAAATAGACCACATGATATGACACAAAACAAGGCTCAACAAATTCAAGAAAATTGAAATCATACCAAGCATTTTCTCCAACCACAAGGGACTGAAACTGGAAACCAACACCAAGGGTAAAAAACCAAAATGCTCAAAATCATGGGAGACTGTATGTTATTAAACAATGAATGGGTCAAGAGTGAAATTAGTGAAGAAATCAAAAAGTTTCCAGAAGGAAATGAAAATGAATTCACAACAACCCAAAACTCATGGGACATAATAAAGGCAGTCCTCTGAGGGAAGTTCATAGCAATACAGGCCTACCTCAAAAAGACAGAAACATCTCAAACAAACAACATAACCCTACACATACAAGAACTTGAAGAACAACAAAGACAGCCCAGAGCTAGTAGAAGGAAGGAAATAACCAAGATCACAGCAGCATCAAATGACATACAGAAAAAAAGCACAATGAATCTAGGAGCTGGTTCTTTCAAAAGATAAACAAAATCAACAAGCCTTTAAGCAGGCTCATCAAAAAAAAAAAAAAAAAAAAAAAAAAAAAAAAAAAAAAAAAAAAAAAAAAAAAAAAAAAAAAAAAAAAAAAAAGAGAGAGAGAGAGAGAGAGAGGGCCCAAATAAACACAATCAGAAATGAAAGAGGAGAGATTACAACTGACACCACAGAAATACAAAGGATTGTAAGAAATTACTATCAAGAACTGTATGCCAAGAATTTGAAAACCTGGGTAAAATGGACAAATTTTGAGGAAAATATAATCTTCCAAAACTCAATGAAGAAGAAGCAGAAAGCCTGAACAGACCAATAATAGCAGATGAAATTGAAGCAGTAATAAAAAAACTCCTGACATACAAAAGCCCTGGACCAGATGGCTTCACAGGAGAATTTTACAAAGCATTTAAGGAAGAGCTAACCCCTATCCTTCACAGACTATTCCAAAAAATCCAAAATGATGGAAGACTCCCAAACTCTTTTTATGAAGCCAGCATCATCCTAATCCCAAAACCAGATAAAGATACAACAAAGAAAGAAAACTTCAGGCCAAAATCACTGATGAGCATAGATGTTAAAATCCTCAACAAAATATTGGCAAATCACATCCAGCAATAACTTAAAAAGATCATACACCATGACCAAGTGGGATTCATCCCAGGGATGCAAGGATGGTTCAACATTTGCAAATCAGTAAATGTAATACATCACATAAACAAAAGCAAAGACAAAAATCACATGATAATATGAATTGATGCAGAAAAAGCATTTCATAAGGTGCAGCACCCACTTATGATAAAAAAAAACCTCAGCAAAGTGTGAATAGAGGGATCATTCCTCAACATAATGAAGGCCATATATGAGAGACCTACAGCCAACATCATACTCAATGGGCAAAAACTAAAATCTTTTCCATTAAGATCAGGAACACGACAAGGTTGTCCACTTTCACCACTTCTATTCAATATAATATTGGAAGTCTTAGCCACAGTGATTAGACAAGAATAGGAATTAAAGGCATCTAAATTGGAAAGGAGGAAACAAAACTATCATTGTTTGCAGATGACATGATAGTGCACATAGAAAATCCTGTAGACTCGGCCAAAAAGCTGCTCGACCTAATAAATGAATTTGGCCAAACAGCTGGATACAAAGCTAATATCCAGAAATCAAAGGCATTTTTGTATACCAACAATGAAACAGCAGAAGCAGAAGTCAAGAAAAAACTCCCATTCGATATAGCAAAAAGAAAAGTAAAATACCTAGGAATAAACCTAACCAAGGAGGTAAAAGACCTGTATGCAAAAAACTACACAACACTGAAGAAAGAAATCAAGGAAGACACAAACAAATGGGAACATATACCGTGTCCGTGGATCAGAAGAATTAACATCATCACAATGTCCATACTACCCAAAGCAATTTACAGATTCAATGCAATATCTATTAAAGTACCAATGGCATATTTCACAGACATCAAACAAACACTTCAAAAATTCATATGGAACCATAAATGAACTCGAATAGCTGCAGTAATTTTGAGAAAGAAGAGCAAAGTAGGAGGGATCACAATACCTGTCACCAAACTGTATTACACGGCTACTGTAATCAAAACAGTCTGGTACTGGCATAAAAACAGACACATGGACCAGTGGAATAGAAAAGAGAGCCCAGAAGTAAACCCAATTCTCTATGATCAGTTAATATTTGACAAAGGGGACAGCAACATAAAATGGAGTAAAAATAGCCTCTTCAACAAGTGGTGTTGGGAGAACTGGACAGCTACGTGCATAGAAGTGAAAGTCAAGCACCAACTTACACCATACACAAAAATAAATTCAAGGTGGGTAAAAGATTTAAATATAAGCCATGACATCATTAAAATACTAGATGAGAACATAGGTAGGAAAATCTCAGATATTTCATGCAGCATCATTTTTACTGATTTATCCCCTAAAGCAGGGGACATACAGGAAAAAAATAAACAAATGGGATCTCATGAAAATAAAAAGCTTCTGCATGGCTAAAGAAAACTGTATTAAAATAAAAAGATAATCAACCATATGGGAAAACATATTTGCCTATGATACCTCAGGCAAGGGTTTAATCTCCAAAATATATAAAGAACTTACATGACTCCACTCTAAGAAGATAAGCAACCCAATGAAAAAATAGGCAAAGGACTTGAACAGACACTTCTCCAAGGAGGACATACAGATGATGTAGAAACACATGAAAAGATGCTCAATATTGCTAGCTATCAGAGAGATGCAAATTAAAACCACAATGAGATACCACTTCACACCAGTCAGAATGGCCATCATAAACAAAGCAATAAACAACAAGTGTTGGAGAGGTTGTGGAGAAAAGGGGACCCTACTGCACTGTTGGTGGGATTGCAGACTGGTGCAATCACTATGGAAAACAGTATGGAATTTTCTAAGAAAACTAAAAATGCATCTGCCTTTAGACCCAGCAATTCCAATGCTAGGATTATATCCCAAGAGCCCTGAAACACCAATCCAAAAGAATCTATGCACCCCAATGTTCATAGCAGCACAATTTACAATAGCCAAGTGTTGGAAGCAACCTAGGTGCCCATCAGTAAATGAATGGATCAAGAAACTATGGTACATTTACACAATGGAATTCTATGCAGCAGAAAAAAAGAAGGAGCTCCTACCCTTTGCAACAGCGTGGATGGAACTGGAGAACATTATGCTAAGTGAAATAAGCCAGCAGGTGAAAGACAAATACCATATGATCTCATCTTTGACAGGAACCTAATCAACAAAACAAACAAACAAGCATAATATAACCAAAGACACTGAAATTGAGAATAGGCTGACAGTCACCAGAGGGGAGAGGGGAGGGAATTTCAGGGGAAAAGGGGAAGTTTTGGAGCAACAAGTATGAAAGACACATGGACAAAAACTAAGGGAGGTGGATATGGGAGGGAGGTGGAGAGTGTTGGGGCGGTGTGGTGGTGGGCTGGGATGTGAGTAAAAGACAGATAACTGTAAAAGAACGACAATTAAAGTAAAATAAAATTTAACAATATCCATAGTTTATTGAATATCTGCTATGTGTTAAGCATTGTGTTAAGTCCTTTATATAAATCATGTCTAATTTTCACAGTAAGCTTGCAAGGTATGTAGTATTATACCTACTTTACATATGGGATGAGAGGTATGAGGATATGACAGGGTGATTTGAGATTTGGAAAGATGGAAATTAAAGGTAAGACACATATTAAGGGAAGCTAACTGGCATGATAGTACTCAATTCATAACAGTAAAGAGAACAAACATAGGTGTAAAATCATGGGCCAACATGATTGTAAGCTTAAGAAATCTCCATAAAAAATAAACATAAAATGTGTTTCTTTTTATTCACAGGATATTAACTTATTATTTTACTAAAGAAACTTTTAACCTATTGAAATAAGATTTCCTTTATGATTTGAATGGCCAAATTTGTTTTGAATATGCTTGAAAAGAATGTGTGTTTTGCAGTTTTTGAATGCAGTATTTCATGTGTTTTATATAAGCCCATGGTACAATTTGTTTATTGTATAATTAGAAATTTTTATATGCTTACTTATTTTTATTTTTGTCTGATTATTCTATCTGTTACTGAGAGAGATGTATTAAATACACAATGATTTTGAATTTGTCAATTTTTTTTTGTAGCTGTGTCAGGTTCTGTTTTATACATTTTAATAACATGTTATTAAGGGCATACAAATATGATAACTATATATTTTCTGGTGAATTGAAACTTTTTATAAAGGATCCTCTTTGTCCAAGTAATGCCCTTTGCATTTAAAGCCACATAATTAAGGCACTAATATTAATTGTCTGATATTAACATAGTATTGCATGGATTATATTTTCCCATATATTTGCTTTTAACCTTTCCATATGGTTGTGTTGTAGATGGGTCTCTGTAAATAGGACATAGTTGTATTTTGTTTTGCTTTTCTAAAAATCTAGTAGACAATCTTTTTCTTTCAATTACAATATTGAATGTGTTTATATTTAATAATTAAAATTTTTTTTTAAATTTATATTTTACTTTCCATTATGTATCTTGTTTGGTATATGTTTCTTTTTCTTGGCTTTATTCAGACTGATTGGGTATTTTTAAAAATAACCTTATTTTTTATTTTATTACTTTAGAATTTATATGTTTAATTCCTCTTTTTGTGATTACCTTAGAAAATAGAACATGTATTCCTCATTTGTTATGGTTTTCTCTTAATCAATATTTATTATTGCTCTTGGAAGATGGAAGGTTAGAACACTTTAATTTCAGGTATACCCTTCTGTCTTATATCCAAATTTTGTTAGATATTTTCATTCTACATATACTTAAAATTCACAAGACATTATGATTGTTGTTTATAGAGCTGACATTGGCCTATAACTATTAATTAATTTTCTTCCCCTTTTCTTAGCCTTGTGTCTGGGAATATCTTAACTTTGCCTCAGTATATCCCTGAGAATTTTCTTTGGCATAGTTCTGCTGGGAATAAACTATTTAAGTTTCCATTTGTCTGAAAATATCTATTTCACTCTTGTTTTTAAAGGATATTTCATTGGGTACTGAATTCTAAGTTGGCTACTATTTTGACATATTGAAGATTTGAACTTACTGTCTTCTGTCTATGATTTCTCTTGTTGAGAAGCCAGCTTTGATGAAATTCTTATTTTTGCTTCTATGAAGATAATCTGTCTTTGTACTGATTACTTTTAAGGTGATTTTTTCTTTGGTTTTCTACACTTTCACTAAAATGTTCCTAGATGTGATTTTCTTTTCCTTACTTTTAATAATTGTTTAATTTTTATTGTAAAAATATTATCAAATGGTAAAAAGAAAACCTGCAATAAATCTAGTATTTTATTTACAATTATAGGAATACACTTAAAAACTTAATTATGGTGAATACTGACATAACCCATATTTGTTAAAAATGTATTACTGTAATGATCCAAGAAAATAATTAAATAAAATTATTACATTAGGAAAATAAAAGCCTAGATTCTAGTTTTTTCTCTTACCAGTACTAGTAATGAGACCTTGAGTCTCTTTTTCTTATTGTTAATCTAGAGTCATAAATCCCTTTTGAAAATGGTTGGAACTTCTGATCTCGTGTGTGTGTTTGTGTGTCTGTGTGTGTGTGTGTGTTCACATATACCATATGTACACACAGAATGGGGCAAAACTAGGTTTATAGGTGTTCATACAGAAAATGACATAATAATAATTAATCAATATAATACAAAAAAAACCTGTGTGTTTTGTGTACCTTCAACTGTAGACCTACTTTTGCCCCACTCTGTATTAATTGACATTACTATTTCACCAAATGCTTTATGTATATTATTATTACTTGTTTTTACCTTTTGTCCCCTTCATTCATTTCTTCCTTCCCAACCATCAATCTGTTCTGTTCTTGCATCTATGAGCTCTTTTTTAAAAGCTATCACATAAAAGAGAGATTATATGCTATTTATCTTTCTCTGTCTGACATTTCATTTAGCATAATGCCCTTGAGGTCCATGTATGTTGTCACAAAAGGCAAGATTTTATTCTTTTTCATGGCTGAATAAGATTCCATCCTGTACTATATATATACCATATCTTCTTTATCTAGCCATCTATAAATGGATATGTCTGTTGTTCCCATATCTTTGCTATTATAAATTGTGCTATAATTTTTACAGCTTCATTAGACATGAATCTCTTTTTACTCATCTTGATTGTGGGTTTTTTTTCCTTCTTCTTTACTGTAGATTATATCTTTTATCAGTTCTGGAAATTTTTAGTATTCATATTTTCAAATATTGTTTCTCCCCAAGTCTTTTTCTGCTGTATTTCTGAAATACTAATTAATTTTTTTAGAACTCTTATTCTCTCTATTTGTAATTTGTTTTCCATTTTTCTGTTGATATGGGTTAAGTTCTGGATAGTTTCTTTGAATCTAAATATCAATGAGCTGTTTCCTTATTTAAAGGAGCCTAACCTATTGTTGAATCCATGAATTGAGTTCTACATTTTGTTTGTTGTATTTTTCAATTTTAGATTTTTCTTGGTTCTTTTTAAAATCTAGTACATCATTTTTAGCTTTTGGTGCATGTTAACTTTTCAATTAAAAACTTTGAAATATTATAATATATTTATTTTTTAGTCTTTGTATGATAACTCCAATACCTCAAGTATTTAGGATGTTTTTTGCACATGATATAATTTACAGTGCCTTGTTTAGTGTTGACCTGGTTGTCTTTGACTGTGTGCTTGTCATTGTAATTTAAAATGTAGGAATCATTTTAGGTTCAGATTGTAGTATCTTCTTCCTGAAATGATTTTCTTTGCTCTGCCAGGCTTTAGAAATCATGTGAGACTACCTCATTTGAAATTTAAGGGTTGGAATTTTCCAGACCATAAAAATGTAAAAAAAAAAAACCCCACAACAACCCTGTACTGCAAATCCATGATTTATCTTCATATAAAGAGATAGCCCACAAAAATCCCTGTCTAATGATGATTAGTTAATTAGAATCTGTATTTTTTGGCAAAACCCATCTTTTGACCTTGTCCTCTTATCTAAATGAGGCCATTTAGATTGGAAAGCAATTTTCAAACTGTTCTTCAAATTAGTAAATTATCCTGGGGTGAAACTGCCTGACAGTTTGTGAACTTAACGAATTTGTTTTGGGTTCTTTGTGGGTTTTCAGTTACTTTTAGATTTGGACAGAGGAATTCTTCACTATCTTGTCAGTTATTTGATGCTTTAAAAAATATTTTTAGCCCTGGCTGGTGTAGCTAAGTGGATTTAATGCTGGCCTGTAAACCAATAGGTTGCCTGTGCAATTCCCAGTCAGGGAACGTGCCTGGGTTGCAGGCCAGGTTGTCAGTGGGGGGCTCATGAGAGGCAACCACACATTGATGTTTCTCTCCCTCTCTCTTTCCATTCTCCTCTCTCTTTCTCTTCCCTCTAAAAATAAAGGGAATTTTCTTTTTCTCTCTAAAAAGAAATAAAATCTTTAAAAGGTATTCTTAATACTCCATTAATGAAGTTTAAATGTTTTCATTGGGAGAGTTTATATTATTTACTTAGATTGTCATTTCTGAAACCAAAAGCCCAAGATGGAGTTTCTAAAAGAACTTAAAAATGAAATGATTTACATTTTGAACTAATTACATACATTCAGTTGAGTAATTTGATTACTTCCATAAGAGGATTTTACCTTTTTTATAATTCTAAAATTACATATATATGTGTATATATGTACATGTTTCATTCTCAATGAAATATATATGTATATGTATACATATATATTCCATTGTTATTTGTTTTTCCTCTTTTTATTAGGGTCAGTGATTTTGGAAATTAATATTCATATTTAATTGTTACCTTTTTATTCTTTAAAGATATCTTCTTTATCTAGCCATCTATAAATGGATATGTGTGTTGTTCCCATATCTTTGCTATTATAAACTGTGTTTGTGTAATCCTGAAAGAGATCTTTTTTTTAAATTTTAAATTTTAAAAAGTAATGATATGTGCATAAAAATAGCAAAAATGATCTTAAATTTTAGCACGATTAAAAAAATACTTTTTTCTTCTTAGTGATGGGTATTTATGGCAAGAGACTTGAAAATGAAGCATTAGAAAACAATTTATCTTAGTTTTAGAGAATTTTATATTTTCTTATAATAACTTCAGCCAACATTTATAATGCATATTTTCTTGTTGATGATAGAGATAATTCTTTTTTTGTCATGGCATATTGACTTATTGCACATGTATTATTTTATTACATTGTTTTCACAACCATGTTCACTGTTTCTCTTGAGGTATTTGAGCAGTTGACTGTTTATGAGAAAAATGACATGATTTTATTTTCTGGGTAAAACAAAATGGTTATGAGTTGAAGAGAAAAATAAGACCATAGGCTTTGAGCAGAGAGAAGAGTGATTTTGGTGGGGAAAAGGCAGCAGTTTCAGTATAGGTGGAGATAGATGGGCATTACGAAGATCGGAAGAGGTAAACTTTTTGGTCATTTTGATTAAGAATAGTTACTATTTGAACTAAAAATTAATGTAGCATTCTTGGAAAAGGAGGTTGAGAAATAGCTTGGATTTTGAAACTAACTTGATTAGATTTATAAACTATGAAGTTCTCAATATGGTTTCTGTACTTGTAACCAGTTACCAGAATATAATTTACCCTGATGATAATTACATATTTTGTAAATTTGTTTCTATTGTTCTCAGAATGGTTTGGCCATGTGTATGTGTTACATCAGGAGGGAGGAGTTAACAAGATCAGGAGGAGGCAGCATGGTCCCAGAAGAGGGCCCAACATCAAGAATATGTCCCTAAACCCCACTCTTCCTTGAAGTAGTTTCAAACAGGTATGTGTAATATTTCTTTCATTTCTTCCTCATTTAACATGTGGGAAAGACTAGGGATATATGAACAAAACAAAATTTATAAAGAATAAATTGAAGCTCATAATTGGGGTTTATTTTTTTAATTTATTTTTTATTTTAATTGTTCTTGTACAGTTTTCTGTCTTTTTGCTCCCATTCCAGCCCACCACCCCAGCGCTCCCCCTCCTCCCATTTCCACCCCCGCTAGTTTTTGTCCATGTGACCTTTATACTTGTTGCTCCAAACTCTTCCCCTTTCCCTCTGAAATTCCCTCCCCTCTCCCCTCTGGTGACTATCAACCCCTTCTCAATTTCAGTGTCTTTGGTTATATTATGCTTGTTTGTTTGTTCTGTTGATTAGGTTCCTGTTAAAGGTGAGATCATATGGTATTTGTCCTTCACTGCCTGGCTTAGTTCACTTAGCATAATGCTCTCCAGCTCCATCCATGCTGTCACGAAGGGTAGGAGTTCCTTCTTTCTTTCTGCTGCATAGAATTCCATTGTGTAAATGTACCAAAGTTTCTTGATCCATTCATTTACTGATGGGCACCTAGGTTGCTT